>RSEF01000006.1:26177450-26216962 GCA_003993805.1 Himantopus leucocephalus
AGGTCCCTTCCAACTCTGAAAATTCTGTGATTCCGTGATTTTACACACAATAACACAGCAGATCTGATGAAGAGACACAGGAACTTCTCTAATACAATGTTATCTTTGTGTCACCACATGAAATATTCAAAGTATCAATACTGATGATTTACTTGAAGTACTGAGACTCAACAGCAACAGCATTTTGCCCAGCTTCTTCAAACGAAATAGAATTTCAGGGATTTCTCCTCTACGGACCCATACACAGAGAACCAAATATAACACTTCTTTAAAAGAGCAGGATTGTAAGATACTAGTTGGTTACTTTCTGTACACTTGATTATTTCCCCCCCCCCCATCATTCTCTTTTCCTTCCATATTTTCCTCATTATTTATCCCGTGCTTTATCGCAGCGGTGCAGAAGGCTTATTTTATATAAAACAAAAGCAGCCAGCTCTTTTTATTTTTGGGCATAGAGTCTCCAATAACTGTGTAATTATTACTTTCCCCTTTTACCTCTTCAGATTTGCCTGCTATCTTCTGCCATTACCAGAGCCACCTCTCTGCTTATCACAGAGTTGATGTCAAAAAACCCCAGCACTCAATTCAGGAAGGATCCTTGTAGAGATTTGGAAGCTGAATATACTTTTTATTAGCTTCTCCTGTATGGATAACTTAAATTGTTCCTGTAAAGCTTTGCATGTCACCGTCGAATGGGTGTCAGCCACATAGAGCTGTAGGACAAAGGTGGTAGGTGGACCAATTTTGAATAGTGTGTAACAGGGCTGAGATTTGGCAGCTACAGTTGCCTGAGAGGGAGGATCTCCCTGCTAGAGGATGCCAGTGATCTCTGTAGTCTGCAGGAGACGCTTCTAGCTACTGATGTAGAGGCAACACGCCATGAACATCACGATAGCATCTAGCTTCTTTGAGAAGCAACAGAGCTTGGATTCTGCATGATTCCTCTGTTCACACTTAAACTTTAATTTGGGGCAGAAAAGCAGAGTGTAGCACAACATGTTAAAGCGTTGCCGACATCTACTCTACCCTGTGAAAAGAACTGCAGATGACAATTACATTCATTTGCCTTTAATTTTTTTTTTTTAAACCAACAAAAGGCTAGTAATACTTTGACCTCCCTTAGACTGGTCTCTTGTTTTGTGAAATGTTGAAAGTATTTGATTTAGTCAGTTCCACCAGTCACTTCACATTCAAATAACAAACTAGTTTTGTTTACACCTGGATTTATGTCTCTCTCCACGCTACAGGCAGCTTTGCCCAATCTATTCCTTTTGCACATGCAATGTCTACTCAAAAATGTCTCACCATCTCACTCAAGCCTCCCCATGAAGCACCCTTTTTCTGTTGCTGAATTGCAGATACTGCTCAGTAGAAATTTATAAACTAAGCTGTTAACCATATGATCTTAATAATGCAAAGCTGCTATTCCTCCATATGGCAGTTCTCCAGTTGCTTGCTATAGTCTATGCCAAATTTAGACCATAAACTTTCCCCAAGCAAACACATGGTTTGAACCTGTATTTTACTTAGTGTGCTCATTTTCATAACAAAATTAGTCTTCCCCATCCCTCTCTTTTTGCTTGCAGTCTCTAGTACAAAGTTGCCTGCATTGTCCCTACGGTACTGTGCTTTTATAGCTTCTATAAAAAAACGGGGGGAGGGGGGGAGAGAAAAAAAAAGAAAAAAGATAAAAAGAAATTTAACTCAACAAAAGGTCATGGTGAATGAGAAGAGTTCACACATCAATCAATAGACATACACACTATAGTCAATCAAGGTTAACACATAATGAGTTGGAATAAAGAGAAGCACTAGTGGTCAGTGTCATCCTACCTCCCACCTGCAAACAGGAATTTTTAAGATAAAATTTTGTCCTTAATGGTGCTACAGACCCCCAACTATTCACTTTTAGTGGCACTTTTCCCCTGACAAGAAATATGGATATAATCACAGTCTTGTTCTCCAAGATCACATTTTATACAAAGTAATATTCCTTTCTGCACCATGCCCCCCCAATTTACTCTGCATGGTTACAAAGTCTGTCATAGCTCAGCACCCGTTTTTTCTCCTAGACAGATGGCAGACTGAGCTAACAAGCCAAAAGGAGATACTCGGGTAACACGCCTATCTAACTTTTTGTATTTTGCATGAACAGCCACTCATTGGAGTAAAAAGCAGAAATCACCCCTGCATATGTGTGCATCTGAGGGGAAAACAATGAAGCAGCACCACCAGAGATTAAAAATATCTGCATTTTGGTATTTCAGTAAACAGTTGTGAAGTCTGAAATACCCAAATGTTAACAGATCAGTAGCCATAAGTCCAAACAACACTTCTAGCTTAAATGAAGCATCTCCAAATCTTTTACTGCTTCCCTGTCCTAAAGGGAGAAGGATTTCTGCAGCAAGAGCTCCTTTTCTCTCTCTCAGAAACTACTGGGAGTTAAACCTCAAATTCTGGAGCTTCCTTCTAGCTCCCAGGCCTTGTTACAGCTCTTCACTGGAGGAATTTACACCCATCACATTTACCTTCATGTACAGAACCACTCTGCTTGGTTCAAGTCTGGTACAGACACACCAAGTTTAATCTTACAGATCTGCCAAACTTTCGTTGCTAAAAAGAAAATCACACCCCCAGCACTATGAAGGCATCAAAAGGTTTCTTGAAGTCCACAGGACGAATCTGCTGAAGTCATGAGTTACGCACTCCATCTACACCAGGCTGGGACACCGAAACCATACTCCATCCACTCACTCACTTTCAGCAATGTCTGACAGGCACATGAAGAGCATTCTGCAGGGCAGTCTCCCCTTCGCCTTTCATGGTCCCAACAGTCCTCCCACGCCCTGCCACCACCCAAAATCAAGCCCATTTTCTTTCTTCCCTGCCAAATGGCCACTTGATAGCTACATTTGAAGTGTGACCTACTAAAAGCCAAAAGCTTGTGGCCCGCTGGGAGGAAAAGATATTTACTGCCTTCTGTACTGCTTGCCTCCACACACTCCTATTACAAGGCCATTTTTCTTGTGATGTTAACAGCAGTTGTCTTTTTGCTCCTATGGCAAAGGAAGATGTTAAGTCAGAGAAGCAACCCTTTCCAAAGCATCTATCTTTCAGTTAGTTTCCAAGCTTGTTTCAGGCAGATTGATAGTATAAGAAAACATAATTCTTACAAGTCAGATAAAATTATTCTGATAAATTTCTCTTTTGTTATATAATAGTATTTTCCCAGAACTTTTTCTTAAGTTGGCACAGGAAGCCTCTCCATCCCAGGCAGAATATCCCAGGGGTTAATTAATTAGTGAGTCATCTTGGCGAAAGTGGAACTTTCCATTATGCTGGAAGTGATTTCAGCTCTTAACTGGTACCACTGGTGATATGCTATCAGCAAGGAAGATAACCGCGACCCTGTACAATGAAGATCCAAGAGGCAAATAGCAGGCATTGTGGAGATGCACAGCATTATAATCAATGGGAACACAGATAGCTAACAATAGACAATTCTGAACAGATACTATACATACAAATGTTTAAGGATTAAACTGGCTTTTGCTGAAAGACAGTGATAAGGTTTAGCAATACAAACAATACAAAGTCCTAGCAAGAGGTCATCCCTTTCTGCATTTTGTTTTAAGTGCAGTGTAATGACTTTACAGTTGCTGAAGTGCAAGGAATTCAATCCTGCTACAGAAGAAAAAAAGGCAAGAGAAGCATCTGGTCCACAAGCTTATTAGATGCAAGACAGCTGTATTCTGTTTGTACCTCGCTATAAAATAACTCCAAAGAAAGGCTATAAGGGCATAATCAAAAACAAAAATAGAATTAAGTTCTGCTATTTGGACCACTTCTTGGGAAAACAATTCTGTTTCAAAGGCAAAAATCTGAAGTTTACACAGTAGTTATCTAAATACAAATAAACAAAAAGCCTCAATTTTAGATTATTCTAAGCACTAACCTATTAAAATAAGGCTGTCTCTTTCACCTACTGCTATCAATGTTAGCTTTTCTGACTGTAGTGAGAATTAAACCAAGTCCATAATCCTCAGAGTTATCTTGTGAGCTCAGCAAGGTATTATCCTAAAAGGGAAAGAAGGGAAACCAAGGAAAAATGGCAGCCTTCCCAACAACGCCACCACCCAAAACCAAGCCCATTTTCTTTCTTCCCTCCCAAGCAGCCTACCTGGTAGCCTTGTTAGAATAGCTCCCCAGTTAACACCCAACTGATTTGTTCAACATAATCAGCCCCGGCCAGAAAATTTCTTGGCTCCTATTCCCGTGCTTACCATGTACCTTTTTCAAAAATGATAAATGATTAAGAATTGGTCTTCTACCAATCCCAATGAAATGGAAACCCCAAAGAAGAGTATCCATTTTAATGTTTCTTCTTGTCTTTTCTCCAGATGTGATTAACAACAAAAGCTCTTGGAGAAAATTGCCTTATTTTGAGATGAATTGTTTGGAGCCATAGAAAAGGTATCTTGCCAGCAGTTACCTGCAACTACTGGCAGACTGCTGCAAAGATTCTTTCTCAAGTTAGCTGTGAATCAGAAGCAGAGAATATTTACCCATCAATACAGGCAGCTTAAACATCCTACTAGGCATTCACTCTTCTCCAAAGACTGCCACTACTCTACTAGCACTGCTGATTTACACAGGAAGCAGCACCTAAGCTGTTAAAAGTTGCCAACCCGGTGCATTAAAACAACCTAAAGTCACCATTGGTTTACTTGAATAAATCAGGCTACAAACTGTGGCTGTTAAAGAATTGCTTCATGGGTCAGCTATCCCTGCGGCAGAAAAAAGCAACTTGTGGAAAGAGGAGCAGAGTCAACAGCTGGGTTTTGTAACAAGCTCTGTCATCTGAATTGAACTCATCTGTGTTTGAGTCAACACCCTACATGACAAATGAGTGTTATTCAATTCTTCATGATCAGAAGAGGCAATTCTAGCATGATACAGTTAAAAACACCATCTTTCAAGAAGTGTTTTTAATTACCCAAGGCCACATACAACATTTTAAATTAAAAACAAACACGACCTCTTATTATACAAGTAGATCTCAGTGAGCTGGAAAGTAAAGCCCTTGCTTACAGATAATATGGAGTAAAGATTCTAAAAATGAAACTCACCCATAGATATTTTAAAAATACATAATTAAAAGAAAGTTTTCAACACCATTAACAAGATGAAAACCATCACCGAGACCAAAATACATCACTGAAAGACAAAAAAGGGTCCTGAAAAAAATGTATATTGATATCAACTTTACAGCTGTTAAAAAACTATCAAACAGTAAGATAAGGTCAGTTTGGATCCACTTCCTACCTGGTGTTTCTATGGAAAATCAAAGTAGGATAAGCACTTACAGTCTTTCCTAATAAACTACTTTCTGCCACTGCTCCTGTGAAGTCCTGTAAGTTTAGATGCTACATGCTGCAACAAATGTCAGTAAGAGCACTACAGATCCTGTAGGTCTTATACACAAGGCAAGCAAGTACAATTCCAATTTTAAAAAATTGTTTTGAATCAAAATTAAGAGAGCTAGAACTCCTCTGAACTTCCACAAGTTTAGCACTTCCTGAAATGTTACTGTACAAGTGTTAATATCTGTCTAACCTCCTGAGATAACACATTTACCAAAAAGAAAGAATTACAGATTTTTTTCTTAAAGATACTGCTTGAAATTTTAAACATCATATGTCTTTTAATTACATTAGATTATATTGCAATACACTTCCCTGCAAGGGAAGACCTTGCAAGACAAAAGACCCATCACCACAAACTTTAGCCAGTAGGGAGTCTATTAACAACATAGGAAAGTATTGCCTACAATAATCACGATATAGATAGGAGCAGAAAAAAGCCTTGTTTTATCAATAAACTGACACTGCTACTGTGTAACAGTGTTCCAGTCTCCATGTGGTAACCTGTAATATATTTCCCTTTCTCCGTTTTTTCCTTTCCACAGTCCTGCCTAGAAATCCTTCTGGGTAGGCACATGTGGCTCCAGGAGACCAGACAGACTGGCTCCTCCAATATCAACAGTCTTGGAAGGAAAGGGGACAAACCTTGCAGTTCTAGATTGCCTTCTTTGGCATTAGAACTTGGTTTATATGCAAGTTAAACCTTGTAACAAGGTTTTGGCACCCAGTATTCCAAAAGCATGATTCTGGAAAACTAACAAGGAAGTGTGCAATAAAATAAACAGTAGAAGTAGCTCCTTCTGATCCTTGTCCCATGCATTAGTCACAAGATATTTTCCTATATATCAAGAAATCAGCAAACCACTCAACAGACCAGTAAACTAGCTCTATATGTTTATTTGTCATGGAGAGCTGTAAGCTTACCATAAATAAGGTAGTAGTAGGCACTATTGATAGTCAGAAAGCTTCACTTGCTATTAGTATTTTAAAGCTATTGGGTAATCACACTGAAGCACCTTCTTCAACTAATTCTCTAACCTGTCTCAAGTGAGGGCAGGAGGAAATCTATGAAGATGATTAATTCTCTCTGAAAGCTCTTAATCACCCACAGCGCTGGCAGAATGAGCTGAGCTGCTGAAAAGACATTCTTTCACTGGGATAGAAGGTTGTCAGTTATTAGTGTGAAATAAAAACAAACAAAACTAAAAATAAATTACTACTTATAAAAAATAAGTTTGCTGCTTAGAAAAACAGCAATATGGAAGTTTTGATAGCAAAAGGATTCCAAACAGGCTTTTGACAGATAAGACCATCATATATTTTGTGAGTGTAACTAGAGACTGAGATTACTCATTTGGAGCTCTTTTGGAAGATTGAGACCTAACTGTTACTCTTCTTATAAAGATTAATACAGTTAGCTCGACACTGATCTCTGTTTATAGACAGCTGCATTTGTTCTTTCATTGTTTTTTACGCTATTCCACAAAATTATTCTTTTTCTCCTCCAATTAAAGACTCATAATATTTCCTGTCTGAAGGCACTTCTTGTAAAAAAATGTTTAAACATCCCAAAAGAAAAAACCTGTGCAAAATGAAAGGCAGCAGGACAAAAGAAAGCATTGAGACTATATATATTATTACAGTATGTTCTCATTTACTGTGGGTAGTTTGAACTATCATCCCACATAACAACAAAGCTTTTGTCATGCTTTTCTAGTGCTCCTCACACAGGTCTTCTCAGCCAACATCTAGGAAAAGTATCAAAAGGGTGGGGTTTTATATCAAAAATGGTACAATTCCCAGCCTGCTGTTCTCTGAATTTCTTTTGTAACTGTACTTTCTTTCAGAGGACTGGAACTTTTATACCTGAAATCAAGTACAGGATTTCTTAGTCACACCCAGGCTGCTCTGACCTACAAAGCCAAAAGTTTGAGAAATGCCAAAGGTGTGTAGACATTTCTTGATTCCTTAAGACAAATTGTTCTGCACAATCTCTGACACTGCATTCTATGAACTTTGAATGATCTGAAGAGTAGTTTCTTCTCTGCTAAGGAAAGCTGGCTCATCATCCCTTATCTTCAGCTGCTAAACTCTATTAGAACCCGTTAAAAATCCAGAGACTTTGTCCTCTATTATAACTTTTGGGTTAGCAATTTTTGTATTTCTCTGAGGATGTTCTGAAATAATGAATATCTTACAGATGCTCCCTCTCAGGTCTGTCCAAATCTCATCACTGAGAGCTGATATAGGGCTCATACGGAACCAGCAAAAACTGTTCTGCAACATGAGTATCTTCTTAATAGATAGTGATGATTTTTGCCTATCTTTAAAATTCTTTTCCAAATCCAATAGGAAGGCACCAAATGGACATAACGCTATTAAGATTCTTGAAAGAAAATACCTCACCAACGACTGTGGCTGCAATGTCTTACATTCCCCACATGAATCACTGTCACAGCTAACACAACAAAGTCACTACTATTTCCGACTTCTTGGTATGTAAAAAAAAAAAACAACCAACCTTTTATAAACAGATTTAAGTGTCTCCTCAATTGCATTTGAATTTGAATAGATGCCACTCCCTACCTCATGCTTCTGAAAGTAAGTCACTCCTGTATACTGCATCCAGAACAAGATACTAGAGCTCAGCCAGAAGCCACAGGAATTATTTTTCCTATAGGTAATTTTATTTTCAGCTACAGAAAATTCAGTCCACTTAATGTACTGGGCTTTTTTGGCTTAATTCATAAATATCATGTGGTTTACTATAAAACATAATTTTGTGGATTAGATATTAGATTAAAAGTCCCTTCAGGCAAAAAAAAATAAAGATTCCAGTGCACTCGAGAGAAAAAGTGCATCACATCACAATACTGTTTTCTCATAAGCAGGTCCTAGTGCCCAAAGTTTGCATATACTATTGTTGAACACACAATAGCTGCTGTTTGCCTTAACAATTGACACATTATTACAGCTCCACACATTGCTGCTGTACCAAGAAGAGATCCTACGTAAAACCAAATTCTACTTTACAACACATAGTAAACTATTTATTTGCCTCAAAAATGAGAATTACACCACAGCTCATGAAAATCTAGGTAAAAAGAGAAGAACATTACACATACAGAAGCTATTTTAAATGTGGTTGTAATATAAAAATAACATTTTTCAATGAAAAACTATGCTGTTTTCTCAGTAAAATCAGATTACATTTTAAAGTCTAACTTTGCATTACTAAACAGTTAGTATCTCACATTCTAAATATTATTTCCCCTTTTTGCTAATAGACACGTCTTCAATACTATCCCACTGCAATGTCGGTCCTTGGGATATTACTAAAGAATCAGTAGTTTTCAGTGCTATCTTTTGGTCAGATTGTCCTTTTTTTATGTGTGTGCGTGTGTAATGTTGCCTACCTTCCAGTATGCTATATTTTTAATAATAGTTGTAGAAGGCATAATAAACCCCCTGCTTATGCTTACCACATAACTAGGACTGGGTTTGTGGGCTGGCTAGCCAGCCATAATAAAAAGCAGATTTAAAAATAACTCATTTTCATATTACAGAACAAGTTATTCAGTCCCAAGATTCCAGAGCTGATCAGGATCACAGGACAACACAATGTCCATTCTGGAAAAAGAGATTCCTGGGAAACAGAGGAAGAAATTCAGGATTTGCAGAAAGAAAAGCAGCAATACATGTGGGGTTTTTGTTCAGACATTTTTTGTGCCAGTATTGACTGAAAGCAATACTGAGATTCAAAGCTATCTTTATCCCTTAATAAATTTCTAATCCTAGCTGCTATGTGAACTAATGCAAATTTGAAAGCCACAAACAAAAAGAGCAAATCAGCTTGTGACTCCTATGCAAGAGGAAAAGGTCTAATTACCATCTGGAGGAAAGACAAACATGGTGAAGCATTTGTAATACATGCTTTCATGTGACTTAACTAAAGCTTCTAATATCCATTAGATGGAGGGGGCTCTGCAAGTTTTAAATACTTTGCCTTGTGTTCATGTACAGTTTTGATCAAATAGATTTTGCTTTAAATAAAATATAATCTCAAATTATTAAAATGGTTAGAAAAAATACAGCATTATAGCTAAAAGTAGTAGTATTTTAATTGCATATTATTTTAAAAAAATCAATACTCTAGATAGACTTATTCACGTGAGGTTCAGTGAAAGATTGTTATAGTCATCAAGTCATGGAGGGAAAGAATTTTTATTAGACTAACTACTGTATCAAAAAACATAGGTATCCACCAATGCAGCTCAGTATTTTAATATTACCTGAATATTCCTATAGAAGAAGTTTTCCTGGTTAAATACAAACCAAAAAGTGCCCAGCCTTCTTGAAAAATTTTATCGTGAAAGAGGACCCAAAGTTTTTAATTGGATTAGTCAGTTAATCAATAAAGAGAATCAGCTATGTAAGTTTCAAGTTGTTAACGCTTTCTGTTAAATCTGAGGTTTGCTTCTCACTCAATTAAGTATAAAAGCCCAATTTACCCCTCCAATTATATATGACTATGTTTCTGAATATCAGTCCCGAAGGTGGTTTTCTTGCAGACCAACTAGAAGCAGTAAGAAAAACATATTTATTTTTTGCAATAACTTCAATGAAGTTAACATGTTAAAACTTGAACACCTTTGAGCTTACATGTTTCCAAGAAATATTCTTGCACTGTTTGTTGAAATATCTAATCATTATTCAAGATTTCTATGCTTTTTCTTCTGACATTTGATTTCAAATAAAGCCTAGTCAATAAACATCATTGGTTTACTTGGAAACATTCAGGTAATTTGGCAACTTTTATATTTGCTCTGTCATCATTCCTAGAGGTGTTGCCTGATATCAAGAGAACTGCACTCGAAGAATTCTGCTGGCAGTGGTATCTCCATAGGTAGGAAGAAGAACACCCATCGCACATTTCAAGGACAACTCAGCTCACACAGTTAAATACTGTGTGATACAGATAAGTATCTAAAATGGGAAAGGGTGAATTGCCCTCTGAAGATACCTTTCCCCATTGACTACTAAAAAAGCTAGGCCAATTTCGACTAAACACACAGATTTTTCTGAAGCCAAAATTAGACCAATCCTATTCCTAAACGTTTTAGCACTCAATTTTTTTACTGCAAACATCAAGCAATACCCTTATATGTTGAAGCTTCCAAATGCCACATGTTTCTATGGCAATTCTTAGATTAACTAGTCCTACAGTAATGCAGAAAAAAAATAAAATAAATCATGTAATGTATAGTTTCCAGGTTATTGATAGAAGCCTGAGCATTGATTCTGGCTAATGAGATATGGATAAGCTCTTGAGCATCTAACCTCTGGTATTATAATTTTTTCCTGTTTGTATTATATATAAATGAACTATTCCTGTTACTCATATCAGAAAGGCTCATAAAATACTGAGTACAAAACTGAGTCTCTTTTTTGTTCCTTTATGAAGACAGATTTAAATTTCAAATGCAGAACAGAAATACAAGTCTCTAAGCTACAGATCTATAAATTGTACATTTAATAGAAGGGCTTTAAGAATGCTATATACACTGTGGTCTCCCCTCTCAAGGCTTCCAATAAATGGGTAACATGACTTGATGTGCCTTGGAGGAAAAAGTACAGCCTTTTAGACCATCCTCTTACATCATAAAGAAAAAGATTTTTTTAGCCCTCTTCTGTATTTCCTTCTTAACCTTGTCATAAACATGGGTTATTAACTAATGATACTACTAGCTCCTCTGTACTTACCACCATTAATTAGAGCATTAGGGTACAGGGGTCAGGTCCAGCACAGCAAGTGTAGAGGAGTCACAGAAAAAGGACAAAAAGTTAAAAACTTGGCTTGTACACAAAGAAGATGGAAATGTCACAGAAGGAAGAGAAAGAATATTTTTAAGGTCAATATACAAGATGGGAAGAGACTGAAAACATCATGGTATTTAAAATCCACTGAACTGAGGTGGATGAAGTGGATAGGTGCTCCTACGAGAAGGCAACACATTCAGAACAGTAGGGCAGGAAAAATGACTGATTATGAACAAGAGAAAGGAGAAAAAGGTCAGGTACTGGAGGGTCACCAAAAATTTCTCATAAAGCCTGAAAGACTGAGAAAAGTTAGTACAGCTATGGTGGTACAAGGTGAAGCGTCAGAACTTAATTCTATAAAGTCCCAAACTCCATGGAAAAAGGAGTCAGATTCAGAGGGAAGCAAGGCAGCTTTTGGAAATAACCTCAGATAGAGAGGCTGGACACATGAGGTCTTGGCAAAAAACAAGAATGCAAAAAGGAGGAGGTTAAAAAGGAAGATAGTGGGTTAACTAGAAGGATCTAGAAGTTACAGTGGCACTTAGAACAGAAGTGAGTCCGACACAGCAGAAAACATTAACTTCAGGAACAGAATAGTGTAGAAATGACACTATGGAAAAACATCGCCATATATTTGGAAAATATCAATGAAAACACCACGTACATCAAGTAAAGAAAACAGGACAGTGTTGAGTGCCAAAGGTGACAGACAGATTAAAACGGATGAAACAAGAATTATGCCTCAGATTTAACCATGAACAAGCCACCTGTGACCTTACAGCAGTTCAATGAACTCAAACATCAGAAAGAAGATTGGAGGAGATCAGTGAAAGCGTGGGTGGACAGTAAGTCAAGACAATATAAAAATATACCATTAAATATTTTGAAAGAACTGAAGACAGGATGTAGGACTGCAGTGAAAGGGCAATATATGCTGTGAAGAACACATTTCAAATTTCTGAAGCAAGTGTTTATTTTCAATGAAGAGAAACTGAAGCAGAGCAGTTTAAATAAAACAGAAGTAGAACTTAAAGAGGGAGTTAGGAACAGCAGCAAGTGCAAGCGATGAAGTCAATGGGAAAGGATGGTGGTATTAAGCAGCAGAAAGTATAAAGACAACTTCTAATTCTCAAAGAGATGAAAAAGATTGCAGTAAAAAGTTACAGCTATTTGTAAGACAGTATATTTGATGCACAACCAAGATAGTTCTTTAACATCTTTACTCTGATATTTTAAGGAAGCATTGAATTTTCAAAAAGCATTGCATTAAATTCCCGAAGAAGAAATTTTAATATACTTATAACTCACGTTTACCTTTTTATCCTTACCATCTGGAAACATTTACAGTTGCTAAAAACTCCTGCTACCGGGGCGGAGGGGAAGCCACACACAAAAAAAATAGGCTTCATACAGCCTCCTCCATACCAGGAAGTCAGTGCAAATTGGGAAGGATTTGCTACTAGCACTTAACCTTCACCTTACAGAGTTTATTTTTAGGATTGAGTGACAAGCCGTAACTCTTAGAGTGAAAGAAAAATTGAGACTAAGCCACAGTTTTCCTTTTCAGATATAATGTTTTTTATCTTTAATTACTTGTTAAAGAGTAAGCAAAAACAATAGAAGTTAAAAGCAAAATTTTATCACTAGATTAACTGCCCCTTTCTTGTGCCAGCCTTTCATCTTATATTTTCAACATTATATGATTAAGAGCTCTCTGGAATGGGAAGACTATCTTTATAAAAGTCTAAAGCAACACATCTCAAGTACCTACTAACATTTAGTCATTGGCAGGATGACACTACTGTCCCTGTTCTGAGTGAATCTGTTTTATCACACACACATGTTCAAAACAAACTGATACCTTATATAGATGCTGTATGTGAACTACTTACAGTCAAAAGTCCATTTATCAGTAGAGCTGAGCAAGAGCCGGGCCCCGGTATCCCAGTCCCATAACTGCCAGCCTTATTAAGGCAGCCAACTCAACTACATTTGTTCACATATAGCTCAAGAAATTTTCTTTTAGTTTTGCATTGGTTTCCAGTTATTATTACAAACTCTGACATACACACATACACCTCCCTGCCCCCCGCTGCCCTATGACATTAACCCTGAGGCTAAAGAAAAGCTAATTCTGCCTAGATAACAACAATTTCGTGCTATGGCTTTGGATTTCTTTTTTTCCCCATGCTCTATCAATTAGTCAGTTCAAAGAAACAGACGGGAATTAGTCCCGAAGCACTTTTTATCCAAGAAAAAGCAAGTTAAAATCAAAATATTCAATTAAAAAAATAAAATTATTATTAAAGCCATCACTGTATTTTAACATAGAAATCAAAGCTATCATCCCACCTGAAGGGGCACCAAAAAAAAGGTATTACAGAGAAGAAAAAGAAATTGAATTTTAAAAATTAAGATTCCTGAAACTAAATTGCTGCTGGTAACACTGAAGAAACCTTATCAATCACTTGGTTTGTTATTGTATTTAATCCAAACTATATGCATGAATCTTGCAGGTTAAGTTAATAGGTGCAGCCTGCCAGCCAGATCACAGAGAAGAAAGGAAAATAGTTTATTTGGATTGCAGTTGTTTCTTGGTATTATCTTTACACACATAAGCAGTCTCAGCTTTAACACCCTCCTCAAAAGTTTTACATTTTGTGGCCAACCTGTCGGTACAAAGGAACCACAAAGCCCAAGATCATTTTTGAACAACAAATGCTGATTAGTACAAGAAATCAGGACTGCTATCAGGTTAGCAAGAGTATATGAAAGGCTCTCTATTCATAGAGTAGTACTAGCCTCGAAACTGATTTTATACAGACTGAAGAAATTAACTCATGACACAACGTTGTTGTTTGATGCATAAACTCTTTGTGGCAGGGGCCATCTCCTTGTTCTGTGGCAGGACAGTGTCTAGCACAGCGTGTCCCTGTACACTATAAATACTATTAGCACCACTAATTACTCAACATACAACGCCAACGTATTCTTAAAAGGCTTCTACCCCAGCATGCTTCAGCTAATAAAACATCATTAACACATGATGCAAAGTTCAGTTCCATGCTACTTCTATGCCCTTACTTCCTTCTGAACCACCTTTCTAATCTTCACTACTACAAACACCAGCATTACTAGAAAACTCCTTCACCAAAATCCCTTTCTTGACTCAGCCCAGCACTTTCAATTACTTAAAGTCATGCTTCTTTCCAGGCTACTGTCAAGGTTGCCATATGATCCCCATAACCAGTGCATCTCAACGCCTCATTATTATTACTGAGTTTACATGGGGACTACCTTCCTTAGATAGCAAACTACTGTCATGCTAATAAAATGGTCTGAGGAATGATACGCACCAGAGACTTGATGTTTAGAAGCTTACAATGCAGATTAAATGAATGGTAACGCCAGGCACACAGGTTCACAGAAGGATAAGGTGTTACATGATTTTCACTGGGTGTTTGTCTCATTGTCAGATCTCTTAGGTCTCACATCGTTGCCTTAACTGCAAGATCGACTTCCTGCCTCCTGTCACAGCCTAAAACTGTCTCCAAGATGTCTGCTAATTGCTCCTTATCCAGGCAACATGCATGAAAGTACACGTGAAGAAATACCACACATTTGGTGGCATATAAGCAACATAACTATTAAAATACAATCATACTTCACGCTGATGAAGGGATCACTTGTAGGAAGGGAAGGCTGTGAGATAAGGAAATTCAAGGCTATCCCACTGATTAAATATCTCACAAGACACCAAACATGTGCAGCACATTAACAGCACATCCTGCTATGAGTGAATGCTGTGACAAACTAGTAGCAGGTCTAGGAACAACACTGGTCCACAAACTAAAGAAAATCTTCCAACATTGCCTTTTTCTACCATCACCTTCCTCAAAGAGCCACTCTCAAGCTCAAACCCTCCAGGAGGCACCACCTACCATCACAACGCTCCTGGCAGACAAGGAGGGCCTCACACCCCCTTCGGCTCCCACAATCAGACCTGAGAGCAATGTGGAGGGGGAGGAGGGAGTCTGCCTGTGCTGAAAAGAGGAACCCAAGGTGCGCAGCCAGCCCTGAAAGGAAGCTGTCCCCCTACCTAAGAAATATCACCCTCTGCCACAGGGCTGGGGAGACCTTCCCTACGTGGGACAGCTGAGGAGAAGTAAGAGAGGAGCAGGGCGCCCTTCAGCATAAGGAAGGGAGCAGAAGGTAAAGGATCCCTTTTCCTCACAGCCCCGCCCATAACGGCTACCAGAGGACGAAAGGGAAAGGTCACTCCCCTCTCCCCCCAACTGCGATACGCAGCCTATCACCAAGGAAAGAAGAGAAAAGGACAAGAACTCGCCCACACCAAACACTGCCTCCCAGGCCCTGAGGAAAGGGAGGGTGAGGGGGGAGGGAGTGTACCCCCCGCCCCCCCCCCCTCCATCTTGGGGCCAGACACCAACTTACCCGCCGGAGGCCTCGGCGCGCTCCTATTGGCTCCCGCCGCCCCCGCCGCGTCACGTGGGATAGGGAAAGCCCCGCCTCTTCCCCCCACCTTTGCCGGCGACGAACCGTTGGTGGTGGTGGTGGGGCTGTCGGTATGGCGCGTGCGCATGCGCCGGAGGCAGCGGCGGCGGCCGGGGCGCGAGGCGGTTCCGGGAGCGCGGGAAGAGGGGCGGGGTCACGGGGCGCGCGCACGCGCCGGTGGCGGGCGGAGGAGGAGGAGGTGCCGCCCCGCTCCGCCCCGCAGGAAACGGTGCCGCCCGGGCCCCGCTCCGCGAGAGGGCGGGGGGAGCGAGCGGCAGAGAGACCGGCAAGGGGAGCGTCGTCTGCTTTCTCCGCTCTGCTACCCCGGGACGCCGCGGGGCACCGCTCCGTGAGGGCACCGGCCGGGAGTGAGGAGCGGGGCAGCCCCTTCCTCTCCCTACATCCGTTTCGTGCTCCGGCGCGGGCGGCGGGGTGACCGCTCCCCGCTCCCCCCCCCCCGCCTCCTTCCAGCGGCAGCCGTGATCCCTTCGCCGCCCCTCTTCTCCTCAGGCTCCGACCTCCGCCCCGCCCGCCGCCGCGCCGCCCGTCCCGAGGAGGGAGCCCGGCACTTGTTGCTGACGCGATGGTCACCGGCCCGGCCGAGTAGGCAGAGACCGCCGAGCCCGTCGCGGGAGAGGACCGCTGCGGCTGGCGTCGAGAGCCCGGCCCCTCTTGGGGGGGACGGACCTCCGGGGGTGGATCTCGGGGTGTTGTTTCCCCTCAGCGCCCGGCGGTGACGGTTCCACAGGCGGCGTGAGGACTTCTTCTCGGCCCTCGTGGGGGGTCGCGCCCGGCAGCACCGCCCGCCCCGGATGGTCACGGCGGGCTGAGGGGGGCACCGCCAGACGCCGCCCGCCGCCTGGTCGCCTGGAGGCTGGCCTCCCTCGGCAGGAGGAAAAATGTCCTTCTTCAACTTTCGTAAGATCTTCAAGCTGGGTGGTGAGAAGAAGAAGAAACAATACGAGCACGTCAAGAGGGATTTGAATCCTGAGGAGTTCTGGGAAATTATAGGAGAGCTGGGAGATGGGGCTTTCGGAAAAGTGTTCAAGGTAAGGGCAAGCGAGTAACTTGCAGCACTTGTAGTGTTGCCCGTAGCTAAAAAATGGCCTGTAGGATTGCTTCTGAGTTCAGTGCTCTCCAGAGCTCTGTCACCTTGGGATACCTGTGGTGGGCATGGAGTTTCCGGAGAACTTCGTCGGGCAGGTAAGCGCTGCGCCCGCCTGCTCCCCTGCCAGAAGGGACCTGTCCCCAGTCCCCGCGGTGTGCCGGCTGGGGAGCTGAGCGTGTGATCCAGGCGCCTCTTGGCCACAGAGGCTCATGAAACTAAAGATAGAAAAGACCTATTAGGTCATTGTCCCGCCTTCTGCTCCACCCTGCCCGTTGCTGAATCGCTGGCTTCTCTTGTATTTTGGTTTTTTGAACGCGTGGACAGTATGGCTTCTCGTCTTACAAAAAACTGTATTTTCATAGGTGCAATGTTCATACTTTGATTTTTTTTTAGAGTTTCTGAACGGAAGGAAGCCCATGAACAGTAAAATTGACTTGTGTGCCTCGTGTGAAGTTTATAGGGCCAAGCTCGCATCGTCTTTAATGGGCACCCTCCTATCTTGTTCCATGTGGAATTGAATTAAATAGTTCTGTCTTTACGTAGCAGAATTCCGCTGTTGGGTCTCCTAACTTCTCTCAGGTGCTTGATCTTTAAGTATGCTAGTACAGGTAGTGTTTTTAAAGGATGCTTATCTAGAACTTAGCAAGCAGAGTACAATGACATAGATATAATGCTGTCGGCTTTTGACAAGACTGTAGCTTTCAGGCAAATCTTTAGCTACTTTTCCTCTTTCTAAAAGGACATTAATGCTCCACGTTTCTTTTAGGGATAGTGTGGAAAAAATGTCATGGAGGGTAAGCATGAGAGAATTGGGGAACTGACATGAATTGAGAGTCTAGAGCATGTTCTTGAGACTAGAAAAGTACTATGTTAAAGAATAGCATTTGCAGTATTTCTGAAAGCTGATTTGGTCAAGAAACATTTATATTTAGAGTATTGCATTTGAGAGTTTATGAATCTGGGTACTCATGAAACCTGCACTATTTTTGGTAGAAACTGTTTTAGATTTTATTGTACTGTGATGTTACCTGTTTGTAAATTTGAGCAGAAGTGCCACAGTTAGTTCAGAATGCTAGGTGGTTTTTTTTTTCCCCCCTAGCAATTTGTCAGTGTTCTATTTTAAGAGTGTCTAGTTTATTTTGATTTTGGTTTAATAGATAGTCTAGATGGTAGTTCTCATGTATGTCAGTGTGGAAGATGAGAGGATTTTTTTTTTTTTCCTAAGATGACTGGGAAATGTGTCTGCAGCTGCTGTATCATAAAGCTTGGTGGCTATGAAAACATAATGTTGTCTCTAACAGAATTTGCAATTAAAGTTTTGCTTTAAACTTCATAGGGGAGTTTTGGTTCCCTTTTTGTGAATATAATGCTCTGTCCCATAGATACAACTGGAGAAGCCTCAAAGGCACAATACCGCATGTGTTCTCCTCGTCCCCCCCCCCCCCCCCCCNCCCCCCCCCCCCCCCGCGTTTCCCCTCCCGTTCTCAAACCTCTTCTCACTTCTTAATCTGTAAGCATATCTGTATTAGCAGTAGTCCACAGAGGAAGGTGTCTGAGCCAGACAACTGGTAAATTGTGCATTTCAGTGTACTTTGTGTACAAGAAGAGAGGTTTTTCCAGTTGGATATGATTTTTCACTTTGAGATTTATTTCTGAATGTGAAATGACAGTGTTAACTGTTGAAACAATTTTTCAAAATTAAACCCTATTTAAAAAATTGTAGTAGTCAGAATTACACATGCAGTTACACTGGTAAACTCGGTGAATGTAGCACACGTGAAAATGAACAGGTACTAGTATTCCTGGAAAAAAAAAAATCCCCCTTTTAAGAAAGGTCTCCTACTGCACGTATTCAGCAGCATTCGTTTTGTTTCCATCTATTTTGAGAACAAGGATTGCATACAGATACCAACTGTACTTGTCTTCCTGCATCTGAGCATGCTTGGCAAGAAACTGTTTTGAAAGCAAGGGTGTGTTAGGTTGTTCTTTCTTGGATGTACACCTCAAATGAGAAACTGCATGAATTCAATGCCTTCTCAAATTTTGGAATCAAAACTATAAGCTAGAACAGAACTGTCAACTTTTGAAGACTTTAAGTAATGTAAGGGGGTGGTGGTGGAGGTTTTGATTTTTTGTGTGGTGGGGTTCTCTTTTTTTTTTTTTTTTTTTTTTAAAAAAAAAAAAAAAAACCAAAACAAACATGTGTCAGTTACATTTGCCAAAACTACATTTGCCTTTGGTTAAGATCCTAGGAGTCAGTGTGTGACAGGGTTTTGGCAGATATATGATGAAATGGAATTGCCAGATAAACAAGGCCTTTGGATTTCTAATAAAACATAGGTTAGATTGGACCCGTATGATTTCATGTAGAGAAGTATTTGGTTTAGTTGTGTAACTTATCTTCTGGAGAAAGTATCAAATATTTAAATAAAAACTCAAAATCAACTCTTAAGTGATTGACAGTATTATGAAGCATAGCTGATCAAATTATTTACATTAAAAAAAATGCTGTATCTAGTGATAACTAGTTTTGTATGTGATTCAGACTTGTGATCCATTCCCCTTTTTCCCAAGCAAGTACAAGCTGACAATTCATACCTTTGTGTTCGCTAATTTCTAAGTAATATTCAGAAGTACTCTGAGTGTGTCTACTGCTGTTGCAAGTCTCTCTTGTGATCAGAGGAGCTATGTAACTGCAGACTGCTGATGGCAAAGGTTTATGGCTGTGTAGGACTTTTCATTCTAGCCCTTTTCAGCCTCTTCAAAGAGGCCACTTTTAGGCTTTTTTTTCTTTTCTTTTTGCTCTTGGCTAATGAATAATGGTGTAGTTTTCCATCCTTTTTTAACTTATAGAGCCTTGCAGTACTTCAGTATCAGGTGATGGCCCTTATAAAGAGAATTTCGAGGTTGCTGACGATAGCCTTTTTTTCCAATCTTTTAAAATTGCCTTTCATGAGTTATTTAGAATTACTGGATGGGCTTCAGTGGCTGAAAGTCACTAAAGAAGCATAATATTAGCATTGGAGACTGGTTTCAACTTTGAAAATTTGGCAGTTAAATCTCAAACTACTCTTTTTCTTTTCTTTCTTTCTTTCTTTGTTTCTTTCTGAGGAGATTGAGAGGTTGAAACTGTTCTTGATGTGATAAGGTTAAGTCCCCTGAAAAATGTTAGGCTCCTAATGTTAATTGTAATCATTTTGCTTTAGAAATGAATTACATTATTATATCATGTTACTCTATTGTGTGTTTTATTGCCCTGTTGTATCAAATGTCAGTTCAGTGCACATGGTAAACATTGCTTTAGGGTAAATCAGTATAAGTAAGTGTTGAACTGTAGTCATTTCAAGAAACCATGTGAAGACTTTCATCAGCTTTAAGCTGCTCTCTAAATTCCCAGAAGTTAGTGTTCAGATGGTGTGAAAACAGACCTTTAAAATGCCTAATGTGTTCTGTGGCTCTTTCTTGCTAAAGTTCCTGACTGAGAATCTTTGTCATACAGATGCACATAACTAATTAAAATGCAGATATTTTCTGAAGTTAACCAAATGAAATAAAGTACTGGGACTATATTTCAGTAAAATTTGCCAGCCTTTTGCTAGTAAGAACATTGTACGCTAATATAAGAACACTTACATTGCAAAAAGACATTTTCCTAGTGTTTAGTTGGTGTCATCTCTGAGCCCTGCACTAGAGGATACTCCTCCAAGAAATTCATGGCCTTTTGGTCATCATTATGATAATTATGGGTACCATCTGTACAAATACACGTTTAACAAATCTGTACAAATACAAATTTACAAATCTGTACAAATTTACAAATCTTTACAAATACAAATTTAAGTCTGTTCTGCAGGAACAGATTCTATAGCGGTAGGATATATGTGATGGTATCCTATATAAGATATAGGGTATCTATGTATGGTTTGTGCATATATGGAGAATATATAGTATATATATATTTTAATAGAAATAAGCAAATTATTGTTTGAGAATCCTTTGTATTTCTCTGGTTGTGAATTGCATTCATGCTCCTTAGTTTGAATTGGAATATTCTGCTCATTTATAATATCTCATTTATTACCCTGAATCTAAGATGTTGGAAGCACTGTGTAGAGAAGATTCTTAGAGGAATTTGGAAAATCAAATATTTATATTTCATCTAAAGTTCGAAGACAAGTTTTCCAATTCAGCAATTAAATGGTGCTTGGTTAAAAAGCCTATTCTGCCTTCTCTTCAGGTTCAGAGAAGAAATGTTGTGGAAGCTGCTAGCCACAATCATGGTGAACAGCATTACTCAAATGCATTATCTTCTGAAAATTACAACTACATTAATTATTAATATATACTTATATTTGGAATAGTGGCCAATACAAACTCATCTCTGACTAATGATAGTGGACTTCCAATAACAGTGTTTCTTCAAGTCCAATAAACTAATCATGTTGCTTCATTTAAGTTAAGCTTTTGTTTCTGGATTTAAAATAATCTTACCTGTAATATATCTATGTGACTTAGAGGAGAGCTTGTTTTTGCCTTAATGTCTTCTACAGTGGGTAGAAACAAATATAATTTTAAAATAGTGATTTAATAAGACTGGTCCAATTACATCATTTAATGATAGTACAGCCTTGACTCCTTTTAATGCTAAAATATGAACTGACAATTGGTCGCTGTTTAGAAGTACTTTTTTTGTACCACTAACATAATAACTTATTTTCTAATCCTGGAAAATACTTTAATTAGTCTGACCTGAAAACAAAATCAGGGCAGAGCAAGGAGAGTTTGTATTTCCTAGTTTCTGTGGCCTTACAGCACGTTGTTCCAAATAATTCCTGCAGTTGGATGTTGCAACTTGGAGTTATCGTAATGATACTAATGTATCATGCTGCTTGCTAGAGTGGTTATCTTTTATATCTGTAACTTAACACTCACAGGAATACATTTTGACCACTTACTTAATATCTAAGCTGAAGCACTGATAGGCTGGGTTTTGTCTGCTCTTTTTACCCTGGTGTCATTAGCTCCACTGATTCTTTAGAAGAATTTGTTAGAACTTTTGGAACTCATATACATTCCTATATAAAAGTATAGAAGATACAGTTGCCTATGGAAGGATATTGCTTGAGTTTGTCTGAAATCCTGTGTTTGGTACTACTTGGAAAATAAATTTGCATTTGAAAATTTCCAGTCAAATACTGTTTTGTGAACCTGAAGTTTCAAGTGTGACTCTGCCATATGCTTAGTTCTGGAAAGAAAAAGCATGTCCTAAATGTCCTAAATTGAATTTTAATACATAAGAATGAATAAGTGCAGAGCTTTTGTTGGCAATTTTGATTAAAATTGTTTGCTATACTAAATATATTTTGTTCTAATCTATTTTCATTCATAATTGACTATATAAGTTGACCTCTAATTAAACTGGAGCAGTAAAATAGTGCAGTTGTCCTCAGGAGATCTGAATTAATAATATTCACTTAAATGCCATGTTGCTTTGTTTAGCCATAGAGGCATTAGTAGATAGAAGAGAGAAGAGAGTTGATTTACTCTCAAGAGTCTAATGTATAAGATGGCAATGTTCAATTTTAAATATTTAGTCTAAGTAAAATAGAACTGAAACTTTACCTGAAGCTTGCTAAGAACAGTAATTTCTGTAAGAGTAGCCTGAGTATTTTAGGGCTGCTGTGTATGGTTTAGATGAAAAAAGATGCATGACTGTTCATAGAAGACAAAGTCTTGCTGAAGACTGTTCATAGAAGACAAGTCTTGCTGATCAGCTTGGTGAGTTGCTCTATAATGTTATCTTTATTTTCACACTATTGCAGTTTTAGCAAGTGAAGATACCAGATAAGGAAAAGGCGGTATCACTGTTTAAACCCTGGGAAATGTGTCAAGGGGAAATCTTTACAGAGCTCTTCACACCTATTGTCACTCTAAAGTTTTCTGAGGAAACGGGTAGTGCAAGAAAGTCATCCATAGATTGTAAACTGAGATAATTTCCTAGTTTTTTAAATGGCTATTTGCAGAAGGTAATATCTCCTTTCCATTTTGTCTGTAGCAAGGAAATATTCTAAAGAAGTAAGAAGCATAGCACATGTTTCGTGTCTCACTTTTTGGACATCTTTAAGTCACTTGGCTTAAAATCAGCATCACAATACTTGACTTATGAGTAATGTATTGTCTGTCTGTTGCATTCAGAATTTCAACTGCAGACAAGTTTGTGGAAGATAAATATAGAATGCTCATGATCACTCCTTGGTAAGGCAGTCATCTTTTCCAAGGTGTGAGCACACTTATATAAACTGTTTAAAACTCTAAGTAAATAGGAAATCATTATTTGATTCTATTTATCTGTGTTTATAGAAGTTCCTATTTTTTCATGTCATAGGATATTTCATATTTCTTAGCTAACTATTTGTGTAAGTGCTTTGAACTGTTGGTTTCTTGTCTGGAGAGGAGAAACTTTGGATTTCAGGCATAAGCTAAATGTGACTGTTTAATGTCAAGTAGACTGCAGAATGAAGCTTCTTTAAGCTGTTCTAACTTGGTGAAATAATTCTTCACATGGAAGTCAGATGCAGTCTATTTAATTAAATAATTCTGATATAAGCACTAAAAAAAGTACTGTTTTGTGGGGTTTTGTAACAGGTTTTGTAGACGAATTGGTTAAACCTTTTGAGCCTAATCTTTGGCAGGGAAGTAGTCCTCCAGTAATACAATCCTCCAAGCAGCAATACGTGCTATTGTTGCAGAGCAACAGTTAACAGGTTTCTTTTGGTGGTGACTCAAATTCTAGTTTTGACCACCCCATAAACAATACTGAAGAAATAATTTGTTTGGGTTGTATTTGCAAGTGTCCCAATCCCCAGTTTTTTGTTTTTGTTTTTTTTTTTTTAAATGACTGCAGTTATGAATGGGCCTTACATATTTCATGGGCCATGACCCATGTTTTGAGAATCTCATAAGCTTATAAACATCATTCCCCTTCAATGACAGTTGCGTCTGTGTAAAAGAGTCAGCATGTAATTAAACTCTGTGGTTTGAGATCTTAAATGCATTCGTTGAGACCCTAGTGCCTGAAGTGTCGTTTATGAATTTTTTTTTGGTCTTTGCTTCTTTGTGCTCTCCAAATAATCCTTAATTATGCTCAGATTATACACAGAATTGATGAATTCATGTTGTCTCACTTCTTTTGCCCATTTTCTTACTTTACAGTAGCTGCCAAATTACTCAAATACAATGCTTGTGCTATCTTTTCATTTGATAGTGTTTGGGTTGTTCCAGTTTTCAGTGTTCAGTGATGAAAAAGCCATGAAATTCACAGTTAGAAAACAAAGCAGACTGAATTAATAACACAGAGTAAAAAAAATGACTGTTTTATATTTTTTCTCCAATCCCATGTAAAATACATATTGTAACTCCCTCTATCTAATTCATTTTTAATGGCTTCATAACATGATTACAGTATGGAATGCTTGAAAGACATTTTAACTGTCAAATATATGTCATATGGCAACACATTTTTTTCCTCTCAGAAATGGAAAAGAATCTTTTTAGAGAGAAAGAAGACCTAGTACTTGCAGAACGTGTTTGAAGGATGTCAGGCAATAAAAATGGGCTAAGCAATGTTCAATAAAAGCTAGTAGGCTACCTCACACCACTCTGCAAAGGTATTCATACTTCAAAAAATTAAGGCTTTACTGTAAATGTTAATTTTCCATTGGCATTTCAAATTTTCTATTGAATGTGCTCTATGTTCCTGATACAAACCAACTAAAATACATGCAACAGAAGATTTACCTAAAGCAAAAAATTCACAATAAAATAGTAATGGAATATTCTTCGTATACTTAATGTACCCACTTAAACGATCATATTTGATTTTAGAAGGACATACTGTTTCTTAAAGCAGTTCTAAATGTATGTAAAAGCAAGTTACAGTATTGAAGTTAGATTTTTCTTGCTTATTTTTACTCTTCTGGTTCAAGACTGGTTTGCAGTGTTCTGTGGGATTGCAAGTGTTTATATAGAGAGGTCAATGTAAAACAGCTAAGCATGAACAGTGATTTGGAATCTAAGAGGAAAGACGCAACCTTTTTCCCCTTTGCATAGCCATGTTTATATTTTGAGCCATTTTCTATTTAGTTAATTACTTACAGCCTAGAGCAAGGAATTGCTCAAGCATAGATTCGTGCTTGAATCAAGTTCCACTCAAAATCTGGCTTTAAGAAGGTTCTGATTACCTGAAGCAAGCTATTCTATGATATGATTTTTAATTTTTACTGATTTTTCTCTGGAGAAGAATATGAAGATGTGAAAAAGTAAAATCCTAGTATAATAGCCAAATCAATTTAATGATTAGCATTTAAAATTTGCTAAAACTCTCCTTACTACTGAAGACTAAGTGACTGGTACCTTAAAGTGTCAATCTTAAAAATTAATCTGTTGGTTGTTGTTTCAGAAAAGCTGAAACTGAAGGAGGCCATGACAAATAAAGTGACTTTACTATTTTCAGAAAGAATTTTTCTAAAGTTGCATTAATGCAGTAATTGAAAATGAGTGGGTGAGCAGAGAGTGGAAGGGCAACTGTATAGTCTGCTGAAGTTTTGGGGGGAACCATTACCCTAGAACTTAAGTTGTGGCTACATCAGAGTTGTTTTACTTAGTATGAAAACAATTGTGAATCCCCATACTAAGGCAGAATCGGTTTTGAATCCATCTAACTTGATCATGAATTGGAGAAGACTGTCCTTTTACTTTTTTCATATCTCACTGAACAGGATTTTAGATCTGTCTGAGATTTTCTTGTTTAAGGGGAACTTTAAGGAGCTGGGTTTTTTGTCCAGAAATGTTTAGTCATAACCATGATTCAGAAAACAGAGTTCCGAGGGAAATTATTGTAACTTTGTTAATGATAAAGTAATAACTTGGCAAGACTTTTTGCACAGGAATTTATTCTTTCTTCATCTTGTAGGTAAAGGTTCTCCTGCCACAGATTTATGCTGTAAAACCAAAGCTTTTTGCTGGCATATGTCTAGGTTTCACATTACAGAAGATGACTTTTCACTTGTAGTTCTAAGCAGTACTTTACCAGGAAAAGAGTTAATACTTTGTAATCAGAGCACAGTAAAACCTTACTGGAGAAGTGTCAATTGAGTGCTTCAGCAAGAAGTAGCATGTTGCAGTAAACCCTCAACTCCTTCACAGCCTTTGTCTCCATCAGACTTTATTCGCTTCATATTCTGCCTCTTTTTATTTTGTAAAGTTCAGTCATGTTCCTGCCCCACCTTCAGCTTTTCCTGTTTGAATTGAAGCGGCCCAACCTTTTTAGTCTGTCTGCTTTTTATAAGACAACCGCTTGACCCTTTAATGATTTTAATTGTTCTTCTCTCATTCTCTTACTTGCTCAGCTTCTGTAGATGCCACAAGTCTTTCAGTTCACTGTTCAGGCAAACTCTTTTGTTTTTCAGTGCTGGATAGTCATGGGTCAGAACCATAGGTCTGTGCCACTACATTACTCTGTGAAAACTGTGATCGTTGCTGGGAAATGTGGTCAGAAGAGTTTGAACAGGAATTAGCCCCAAAAGAAACTCGAATCATTCCAGTTCGTGGGTACCCCAGTAATGTGGGTACTCTTACAGTGAAGCCAAGCTTGTTTTTACTCTTTCACCCTTTCCAACTATTTTTTACTACTAGTAAAGGTGCACTAACCGAGTTTATAAGTAACCTGAAAGAAGGAAGCACTGTCTGCTATTTTTCATCTCTCTGGGTTGGGAATTCTGAAAGGTTAAGGATCATAGTATAAACAAGAATAATGTGAAGTGTCTCCTATTGATTGACAGGGATAGCTGGCGTACCTGAAAATGCTTCCTTTGCTTTTGGCTGTAGCAAGAACTTTCAGCTGTCTCTTAGTAGCAAACTTAGATGTTCTGGTCAGCTTAATAACTCTAGAAGATGTATGTTAATTTAGTGTGTTACACTTAACTAAAACAAAAAACCACACACCTCCCCTAGCATTTAAAATGAAATATAAAAATGATCTAGTGTACAGACTTCACTCTCCTATTTGTGATATATGTTTCCATGTTTATTGATGCTGTTGTAGCATCTAAGTCTTTAGTGGCCTGTCATGGGACCTCACCTTTGAGCCAGTGCAATATGAAGAGGATTCTTTTGAATCTCTGAAAAGCACTAAACCAGTATGGAACTGCGATACTAAGTGAAACAGTCAATAACACATCTTCTGAAAGTGGTGCATTTCAATAGCTCTAGTAAGTACAGAAGTGATTTTTGAATAATGCGTGGCTGGGTCTTTGCCATGGCTGTTTTCCACAACAGTTTCCAATGATGCAAGTCAATGCAGCCAGAGTTCTGGCACTGTATTCCCATTCCCACCTCCTTTCTTGTGACAGGTCTGGTGCTTGCCAACCCTATGATGATCTGGTTCAAGGAACTAAACCAACCGAAAGCTGATTGTACGCATAATCTTCTTGGCTCCCCAGACCAGCTCACGGGAGGGCCAGACAAGTGACAGTGCTGATGTAAGGGAAAAATGACAGGACAGTGTCAGCATTGGCTTAAATAGCTATAAAAGGGAAGCATTAAGGTGGCATATCGATATTCTGAAGTTGTTAATGTATGTCGGATGAATGATTTTTGTCAGGACAAAAGAAAAAATAGACGTAGTTCTGTTGTATAAATCATCTGGTGTTAGCAACAGTACTGATAAAAGGCAGTTTTGCTAAATGCTGCTGTTGGTATTGTTATCAGCAAGTTTTGCATCACTGACATACATACTAGAAAAATTTTGTTATGTAGACATATCTCTAACTGGAAATTTACTAAAAGCCCATGTTCCCAGTTTTGTTTCAGGTGGTGATTCTTTTCTTTATTTTAGGTATGCTACATAACTGCTAGAAAAGAATGAAAATTTCATAAGACTTCTTATGTGGCACCAAATTTGCCTGTATGAGGAAAATACAGAAACTGAATTGAATTTCAGAGTGAGCAGAGTGTTGTGAAGCAATAAATGGCTTAGATAATTTTCCAAAAGCAATGGAATTCTGCATTCCCTCTCACTGTACAAATACACAAAAAAAGATAGCTCTCAGCTTCAAAAAGCCCTCAGCCTAATAAAAGAATAAAAAAACCCAACCATGAGATAAGAGGAGGAATAGGAGAAAGGGAGAAATCTTGTCAAAGAGAAAACTGCTTCATCTTTAACAACTATGTTGGTGCATCCTCATTGCTGTTGTGATGTTCTTGGGGACATGGGCAAAATAAAGCTTTCAGAATTCCATTAAAAGTAACATTGCCATACTATTAAGAGATAAGAACAGTACTTCCTCTTGAACATCTTGTTGTTTAACTGTTTGCAGTGTTTAACTTTATCTTGATACTCAGCAATTCTGTTGGAGGAGGAACATTGTTCCTACATTGCATGGAAATCTTTTACTGATAGAAGCTCACAAGTTCATTAGTTGTGAAAGTCTGAGTAAAGCAACTGTTCTCCCTTTGCATATTTTGTGCATCAAGCTCTGCAAAGGAAGTTGAAGTATTTTACCTTGATTCATTTATCTGGATTTGTTTTTAATAATTTTATCAACTAATGCAATTATTCCTATGGCCATTTGTATTTATCACTAGCATATTATGTAAATTCTGAATGAATTACACTAATCTGTAAAATGGCAAGCAGCAAGTGCAAAAAACACACCAGAATGAAAAAAATTATCATCATCAGCATGCTTCTAAATTAAAATGTCTTTTGAAATCAGCTGATAAATAATAGGATTGGCATTCATATAGTTTCTCATAGTAGTCAGTTTTCTTAATTGTTTAGTTTTTTAAATTCACCCCTTAAAAAAAAAATCATGGAACAGTTAATCTGAAAGGAAACATCAGAAGCAACATGTTCCACTACTGTGCTGAATATGATTGAAGTTTACTTACAGAACGCAAGATGCTATTTTTGTGGCACTTGAATAGTCAGTTTTCAAGGAATACTAAATGTTAATTCAGATGGCTCTTTCTCACCTCCTGAGATGTCATACTTGCAGCACAAAGATAGCGAGGTCATTATAAACTGTATGTGAGGCCACCTTTCTAACTTCCACGTCAGAAGATTTCACTTTGTTTTTGAGAGATAGTATGTAGCTTTAGGGTCATTAGTTAAGACTCACAAGAAGACTACTGGCAAGTCACAGACCGTATGAGCATTAAATAGCCTACATCATTATAGTGAGTTTTGTAATTAGTAAAGTTCATTGTAGAACTGACTTGAAAATAACTTCTTTACATTAAAGAGAGCTGAAAGACACTGGCTTAACTATAATTATTTCTTTTTTTGTCATTGCTGTCTTTGCAATTGGTTTCTGTTAAATTGTTTTAAAGATACGTACATAAGGAAGCAATAACTTCCCTCTAAAATTATAAATTTCACATTCTTTTTAAAATACATTCATACCATAACGAGAATATGAATTGGTTTCTGTAACAATTTTACTTAAAAAACAGGGATGATGTTGAACAGCTTTTTTATGAAAGCTGTCAAAAGCTACTCTACTTCCTTTTTTCTTACTTCAGAAATAGGGGAAGTTTCATCTCAACAGACGAGAGCATGCATGGAGCAACAGAATTATATGCTTTAATAGTTTCGCCAGAGCTGTTGTCAGTTTTAATGTGGTTTTGATGTAGTCATGTTTCATTTCCCACTGTTACAACTGTGTCTTTTTGTAAAATACTGAATCTTAAACTGCCTATATAGTTTATATTTTTCCCTTAAAGTATATGAAGTATACTTTATTTACTGATCATTTTAGCAAGACAAAGAATTAAATGGGGTGATAATGCTTCATCTTGTTTTATTTAATGCTTCCCCTCTGGCTATTTAGCTATGCTCATTGCAATGTGAACTGTATCCAAGACTTGCACTATCAAATTGTACAGAACCTTTTCCCAAACTGCCCATATTTTTGAGCTAGTAAGATGTATACACTCTAAATGATGGTTAAGTTACATCTATTATATCCCATCATCTTCTAAAATAAATACATAAAATAAATTGTCTTAGTTCAGGTCCTTAAATGCTTTCATTCTGCTATATGAAATGTGGAGCTTTTAATGATATTCTTTACTTCTTTGACAGCAAGTTTTTTTAACTTAATGACTGTGCCACATTTCAAGTCTATGACTATGTAGTTTCCCTAGTAACATGTCAGAAGGCCTTTGTTGAAGGGTTCGTAAAGTCCAAAGAGATTGTCATTTTTCTTTATTTATTATTTTGTTGACTTGTTTATTGCCAGTTTGGAAAGACAGAATTTTCTGTGCCCAAGTCAGATGTACTTCTTTTTTGGTTGTTGTTTTGTTACACACTAATAGCAAACAGCTGTAGCCATCTTACATCTGATCTGGCTAAAGGCTCTGGGCAGAGGAGATCCTAATTTTGTTTTCTAATCTAACTCCAAGAACAGGGTAAGGAGGAGCTGTGGGTTGGCCTAGCCCCCCTTTTTTTTTTTTTTAAGTAAAAAAAAAAAAAGTATTCTAGGTTGATACATGTACATCTGTGAATGTACACTATGTAGTCTGTAAAGTGCTAGTAAACAAAATGACTTAGTGCTTCATGAAGCCAAAATGCTCTGTGGTATATCTGTTTGCAGAAAGCAACAGAGTTAGCTTTTACAACTCCAAATGTCTGCCTGGGAAAAGATGTTAGCAGGAGTGATGCTGGCTCTCTGAGCTCCAGTGTTATCAAAAGAAGTCTCATCTCAAGTGAACTAAAGCATTGCTGAAGATGTTAAATAACTAGAAGTAAGATTAAAACACAGAATCCTCACAGGTAAAGGAATCACAGGGTTCTTAAGTCCTGTGTTCAAACATATCATAAAATTATTGAGAGCAAATAATAAAATTCTCAACTCTCAACCTGGCAGCATGGTAACGTTCTGAAAAAAACAACAGCCTGGAGTCAGCTTCAGGTTGTCTTAAAAATTCTAGTGAACAGCTAGAATTAGCAATTGTTTGATTAAAAATTATTTCTTGATCTCATTGTTTCTTGGAAGCATTATTAATTTATGTCATCTGGAATAAAAGTGCATTTATTGCTGGAATAAAGACAATTTTAAACTGTAGTGACTAAAATAAACTTGTAAATTAATAAGCAGTAAGCATTATGTTTGGGGATTTTTTTTCTAATGACACAAGACTGAATAAATAACTGTAGGATATCTGTAATCCAAGATGAAGATACACTGGGTTACTGTCTTTCCTGACAAGGTGTAAGTCAGTTTGGGGCTGACATTGTCTGGTGCTGGATAAAATGGAGAAAACCTCTGCTGGCAACTGTTCGTGTCCTCTGCAGATGAAAGATACTGGCAAAGCAGCTTAGCACTGCGGGGATAAATCTTAATTTGTCACGCCTCCCCCTTCTCAAGTATAGGACTTAATTGTAATGCAGAATTGTGTATTTCAATGCTGCTTTTGCAAGCAGTATGTGCAGTTATTATAACTGAATTTAGAAAAAAAATTACCAGTCCTTTGCACTTACACCTCTGACACCACTTAATGCTTTAGTTACAAATGTTTTCCCAATATTGTCAGCTGGCTTTCCCTGTTGCTTTTTTGTGAGCTATCACGCGACAAGAGAAAGGAAAATAAGAATGTGTTATTATAAAACAGCATAGCATATTTTGGAGATTTTCTTGCCAATGTTTAGCAATTTTTACTTTTTCTTATTTTTATTCTGTTTTTTAAATGGATTTGAATAAACAAGAAGAATGATGCTGAAATCTGATATCTCCTCTGTCAAGTTTTCTCTAAAGGGCAGTGTTAGTTATTTTGCATGTATTTGCCAGTTCAGCCCTGGTATTTTTCAAATATGCATATAAATATTCCTTCTGATTTCAGTGACACAATGCATGAATCAGGATGGGAACTCTGCTTAGCTAGTATGCAAAATACCACAGAATTAATGAAAATACATAAAGGGAATCATGAAGTTAAACATGAAAATTATATTCCACACCACTCCCAAAAATAACTTGTGGAATCCTCCAAAACCAACTATGGAGGAAGCAGAAGAACCACAATAAGTACAAAGTACAAGGATAACGTTAAAAGAGTAAAGTCGTCATGGAAACTGCTCCAAAACTAGTGTAGCCACAAAGGCAGCACCAGACCACAGTATCATAAAGATGTACTGCAGTAGTCTGGGTTGAACCCTGGCTCCACTTTGTTAGTAATACTGTTTGCTTGTAGAGACACTTTTATCTACACTCTTATTTCAGTATTTTTTTCCTTGGCATTAAAGAATTCTTAAGTAGAAGAAACTGTATAGTGGTAGTTAGGATACACTGTGCAGGCTGGGAAAAATTTTGGCTGATCAGCTTTAGTTTAAGGGTATATCATCTTTGGTGTAGATACTTTCATCATCTTCTGAATAGTTCTTTTGTAACAGTAATTTCAACAAGTTTTAGGTGGTATGACTGAAGTTAGCTGGCCTTTAATTCCTTGGACCAATCTTATGTACAATTAAACAAAAAATTGAAGTTCTCTGTAATTTGTTGGGGGGGGGGGTTTGTCTGTTTTGTTTTGTTGTTTTTTTTAATTACTACTACATTTTCAAAGATTGTGCAGTGAAGACTGGTACAAAATAACATAGCTTCTTTGAAATAGCTGGCTCATCGTCTTAATTTCCAGATAACTGTGGAGGTTGCCATCTACTTCATTGGCCTAACTTGTGATTTATTATAAAAACTGTGGTTTAATATCTCAGAAGTAGCTATTTGCTCTTGAATTCAAACTGGTATGTTTAATTACATTTCTCAGCATTCGATGTCAGAATTCATGCTTCCTTTTATGTGATTAAATAAAGTAGATTATTTTTCTAAAATTCACAAACAAAGAACACCTTACTATGTTTTGAAAAGAATTTTGAACACTTGATACTAGTCAATCATGCAGTTTTAGTTTCAAAATACACAGGACAATGTTAAATATGGCCTAGTAAATTTATACAAAACAAAGTCCAGTGTTGTTTTTCCATCAGGCCACACTAATTCCTGCAAATTTATTTGATCAGGCTGTTAAAATCTGAAATTATAGCAATTTTTTCATTGGTTCATATGTTTAAGAAAGCCTGAGATGCACTGCTTTCTGGGAGCTCTGAGAAACAGCTCTTGCCTTTGTGTTGACATGGACAGTTTTTCTGTACTGATTTCTCAGACATCGTCAGAAAGCATGTATGGAGCTAGATCTGACAAGCCCAGGTTTACACAAAAGTGTAGCTTTTTACGTGCAAAAACACTTTTTGCTGAATAGGGGTGTGCGTATTTTTCATTTTTTTGGCAACCTTGATGATCTATGATTATAGTTTCGTTGAGAAGAATGAGTCAGAAAGGAAAAGCTTAATTGATTTGTTTTGCTGCCTGCAAAACATGCAGCATGGTTGTATAACACCTCAAAAGAGATCAAGCGTCAGGAAGAAAGGTGATGAACAATTTTCTATCTCGTATCTCAGCTTTGTTTCCAGTTGGCTGAACAGTTGTAAATAGTTTTAAGTTGTAAATAGTGTTTCATTTTTAGATGTCTACATGCCACGTCGCAGGAGGGGAGCCGTGCAGTTGGGAAGGAAACGTGCTGGTGATAGGAAACTGAAACAGCTCCTCACAACCAAGGCTGAAACTTCATATTGGTCATCTAAAGATGAAAGACTATGAGTTATCTCTGAGCTGTAATCCTATTACTCCGGAGCGGTGGCTCTGCTCTCCCCGCTGTCCATGGCTGGGAACACGCAACTTCTTGGCTGAGTGCCCAGACAGTAAACCTGCCTTTTAATATTCTGGTAGCAGTCTCTTCACAAAGCTTCTGGCGCTGGAACTTACATTTTGTTATACGATACCGTATAAAAAACCAAGATTGATAGGGAGGAGTCACTAATTTCACATACTCGCAGATCCTACTTTTGTGTAAAATGGTTATTCTTTTTTCTTGTACTTTTTCTTGTACATACTTTTCAAATGTATACAACATTTTTGTGCATTAGATGTCATTGCCGTTTGTGAGGGATTTAGGTTCAGAAAGTAATTCAAGTTCAAATTGACAAGATCACATTTATTCTATGCAAACCTGCAATCCATCTTTCTAAAACTACTTTATCTTAGAATCAGGAGAATAAGAGTATTTTTTTCTGTGTGTTTTCTGGTAATGAGACTGTGCCATCCATTGCAAGAACCTTGCTGTAATATACAGTTTGCTATTCCCTTGTGCGTACTGTTTCTCTGTAAGTTAAAGTTTGCTGCAGTAACCTTAAATATATAATCCAAATAGAAGTTTTGGTGGAAGGACTGCAGTATTTATGTATTGTTGCATATATTAGTTAATAATGTCTATATCATATTGCATTAGTCAGATCTTGGGGGAATGAGTTATTCCAATTCAGTTTTCAACCGTTGTGGATGAATCATTTTAAAAGATCAAATTTTGTTAATGCTAAGAAAAACAATCTTTCTCCCCCCTTTCTTCCTTGTCTCCACATAAAGCAGGGTTGAACCATAACCATTGAAGATGCCAGTTTGGATTTCTTAGTGTAGGACTGAAGCTTAGATCACCTGTCATGGGAGCAGGATCAAATGTATTTAAGCAGAGCGTTTGGAATAACTTGAATTGGTAATTGAGAGCTAAAATATAGGAGGAAACTGCTGGGCTGCTGATACAGGACAAATTTTGAACGGGCAGAACCTCTGAGTAATATGAATGGTTATTTGACTTTAAATGTTCATGTACCCAAATGCAAAATAAGTATATGCAAATCAAGACACTATCTACACAAACATTTTTGCTCCTGCTCTGACCTTTGGAGAATGTTATGTGGTAGAAGAAAGACTCCAGCCAAAGTCTAGAAAAAACAAACATGCCCACACAAAGCTGTAAATGCTTTTTGTTCCTCTTAATCCAGAGGGGTTTTTTTCCCCATATAATACAGTGCTACATAAATCTTATGCATGAACAGTAAAATTCTTTCCTACACAGTTCAAAAGAACATGGTTTTTATGTGCTTCTTACAGCCAGTCACATAGATGGGTATTTATTATAGAGTTTATTGTGGGTTGGAGATGAATAGTATCTTCTTTAAAAAGAACTTTTAAAATCATGTTTCAATGGTATAGAGATTTTTTTAATTTTCAAGTGTAACGATGTATACTTAAAATGTTTCATCAGTCCTTAGAAATATGCTAATTCTAAAGCTGTGTTCTTTTGAAAACTGGAAAAAAGTCTGGATCTAGACCTACAAAATTTTACTATCTCAAGTCAGAACAAAGGTGAACATTAGTTTTGTTTATGATTGTTAAGATGCTCATAAAGATAACCATACTGTCTCTATAATCACTTCTGGTTTTTAATGAGGTGTTTTAATAGAGCTACCACAAGGAGGAAATAAAAGAAACTTATTCAAAGCAGATTTCTAGTTACTTCAAGCAAAAGAGTCTGGGAAAAATCAAAATACAAAGTACTCTGTCAATAGAAGAAAGGCCATATATACTATAAATGCAGCAAACTCCCTAGCATGTAATCATGCATGCTAATTTACCAATGCGCCTCTCTCTCTCTCTCGAAGGTGAAACTGAATCTGAAAACAGTAACATCTGTTATTGTTACTTATAGAAGTTTAAAATAGTTTTATTTAAACAAAATATTATTACCATTTTATAGTTTACATGCAAATTTATGTAAAAATAAATTTCAGATTTTTTTTCATTATTTTTCTTTAGTGTCTTTGTAAGGTACAGTGGAGAGTGTGTGGCCATGCATGTTTCAAAACAAGTAAATTTACAGTTAATATTGGAATTCTTTAGAAAGGTGCTTTAACAACCATTTTTCTGCACATGTAAAGCTACCAAGTCTAATTCTCCTGTGGAGTCAGACATCTGTTTCACCTTTCATGTTTAATTTGCAGTGTAGCTGTAGAATGGGAAGTTTGGTCTTTCATTCTTGCTACAAAACACAAAACCAAAACAAATTATGTTTTTGTTAAGCAGACCTTTTTCTTTTTATTATTAGAATGTGTGTTGGAGGTAGTTTGTTTTCGAATAATGTTATACAAATCACTTATGTTTGTTGTTAAGAATGGGAGGCCAAATATTGAGGTTGGGAAGATTGGTTATTTTTGTTTTGGAAAGAATATTGAGATAAAAATAAATGTTACAGAAAACCTTTACCCTCAACATAAGATGAATCAGCTAGGACTATCCTTATGCGTGTGCTTTGCTGTTACTGCTGTTTTACTGAATGTTATCGTTCATGTTTATCTTTAAATGCTTTGTTCTCTTTTGCTCCATTGAGAGAATTATTTAGGGCTGTGAGCATGATAATATTTAGAACTTGGAAATAATTCTTAAGATTTCTTACTTGCTGTCTCGTATCAGCTTTTGTCTGATATTAGTATAACGAGATTAGGCGACAAAAGTCAGGTTTGGGGATTCTTGCTGTGTCCTGGGTTCATCTCAGCTGGATTTGGGGTCTAGATGCTCCATGCAGCAGCTGCACCAGCAGAGAGACAGGATGAACCACCTGGTGATGCTTCACATCAGGAGTCAGAATTGCCTCTGCAGGTTCTTGTCTTCTGCTGCTTTGGAGACAGCCTATGTCCCTACTTCTCATTTAATTTCATTTGAATGTCAGAAGCTAGGTGGAGTAAATCTAGACCTTTCTTCATGGTCTTTACATATAATTGGTGAAGTAGACTTCAGTCCTACAACTTCATTTATTCAGAAGCAAAAGGTAACCACTGGAAATGCCTTGACAAATTAGTGTTTTTATGATGGCTTGGGAAAATATACCTTCTTGGTTAAAGTTTACTAAATTCCAAGTTGCAAGAGAATTATTAAAAAGTGTGTATAATTTTGTGTGTGTGCATATATGTACACACACATACAGGCTGTGTGTTTAATATTTGCTTTATCCCCCACATATTAAGAAAAATAATAATCTCACCTTGCCTAGTTTTGCTGGATTAGTTTCTCAGCAATATTCTGTGAATAAGCATTTACAGCAACTGGTTTCTGAATTTTTTTGCTATTTAAATAACACTCATCCTAATTGTTTGTAATTGTTATGTTATGTTATTATTATGTTATGTTTAAAAAAGGCAAAGAATATTTAAATGCATAGCAGAAATGCTCTTTTTTTTTTCTTGGGTACCCAAGGTCTTGTTTTCCTTTTGCTTTTCAAGTCAAAATCTTGCTTGTTCTCCAGTTGACCTTATCCCTGCAGCAGTTATAGCTCCCTAGTCTTAAGGTGTGGAGTAATAAAGTAGAGGCTGGCAGCATGTTCAGCGTGGCCAACTTCAATGAGTAGCCATCTGTGGAATTGCTCCGAGACTTCTGAAGCAGAGAGAGTAAAACGCGCAGACAACTTAATGATGGCTTGGCAGGTTTTTGACATGGGAGCTTGAATACAGCCCCTGGCTGGAGAAGAGCATAACCTACTGATACCTGGGAGAGGATCTGGTTTTCTCCATGGCTTTGCGAACAGCTGTGCTGCCGCAACGCGGGGAGTGTCAGAAGGGCAAGAACACGCAGTCAGAGAGGCTGGAGGCCACTTAATGCTCCTGGCCAAGTGTTAATAGGTAGTTTTTTGAGGAGAAGCACAGAACTTCATCTTGGGAGTATAAAATAGTAACGACCCTAAGCTATTGACTGCATGATGGTTTAAAGAACGTGATGAGAATTAAGTATTTTTATATGCCTGTCTTTCACTGTTTCTTGACCTCAATGAAAGTTATTAAACCTTTTCTCTGCTGGAATGTATCTAGTCTTTATTACGCAGGATTCTCTTTTTGTAATGCAGGGTTCTCTTTTTGCAGAGAAGCAAACTAAAGGCAGGAAGGTAGTACAGAAATGTCAAGACAGGGGGGTTTGTTGGTTTTATTTTTTTGCTGGTGACAGTTGTCTGGTGGTGAAATTCACATACATATGTTTGCTGTGACTTTTCTTTTATAGGCTCAGAACAAAGAAACGAAAGTACTGGCCGCTGCAAAGGTGATTGATACTAAATCAGAAGAAGAACTTGAAGATTACATGGTTGAGATTGATATTTTAGCATCCTGTGATCATCCTAATATTGTTAAGCTCCTAGATGCTTTCTACTATGAAAACAATCTGTGGGTAGGTATTTTTTCTTCTTTAAATGCTTTTACGTGTTTCAAAAAGTTATTGAAATTACTTTTTTTTCTTGGCTTTATGGAAAGATCATATGTCAATCACATTTCTTCTGGGTTGTCACTGTTGTAATAACTATTCAGTTTCAAAACTAATTTGTAAATTGTGAGTGTGACTTTTAGGAAATTGTCACTGTAAAATTGAGCTACACTGAGTCATTTGGTCAGGAGTACGAATCTAAAATTTGGAAATTAGCAATTCATTTTGGTGTATGGAGAGAGTTCTTAGTCAGTGCTTATTTGTAACAGCAGGACTCAGATTTTAATTACATTAGCACAATTTAAAGTGAGATTCAGAATCCGAAGCTGAAAAATAAATCATGTGCTGAAAAGGTCAGCCTGTTACATATGTATTTTAGATACAAGTGAATTCATTGATACTTCCAGGAAAGACAGTTTACCAGGACTTGTACCATAATTAATTTACTTAAAATCTAGATATTTGTACATAGAAGTGTAGTGGGCATAAATATGACTGTATGTCACTCTTCTGCTATACCCTTTGCACTGAATAGCTTTAGCTATCAAAATACAATTTTTTCTTTTATGTGATCCAATGCAATATTTATAAGAGCTTTTGGAATTGTATGAAGAATACATGTTTTTTTAAAAAGAGTTTATAATTTAAAAAGGTACCTAAAATAAGTAAAAGAAAATTTCCTTGGAGTCTTACAAATATGCTTTATCCTTTAAGCATGAAAACAATGGAAGTGTAATAACATGTTTCCTGATGTAGATTTATTTTCGTAAGCTTTCTGAAAATTTTGTGTGATCTGAATGCAGAGTAAAATGATATTGTATAAAACAGTGGAATAGTGAAAAAATTTCCATGCATAAAGGTCAGCATGAAATCAAGTATGCATAAAGGCAGAATATGAAACTGAGTGGATACGTTTCAATGGCAGAATAAAGATAGAAGAGGAGTCAATAGTTTGAAAGTAAAATTGTAGCTGTATAGTTACAGTGAAATGCAGAAGCATGAAAGTGGCAAAGGGAAGGCTATAATGATGTCGTAAGTAAACAGAATTTAGTGGAGGAAGAAAAGACAAGAATGATAGTTGGACACAAAATATGTTTTTGCTTTCTAGTTTTAGAAACACGATTTCTCTACCAAAGAGACCTTTGTCAGATTGTCAGATCAAACAGTGAATTTTAGAGAAAGATATTATTTATTTACAATTTCCCACACTAAACTTACTTGGCAGTAGGTATGCAGAAGCATGTAAATGGAATAATGGTTTAAAGGATTTATGAAGAGTTGCATTATATAATACATTTGTTAGTACTATTGTTGTGAGGATTAATTATAATAGTAATTTGAAGTAATATGAAACATAAGTATTTGTTATGGTTTGAGAAACCCATAACAGTTGATAGTCGTTTAGACAATCATTCTATCACCTGGTGACCCCTCCCCACCTGGGAAGGGGAATCA
>RSEF01000006.1:26217062-26316868 GCA_003993805.1 Himantopus leucocephalus
TCTTCCCAAGTATTAGAAGAGAAATTAGTCCTGTGTTGCTCAAGCCAGGACAGTGGTGTATATATAAGTGTTATGGTGTAAGGTATAATTTGAGGTTTCGTCTTTTATGGACAATTATATTCTGATTTTAAAAGTACTCTAAAGGAAAAAAATTAAGATATTATTTCCGAGAATATTGACTGTTAGGATTCTGACAAGAAATACCTGTTAGCTGTCAGACTGAAAATTATAATTTAAAGTTTAAAGTTCAAATTAAAGAAGAAAAACACATAAGGAAGGGTGGGGTGTCAGTCTTGGATAACCTTTCGTCTTTCTTGCCCTCCTCATTCCCTTTGTTTACCCTCTTTCTCCTTTGTGTATGTTCTTTCTGTCCTACATGTCAGCATAGTTTGTGCCCCAAAATAGTTGCAGTTTATTTTTGTTTCAAATGGAAACTGAGAACTGGAGATGGAGTTGTTCTAGTATTACTAAGTTCTGGGATAAAAGCCTTGATATATCGTAGGCATCAATGAATATGGAGGAAAATGAATGTGAACATCTGAATTTACTAATTTTTGGTACATTTTAAGAGTATTTTTCCATATTTTCATCTTGTCTGAAACAATAGAGGAGATAACATCTGCTGCTGGAAAATCGTGTAGCTCTTATACTTGGATTTTTCAGTCAGAGAGATTATACTATAGAAGTACAGTTTAATAATTGAGAAATGAGTTTGCAGGGATTATGTAAATCACATTACAATGAGTCAGATTCAAGCTGACTGTTTTATTATGTTTTATAAGTTTTATTATGCAATTTTACCTTTGGATTAAAACTTTTGTCTGAGGATCTCCAAGCATTTTTCAAATAATTTGCTTGAGGAACACAGCCCTACTTTTAGCTGGGTAGCAGTACCAATATTTTGCAGAGGTTAGTGAAATAACTCGTCAAGGCCAAGTAGTCTGAAACTGAGGTCTCCCAATAAAGCTCCCTTCATCAATGCTTCAGTTCAGTGGAACTATTTAATTTGTAATTTGTGTATTCTTTTTTTTTTATATCTAGATCCTGATCGAATTTTGTGCAGGTGGAGCAGTAGATGCAGTAATGTTGGGTAAATAAATTGTTTCAAATAATAAACTTAACATCTTAAAATTATAATATATGTATTTTAAGACTTATTTCACAAGTATATTGTTTTGAAATGCAAATATTTATGTAATTGGTGTGCTATGTGTTGAATGTTGGGTTTTTAATTTAGCATTTACACCTATATCTATGGATATTATAACTTCTTAAGTTAGTTTAATTTTCTCTCATTTTTAAAGTGTGTGTTTACTTGTCAAAACACATTTTTGTCTTGATCCTTTATGTGAATGTGATGAGTTGTTCTCACATGCTTATGGAGCTCTCTGTTGTTATAACATAATCCATATCAGCCATTTTCAGGATCTCATTCTTCCCCTTCCATCTTCCAAATTACGTTGTGATAATTTTTTATATTGCATCAACCTTAAAGTTAGATTTTTCTGTGCTTATTCCTGAAGTTAGGTGACTGCTAATACCACTAAGGAAAGGATCTAGTCTTTAATATCTTGGTGTACCACACGAAAGAACCAATCTCTAAACTGTATAGCTTTTTCACAGTTCAGATAGGGAGGCATACATAGTTCAAAATGAGAAGAGTTTTGGGTGCAAGTATGAAATTTTTACTGAAAGGAGCAAATTTTTTAAGATAGAAGTTTTTCTGACATATGGTATTCAGAATCTGTCAGATTAATTAATTTTCACATATACTTCTATATTGATTGCAATGAACACGTAACAACATAAAATGCAAAAATGTTTTGTTTATTTCTGTCTCTTTCTCTTGTAGAGCTTGAAAGGCCATTAACAGAGCCGCAGATCAAAGTGGTGTGCAGGCAGACACTGGAAGCATTGAACTACTTGCATGAAAATAAGATCATCCACAGAGATCTAAAAGCTGGCAATATTCTTTTCACATTAGATGGAGACATTAAACTAGGTAAGCACGTTGCATATAAAAGTCTTTCCCAGAACTTTGCATGGTCTTATAATTGTATTTTCCTTAGGCTGTAGTTTGGCAGAGTTCAGTATTTATTGATTTAAATACTAATCTAACAATGAGAGTTTTGTCAGATACAAGTGGTTTGCTACTATGAAGAAATTAAAAAAAAAAAAGCTTGAGTAAATGTTCTAACTGCACTTGGCACATCTTTCAGAGTTCAAAATCAGCAGGGGAAGGATTCATATTTTACAAATGTGTGAATGGCAAATAAATTTCCTTCCTTGCATTTTATTTCTATAAGAATTTGAGTTTTATTATTTCAGTATCTGTAGTCCCTCAAGACTTCAGATTTTGCATTTGAACAAATAGCTTTCTTAATCCTTTTTTTTTTTCTTTTGACAGAACAAAATTAGTCTTCTGAAGTGTTGAGCCCATCAAGTAATTTTGTACAGATTAAAGATGGCAACATACAGCTATTTTGTCCCTTTGCTCTAATATCTAGATCTTCATTAATAAAGTTATATCTATAATAAGCATATGACACTTCTTTAAATGTCATCTTTTTTATTTAAGTGAGAAGTGTAGTGCCTTATAGACAACCAATATTAATTGCAAAGATAAAGTTGATTTTTGGTTGGATGTTACATCAAAGATGCGTATGTGAGCTTTCAGGTATTTAATATAAAGTGAAAAGTCGTGTGGAAAGAAACCCGTAAGATACAGGGAAGATCTAGCTTTATGAGAATTTGAATCCTGAAATTAAAAATTGAATGAGTTGTTGAATTAATGAGAAAGCTAATATGCCATGCCTGAGGAATACAGCCCTCACAGGCTAAAGGAATTATTTTTTAATTAAAAAAATTTAACCCGCTTATTCCTACAGTAAATACATGCATTGGTCTTGACCCACACAACTCAACAGTAGCATTTCTGTTTTTTTAGCAATGGAGAATAACGTTTATTCAGTATGTTTTATTAGAAATGCTATAGAACCTTGGCACTGAGTTACCGAAACACAAATATTTTTATCTCGCTTTGAAGTTTTAATACCATAGAATGTTTGCTCTGGAACATACAAAATTTTAAAAGACAGTTGTAAAATATAAAATATAGTATGTTTTCTACCACCCAGTTAATAGCATTTTACTGTTTGCTTTAAGCGGATTTTGGAGTATCAGCTAAAAACACAAGAACGATACAAAGAAGAGATTCTTTTATTGGTACACCGTATTGGTAAGTGCATTGTTTTGCTGACTTTTTAGTATGAACTAATATCTTAATATTACCTTTGTTGTTAACATTACAAACTTGATACAATATCATCTAAAAATACTAAGTCAGAGTAGAATGTGCTTATTAAAATGCTTCAGTGAATGTATCTATTTAAAACCTTTTTCAGAACACATAAAAAGTGCATTTTCTGATCTGGTACTTCGTTGTTCTCTTTGCAGGATGGCTCCAGAAGTAGTAATGTGTGAGACCTCTAAAGACAGGCCTTACGATTACAAGGCTGATATTTGGTCTCTTGGTATTACTTTAATAGAAATGGCTCAAATAGAGCCACCTCATCATGAACTAAATCCAATGCGAGTGCTTCTGAAAATAGCAAAGTCTGATCCGCCTACATTAGCACAGCCTTCAAAATGGTTAGTATTTTATTTACCGCTTTCTCAACCCAATTTGTAGATTTTGAGTATGAGGCATGCCAAGTCACATATGTACTAAACTTACATTCATGTTGAATTTTATGGGACTAGCTTTATGCATAAAGTCAGGTACATACTCTATGCATGTTTGTATGTGTATATATACATATATATCTCTCTTTATACAGTTAAGACTATGGCTTTTTTTGTTGTACTTCTGTCTAGAAGCTTTCATACTGAAGTATTTTGCAGATTTTTCATTAAAATGTATGCAAAATAGCTTTTTACAAATGCAGTAAATGACCTGAAGACCATCTGAAAAAGAAAATCAGGTGAAAGGGGACTTAAAGTGTTTTTATACCAAGAAAATACTTTAAAAAGCCATTATCTATTTGGTCATTTTAATATCTTTATGTGATTCAGTTAATGATATAGGAGATATGGTGGATTATAAATCCAGAGCCTTCTATAAATAGAAGAATGCTTTAAAGATCGTATTTGTGCCACATTGGCCTTTGCATTCTTGTACTGTCTCTGTGTTTTTCTAAATCAATAAGAGGACTTGGCGTTGAAGTGTAGATGCATGTGAAAAGAATATTTCACTATACAGTAGTCTGATGTCAAGATGAGAAAAACCATTACCTGTTTGCTTTTTGTGTAGGTCATCAGATTTTAAAGATTTTCTGAAGAAATGTTTGGAAAAGAACGTAGATGCAAGGTGGAGCGCAACTCAACTTCTACAGGTAGGAAGAGTAAATTGTTCAGACCTATTGTTTAAAGGCAAGCATATTTTCTATTTTTTGAAAGCAGATCAGTGTTATAGTAACTATTTAAATAATTTCCAATTAAGTGTTTGTACACAAATCTGTTTTTAACATTGTTGCATTGATCCTTATTTGGTAAAACCTGATTAAATAATACCCAGTGCAGATCAAAGTCTTTGTTTACATATTTTAATGTACTATAACTAATTACTTTGCATAAGTATTTAAATTATACTTTGATACTTATAATGGATGAAGGAGATATTTACATAAGTAGTCAATTGCTGACAGGTGTTTTAACAGCTTTAGTGCTCAGCCTTCCTCTATAATGCTGTCACTGCAGAACAGCTAAACAAGAGTAGATGTGACTAGGTACATTTGATTCTGTTTAACGTCAGCACGCATTTACTTTATCCAGAACACATCCGGCATATGTTGAATAGATTTAAGCAGCAGGGCCAAGCAGAGAAAGAAGATTCAGACAGTAGGAGAAGAACAGGTAGCTGTTTCCTCTTAACAAGAAATGTAGAATTCTATGTTCTTGTTAGGAAAAATTGTTTTAAAGACAAAGCAGATTTTTTCTAGAAAGAATATTTCTAGATAAAGCTTATCAGAAAATAATTTTACTGTGGAGCTGAAAAGAAATGAAACCCACTTCCAGGAAAAATAACCTTTTAAAAAATCTTTCTACTTTTATTCTTTGGACTGTGAAACAGGTCAGTATAAATGAATTATTTGTATTTTTAGCAAGTTTGTTAGACTACTTACACAGTATATTTGAATAAAATGTTTAGATTTTAAAACTCCTTCAGAAAAACATAAATTAAGACAGTTATGATTAATGTTAACTGTGAATCTTCAAGTTTGAGAGAACCAAAGTAACGTTTCTCTGAAGTTGTATTTCTTTCAAGTTATGATTTTCCCACTGTGTACAATGAAGTCAGCACTTAATATTGTGCTTTTTTTTTTTTTCCACAAGCATCCATTTGTTACTGTTACTTCCAATAAACCAATAAGAGAATTGATTGCAGAAGCTAAGGCTGAAGTTACAGAGGAAGTTGAAGATGGTAAAGATGAGGATGAAGAAGAAGAAACAGAAAATTCTCTGGTCAGTTTAAAACTTACTTTTTAAAATATGCAGCTAGTTTCAATCGGCAGTTTCCTATAGAGAACTCAGTTTCTGATGTACTACTCAACTTTTGCATGAAGTCTTCTAAGAATAACAGCATAAACATACTGTAAATGCATTACAAAATAAGTAGTCAGCATTTTCAAAATTAGCATATTCTTAAACTCCTTAAGAACTAGTAATAAAGAATATTAGCTAATAAAGAATATTATCTTCATTTATTTTTACATGTATATGTAGTGTAGAATTTTAAAAATCAGATACTGATTTTTATACAAATAGTTTTACGTCAAAATGACTAGATGAATGAGTAAATCTATATTTGTATTCCATAAGATGCTTAAAACATTAAGGTATATGGCCGTTATACTATAAACTACGTTTGTGATTTTACAGCGTGGTTGTCAAAGGAAAAAAACAAAAGCAAAACCCCCTATATTTTATCAAGACAAGGTTGCATTATGAGTGTATTTCTAAAGATGCTTCAGAATCGTACAACGCGAATTCATTTCCTCAAAGGGCAAAGCCATGAAGTTCAGTGATATGGTCGCAGGTTGCAGGGTATACCGGTACTGTGCTCTCTGACTTGACTGTCTCAAGCAGTATAAACATGGTCAGTGACGAGTACCACCAGTAGCTGCCATTGCCAGCAATGGTGACAAAGCCAAATGCATGTGCGCAAGAAGCACACCTCCATTCCCTCCTCACCCCTCGCCAAGCTAGTCACATCCCTTGCCCTTCAAAGCTAGCCGTGTCCCTTGCCCTTCATACTACTTTCCCTGTCCACCCCAGCAGACCTCCGAGAGCGCATTCCCACCAACTTCCTCCAGGACTTACTGTCTATCTCCTAAGGCATCACCCGCCACCTCCCTCTGCTGATGAGCTGCTAAGCCATCGGTCCCCAGGAGGGTTGGGGTGAAGTCCACCCTGTGACTCAATTAAGTGTCTCGACCCAAGCGGCAGGTTAGGAAGCTGTGAGGTGCATGCATTTACATTATTTACTTGTGGTAGTTTTAAAAACTGCTTGGAGATCAACACTAAGCTTCTAGAACAATTACATGAAGAAATCTTTCAAATGCACTTTTGACTTAAAAGGAATTGTTTTCTGTATGCTCAGGAAAATCTTAAGGTAGGAAGTGCGGGATCAAACGGGTGCGTGTTACAATAGCTAACCTGGTGTGTTCCCAATGGCAAATCAGAAGCCTGATCTGCAAATTACAGGGTTCTAACAGTAAATATAGACAGAGAGATATATTCTTTTGTATGTCTGCATGTAATCTGATAACATTCATTCATATTCCAGCAGCAGCAATTTCTACAGTTATGTAACTGTTTCTGTTCTAGTTCCATATTGCCGCTTATTCAGATCTGCTGGAGGTTTTCACCATTTTACTAGAGTTTCACAGTGATTAAAAAACAGACCAAAAGGTTTTCAGGCATTTTTAACAAAGAAGGAGATTCTTTTTGATGAAGCAGAAGAAGGTCTTAATATGGCATTTTTCAGTGCTGCTCCAACGAAAGCTATGCAGCTTCTTCCTGGCCAAACTGGCACAAAGACACAGGTCTTTCAAATCCAACTGTAGAGGGGACTACCGGGGAACTGAACTAATAAAAAAAAAAAAAGCAATGTGATTGGAAAAAGACTCTTGAAAATACTGTTAAGCGTGAGGGAGAGGGCTGACCATGATCCCTTTCCTTCAATCACAGTGTATTTTATTAAATTATGAGAGATGGGAGAGGGTTCTTTTGAAACTGTTCTGTTCAGAGCTTGTCTGCAGTTCATGCACTTGTTCTGTGGTAATACCTAGTGAAGTACTCTGAGATTATAAAAATCATATGACTCTGCCTGTAAATACAATCATCATCCCTATTCAGGTATTCTTCAATAGAATATGTGCTTTAATTAAGTTAGAAAATGGTTAAATATTTTTCTTCCTTTAATTTTTTAGCAGTTACCTGCAGACAAGCGTGCGTCCTCTGACCTTAGTATTGCCAGCTCTGAAGAGGATAAACTTTCGCAGAATGCCTCTGTTCTGGAATCTCTTTCTGAGAAAACAGAAAGTAACGCAATTGAGGACAAAGCCAGCACTATATTTCCAGATGACAAAACAACTGGAGACGAATCTGAGGACGTTAAATTTAGGAAAACTGCCGATAATGTATGCGATACTACTGTTGGTGATACGAAAGTGCAGAATGGCTCTGTGCCAACTGGTGAAGATGAGCAAGGCAAAATATTGTCAGCTGAAAAGACGAGGGAAAGCCTGGAAAAAGCACATGAAGATACGGAACCCCAGAAAGGAGGGAAAGAACTTGATGCTGCAACAAAATCAGAAATAAAGGATGAAGCCAACCTAAAAATAGAGAAAGAAAGTGACATGGGAAATGAACAGGCAGAAGATAATAAACTCAAAATAGTACCTACAACTGAAAATAATGTAGAAGCTGAAGAAGCCATTTCTAAGGAAACTGGTGAAAAAGAAGATAAGGAAAACAGAACAGGTCTTTTAGAAACTAAGGAAGAAAAGGTCCCTGCGGAAAATATTACAGAGCAAGAGAAAGAAAAAGATGAAGGTCAGAAAGAGGCAATAATGAATGCCACTGCAGAAACTCTACCTAATGCTGCAGATGAAGTGGCTGATGAAGAAAAGGAACTAAAAAAGCATGGAATTGACAACATTAAGGAGATAGGTGGTATTGCTGAAACACAGATCAGTGATGGGGATAAAGTACCTGAGACGGAGGATAAGCCAGTGGAAAGTCAAGCTAAGCAGGTCCATGAGATAATCAGCTCTGAAGAAACTCTATCGGAAAGCCAAGATAAAGCGATCAAAGTAGACAAGAAACTGGCAGAAAGTGAAAATGAGGATATTTGTAATATAAGCAGCATGGAGGAAACGGAGATCAAAGACTCTGAAAAAGATGATGTAGATCAGAAGGTGATACAGAGCAAGCCGGAGGGTATTTCTAATAAAGTGGTGGATAAACTGACTGATATGGACCAAAATTCAGAAGAGCACAGACCTGAGAATATCCAGGAAAACTATATTCAGATAGACAAAGAACATTCGGAAGTTTCTTCTGATGAAATAATGAGGAATAAGCTCCAAGATACTGCCAGTGAACAAGCTGATGACTCTGAAGTCGCTCCCGTCCCCAGTATTAGTATTAGCACTGAAGGAAATGAGGAGAAAGTCAAAACAGATAATCAAGACAACAATGAAACTGCACAGCAGCTAGAATCAGAGAATCTGAAGGAAAATGATGCAGATTCGGGCACTGGTTCCACGGCTGATAATAGCAGCATTGATTTGAACTTGTCAATTTCTAGTTTCCTTAGTAAAAACAAAGAGACAGGATCAATATCTTTACAGGTAAGTATAAGCAATCATATATTTTTATATAAAATCCTTTGTAAATGTGACTTTAAAATTATCTCCGAGTGTGACCTTTGCAACAAAGAAAATTATTGAGTGAGAAACTAGTATGACAGTGTGGAATACAACACTTTCTAGAAACCAAAGTATTCTGAATTGCATGCTCTAACAGCGTCTGGGTTTTGTGTAGTTATGCAGCAAAGCTAGAAGCTAGAGAGATGCTAATTATTTTCTTACTTTGTTGCATAATTGTATTGTAAAAATGTAGAGTAGTATATAACAGAAGTCTAACAACATCAAAGGTGAAGATTTATGAATAGTTGTAGTTCAGAGCTGATATTCAAGAAGACTAGTTCAATGTCTTACTCTGCACAGAATCCCTGTTTAACAGGAGAAATCTCTTATAACATCTAATCTTATATTGAATTCCTGCCACTTCCATCTTCCGTCTCTCTATTTAGATTTAGAAGATCTAAGGCAGACCTCGGGTTTCTTCCGAACACTGTACTCTTATGGTTGTACTGTATTGGTGCAATTATGCCAATATGAATGAGCTTAATCAGAGGAAGCACATTGCAGATTATGAACTTTATTTATATCTTTATACTAATACGATTATAGCCATACTAGGATAGTAACTGTGTAACCATGGGCTTGAAGAAAAAAAAAACAAACCCAGAAACCCCCAAAAATTCCCAAACAAAAGTTATAGCTTGGCATAGCTGTGATAAGCATGACTTCAAGGTGTTTGCAGTAGCCCTAACGCAGTGGAGACGCAGGTGGGGTCTCTGTTCTCTTGTAATGAAACAACAGCAGCTCTGAGAAGTGAGGTTTCTTTTTCTGTTGGCAAGATCATCACAAGATTTTTTGACTAATATATATGAATAAAAAAATAAACTTGCTCGTTTAATTTATTTCCAAAGCAGAACTAAGTAGGTGAGTAAATTGATATTCTGTTTAAGTACTGGTTTTCAGAATTAAATATCTTTTTTGGTGGCTGGGAAAATTATGCTCAAAAGCAAACAGTAGCTGCAACTGCCTTTAGCTCTTGAAAATAAAACTGCATCAGTTCTGCTCAGGGTTTATCTAGGTATTTTTTTCTTCTGGCAATTTAGATGATCAATAATTACAGTTTTTCCTTTGCTGACTAGAGAAAGTTTCAGTACTTCAGAATTTTTCAAGTTCTCACTTGATTAATGAGGTACCTGATTAGTGAGAAGAACTCCTGATTATTATATGGTAGGCCTTCAGAAATATTTGGAGTAATTTAATATGAAGAAAAAAGGGAAAAAAAGGATATAACTTAGAGTAAGTACAGAATAACTTACCAATGCTTTATGCAGGAAACTAGAAGACAGAAGAAAACGTTAAAGAAAACTCGGAAGTTTGTTGTTGATGGAGTAGAAGTGAGTGTAACCACATCAAAAATAGTTACTGAAAATGACTCAAAAAGTGAAGAAATGCGATTTCTACGGTAAGTGTTTTTAAAAGTACAATTTACAAGAGGTTAGCAGCTATTTTTTTTTCCTCTTTGAATAAAAGAAGGGGGCTAATGATCTTATTTCTGTAATATTTGGGGATTATTTTCAGTTATTTTGTTAGAAGAAAGGAATGCAAAGTGTTTCTTAATAAGACAATCAATTCAAAACTAGTTTTACTGGACCTAAGTTCTACATGCTTTTTTCATCTTTTGTAACTTTCCACTTCCTTTGTTTTCCCATCAATATTAAGTGTTCTTTTTTGTTACTAGACGTCAAGAGCTAAGAGAGCTAAGGCTTCTTCAGAAAGAGGAGCAGAGAGCCCAACAGCAGCTCAGTAATAAGCTTTTGCAACAGCGAGAACAAATGTACAGACGTTTTGAACAGGAAATGACAGTGAGTTTCTGGATTTTAGTGCTCTTAAAATATGGCATTTTGATGGAGTAGGCAGAACAGTACTAGCAGCAATCACGTGTTTCCTTTTGTGATGGCTATAGCTTATTTTTCGTTCCTGTTAATAAATGGCAGTATTTGCAGTTGTGGCGTGCCCAGCTTGTATGCCAGAACAGTTCATCATGGCTGTCGTCTGCTGTGGTACAGCACTTCACTGAACATAATTTACTTTTCTAAAAGCCAAATTATTTTTACAGAGTAAAAAGCGACAGTATGATCAAGAAATAGAAAATCTAGAAAAGCAGCAGAAACAGACAATAGAGCGCTTGGAACAGGAACACACAAATCGTTTACGAGATGAAGCGAAGCGCATCAAAGCAGAACAGGAGAAGGAATTGTCAAAATTCCAGAACATGCTGAAGAACAAAAAAAAGGAGGTAAGAGACGATGATAATACAGAAAATAAGGAGTATGGGTATAGCAAATGCTTGAGATTAGGTCTCCCAGAAGCCACGTCAATCTCATGTGCTATACTGAGTTGTGGAAAGGTTCCTAGCAGTCAATATTACTTCTTTTGGTTTACTGCCTAAAGTGAAATACAAACAGCTAACAGGAAGGTTTAGGTATTGACTTAAACTAGAAAACATCACCAAATGAGAAGACTTTCTTTTTCACAGAGTCTTTAATAAAATATTTTTTCTCAAATATTAAATCAAGAAAAAGTATTTTCTTAAAGATTGTGAAACATGTTTGAGATTTCTACTTTAGTAGCTATAGCTACTTAGTAAATACCAAATTAGAATTTCGAAGAAAAAAATATGGTCCTGATTGGTACTGAGAACCACTTAAATTCCAGCGATGGGGTTTTTTTCGTTAATTTGTTAGATTTTTATTGAATGTGTGCTGTTGTTGATTAGAATTCCTTTATATGAAGTGACAGCAGCTATACGGATTTAGTTTTTTAACTCAAAAAGCAGAGCCAGGAGAGAAAAGTCTGGATAACTTAAAATCTTTTACAGTTAATTTCATACATGTCATACAGTTAAGGCAAAATGAAAGACGTTTGATGCTGACACTTTATGCTATTAATTTGCTTGCATTAGAGTAAGAGAAGGTGATGTGTTTCCATATGGATTTTGCACCTTAAAAGCTGTTTTATTTCATTTTCAGATCAATTGTGTAGTGCTCGTTTGTATATAAATGGCTGTAGTCTTTGCTCTAATAGTTTCTAGACTCACAGAGATTTCTTTAGAAATCTGTACTGTCCATGCTTTTGCATAGAATGATGCCGTAGTACAAAAGTGCCTAAAAAAATGTAAGTTGTATTCAGTTTGAACCATATGCTCATATGTGAATAACAATTTTTCTTCTTTTGCGGTACCTCTTGCATTTTTGAGTCTCTCTCTATTTACTGGTGATTGGGTCCTACATGGGAAAGCGGGAAGACTTTTAACGTATTGCTCTGAGCTAAAAGCAGTTCTTTCATGGAAACAGGAATAGCATGTGGTGATTTGGACTCTGTTTTCTGATGATGCTTCCACTATTAAACAAATAGGCATTTGTTTTTGAGTGCATAGTTTTGTAATTAAAGCTTAAGAAGGCGATTTACAGTTTGAAGGAAAATGCAGCTGGTGCTCTAACACTACCCATGCTATATTGGAGTGTGCATTGTTACATCTTTATAATTCTTAGAAATAAATAAAACACATGAGCAAATTAACAGATTAATAGTCAGTTGATTCAGCCAGGTTATATTTAGAGTCTTTCTTCTAATCTCGTCTAATTCACCTTGGACTGAAACACATTCCATTCCAGCATACGTGTCATGAAAAGTTTCTTGAAAACATACTTAGTTATTTGTGGTTTTTGCTTTTAAATTCTTCGGAACCAAACACTTGCAACCGATTAATATTTTATTTGCTTGTATGATTATTTTAAAGACATACCCTGTGTAGATGTCTTTTATGGTTGGAGACACTAATAATGGCATCTTATAAATTCAAGTTTGAGACAGCATCAGAGATAGCTGGTTTTCAGTGGAAGTTATTTTAAACTTCCGACCATTTTTCACAGCTTTACCATGAGGTAAACATCCTCTGTAGTCCTTTTGCCATAGTGCTTCAAAAAAATAATGCTTTTGCAGGTGGCGGTTTTCTTAACTATCGACTGTTCTAACTGCTGCATGGAAACGCAAGCAAGAGACTGTTGTTTCTGAGAGCACTGGGCAGCATTTGCATGCAAAACAAGGCTGGCATATACCTCCTTTCTGCTCTGCGCTGGCATACATAAAGCACGTATTGTTTGCTCTCTTTTCATTAAGCTCTTTTCACTAAACTAACATCCCTGCTACTGAAGTAATGCACGCTTCCCGATACCTCTAGTGCTTGACCTGCATGTCCTACGTTCACGGTAATGCTTGCTGTGGAGAAAAAGTGTTCTTTTCGCCACCTTCTGCATGCTTATATACACTGTAGGTTTTATGTGAAGTGGAGAAAGCACCAAAAGAGCTGAGAAAAGAGCTCATGAAACGCAAGAAAGAGGAGCTTGCACAAAGCCAGCATGCTCAGGTAACAACGGCAGCTTCAAGCTACTAAAATACAAAAGGCAGCAGTATTCACACAGCTTGATGATTTCACTTCTTGTTGTTGTTGAGTGAATATGGAACTTAACTCAAACTAACCCTACGTACTGCTCTCTTTCTTCAAGTACTCCTATATCATACCCTATAGACTATACTGTGTAGAAATGTAGGAGCAGCCATTTCCAGGTTTGTGCTGTTAAGCGTAATATGTCATATGCTATACTGAAAAAGAATGGTATTTTTCTACGTCAAGTTTATTTAAAGCGCTTTTATGAGTGGTAAGTATCCCATAGGTCCATCAAATTATAAATATTACAGTCAGAAGTTAGTTTTGAGCAATATAAGCACAGGGGAGGAAAATCAATGTAATGTGTAAGCATGAGGCATCTTGTGCACAGAAGCAGGTAAAATGAAGTTATTTAAATGTCAAAGTGTAGGTGTATGGAAACTTTACAAGACATCATCTGTAATTTCACGCCTTCAGGCTCACTGCTTGTATATGACCCAGCTAGAAGGGGGGCTGGTATTTTAGAAAAACACTGTCTTTATGATGGCCGCAGCTTGTACAGGGTGCACTTGCAGCACAACAGAGCAGGTTTGGATTGAGTAACTTAAAGATTAAATGTTTATGTGAGCTACCTAGTAGAAAATAATAGCAACTTTATTCGATTACGTGTTTAATTCAAGAGGGGATTTCCCAGGATAGAATGTGATTGAGTTACAGCACTCTCCCCACACTGAGGATATGTTTCTCTGGACTTTTTAAGGAAACAATTAAAAACCTAAATTCTCATCGTGTTTGTAGTGACTTAGTTTGTTCCCTTTGCTGGTTTAAATTTGTTCAAGTAAGAGAGATGAAAGAGACAATTTTCAAGGTGAAATATCCTTACTTGGAATGATAAAGTAGTACTAGACAAGGTGCAGACGTTTAGTTTTAGAATATCTAGAACTTCTGTCAGTGCCTACTTTTGTGTGATTAGCCTTGACATTTTAAATGTATATTACTAACATACAGCAGATCTCATTTCTTCTTTTTTTTAAGAACAGAAATATATTTCATTATATTCTGACATAGGAAGTACATTGTGTCCCACAGGGCGTTGCTCAGGTTATGATTCAGTCTTTTCAGTTGTCTTCATGTACACTTTTCAACGCACAAATGCAGGATGTAAGTCTTAAAATGCAAAACAAAAAAAGTTTTGTTTCCCTAATTTTCCAGATGTGTGTTTTCTCTTCTCCTTCTGCTCATACGTGCTGATCAATGTCAGTGCTGTCCCCAGACTAAACTAGTTAGCACAAATTTATGTAATTATGCACTCTTCATAGTAAAAAGATTAAAATTACAGTATTTATTAACTGTGGAAACACAATATAATACTGTTCTCTGGTGTTTCTTATTTGTTCAGCACGTGTGAGAAACAATGTGTGACTTCTATGCTGTGTGTGCAGTGGAACCATGTATTTTTAAGATATCTGAGTTTATGTTAAGATACTTATTGGCCAAAACCAAGTGGTAGTTTTAAAAATGTGGACTGCCTTGTGCTGTCTGCCTTTTTCACCATCCAGCATGTTCTTTAGTAAAGTCCGTGAACTTTATTATAAGTGATACTTGAGTAGATGTGTGGAAGTCAAAAGGCCAAAGTGTTTTCTGAGATTGCCTCATTTATCTTACAGTGCTGGCAAATCCAAAACTTCTTAAGATTTACCACGTAGAGAGAGCAGCAATGATATTTAAATGTTTGAGTAAAGCTCAAGTATAATTGCTTTTTGACCACGTCTACACTAGAACAGCTTTCCCCTCACTCCCTCCAAATCAAAAAATTCTTGGCAAATTGAACACAGTGTTAATTATGTGTCTGGACCCGCAGAACAGTAAACTTTTAGTTTTCTTATCCTTTTCATCTAGAAAAGGAAACAGAAGGGTATTCTTCATCAGTCCATATATTTGATTAGGTATATCTGACTTAATTTACAGATGTGGCCCTTCCAGTTCTATTTGTACCCTCTGGTCTGCCACCGTCAGAACTTTTCACCAACTTACTCCACCTCTGGTTTCTGTTATCTGTCTAAGTGTAACTCTGCTGTCCACTGGGAGAGATGGAAGCCTCATCTATTACTAACTTTCTGTGAAGATGAAAACTAAGATTCTCCGGGTCATGATAAAAATGACCAGCATTTAAAAGCATTAAAACCTATGCTCTTAATGAACATTTGGTTCCCTATGTTGCTGACAACTCTTTTAGCTGGTAGCATAGGTTGAGTAAGAAAATAAAAACACAAAGCTCAGGAGACCCTTCCACTGATCATCTGTGGGCCAGTACTGTTTTCCTGCCTCATCCCATCTCCCTTCCAATAGACCATCTTTAACAGTGCTTTGTTATACATAACAGCAAACGCTTCAGCTGCCCACCTCAGCTCTGGTAGGACACTGCCATCATCCTTTCTTTTGACCTTTATATCATGACAGAAACGTCTGCATTAATTTTTTGTTCTTAAAGTGTGTGTGTGCATGCTTGCATGCTTGTAGATGCGCTTTTTTTTTGATAGTTGCAAAGAAGAAAGGCAACAGTATGGTCTGGGGGCATGGGAGGGGGATTCTTACTACTGCCTGCTTTTCTTGGGGTGGTGCAACAGACTGGTGCACCCTGGATCGTGGGAAGATGCAAGTGATATGGGGACTGCATCAGGCAGATGGCAAATAGCTTTGCGAGGAGCCAGCTCAGCTCTGGTGTGACAAGCTTAATGCAGTTCCTGCAAAAGCCATTGGGGGTCTTCATAGCAGTCTCGCAGAGCTCCCAACCTCAATGTCTTTGCATTCACGAGGAGATAAATCACTCGAGATTGAGACGAAAAGTAAACATACATACTTTTATTTTCTTACATCCATGAATAATTAACCCTTGGTATGATGAGATCAACTTTATATTGAGTACTGGTCTTTGCTAGCTTTGAACCTGCAGCTTGTTTTGAGGAGAGACAAGAGACGGAATGAATTGCAGATTGCTGGCTAGGTTGTTGCCTTTGGTCTTATTTCGGAAGGTATTATTTAAACATTAAATATACTCCTACTTACTCTCTACATAGAAGATACAAGAGATGCATAATTTTATAGCCGAGGCATGTTAGGTCACATTTTCATAGATGTATTTGTTTTCATATATAGCTAATGCTGAGAGAACTGGGAGTTTCATTAAAATGTAATGTGGTTAGAAGAACACAATTTAATTTATTTCTATTGGTTTTTACCAGGAGCAGGAATTTGTGCAGAAGCAGCAACAAGAACTGGATGCATCTCTGAAGAAAATTATTCAGCAGCAGAAGACAGAACTAGCCACTATTGAACGAGATTGCCTCAACAACAAACAGCAGCTCATGAGAGGTATCCAGGATCAGACTCGCTCTTCAAAAACCGACATCTGAGTTGTATTTTAATAAAGCAACGGTCCATCTTAAATTTATGAAATCATAGACCTTCATGACTAATCTAGAACTGTAATAAAAACATTTGCTATGGAATAGCATTGTTCTTAAAGTGCAGTTCTAGGCCACTTCTAAACATACACTAGCAGGTAGATGAGAAAGTATTGTATTAAACTTTCTGAACCAGCCTTCCTCTTTTTTCCAGCTCGCGAAGCTGCAATCTGGGAGCTGGAAGAGCGACATCTACAAGAGAAACACCAGCTCCTCAAACAGCAACTCAAAGATCAGTACTTCATGCAGAGACACCAGCTGCTTAAGAGGCATGAAAAAGTTAGTGTTGACTTTGACACTTTCTTTCGTGTATTATAATATCCGCTTTTTTAATTGATATTATAGAATACACTAAACAGAGGAGTTCAATTTTTGAAAATGTAAACCCAATACAGAGATGTTATAGGATCTCCTTGGTGACTGTCGTGGTTTAACCCCAGCCGTCAGCCAGGCACCACGCAGATGCTCGCTCACTCCCCCCCGGTGGGATGGGGGAGAGAATCAGAAGAGTAAAAGTGAGAGAACTCGTGGGCTGAGATAAAGACAGTTTAATAGGTAAAGCAAAAGCTGCACACACAAGCAAAGCAAAACAAGAAATCCGTTCACCACTTCCCATGGGCAGGCAGGTGTTCAGCCATCCCCAGGAACGTGGGGCTCCATCACGTGTAATGGTTACTTGGGAAGACAAACACCGTAACTCTGATCATCCCCCCCCTTCCTCCTTCTTTGCCCAGCTTTATGTGCTCAGCGTGATGGTATGGGACATCCCTTTGATCAGTGGGGGTCTGCTGTCCCAGCTGTGTCCCTTCCCAGCTTTTTGTGCTCCCCCAGCTTGCTCGCTGGTGTCGGGGAGTGAGGAGCAGAAGAGGTCTTGACAGCTTAGCAACAACCAAAACCATTGCACTGTCACCAGTATTCCCATCCCAAACCCAAAACATAGCACTACACCGGCTGCCAGTAAGAAAGTTAACTCCATCCCAGCCGAAACCACGGCAGTGGCTGGATCAGGAGCAGCCTTCACTGAAGGCTTGTTTGGGTAGGGTTTGCTCGACCCCCATGATGGCTGTTGCTTTCAGCAGCTCTTGCAGTAAACTGACACTTCACAACTGCGGTAGTGGAAGTTCAGTTCCACAAAAGTTTCTCCTTTTGAATAACATAGACTTTTTAAAATGCAGTTCAGGAGTCAAACGACCACTGGTAAAATGTATGTGTGATCATATTCATTAGAGCATTAGAGAATTCTGTCTGGGTTGGGCGTGATCCAGAGCCCTCTGGAATAAATGGAAGACCCCCTCCTCCCCATTGATATCACGAGGGCTGGGTCTGGTTTCTGCTGAAAGAAGCTGACTCAAACAGCATGCTTATTGGTGACATGAGGTGCAAATGTGCTACTGTAATAGCTACTCTGTAACATCTCCGTACGGTTAACATTTTAGGAAACAGAACAAATGCAGAGATATAATCAACGCCTCATTGAGGAGTTAAAGAACAAGCAAACTCAGGAAAGAGCGAGACTGCCTAAAATCCAACGAAGTGAAGCGAAGACTCGAATGGCCATGTTTAAGAAAAGTTTAAGAATCAATTCATTAGCCTCTCCAGACCAAGATCGTGAAAAAATTAAGCAGGTAATTAATAAAAACAGGTTTAATAGTGTAAATGCTTAATATGATGTAAATGTGAGGATGGGATAGAGTGCACTCTCTGCAAGTTCACGGATGGTACAAAACTGGGTGGATGCACTGGATGAGGCCAGAGGAAGTCATCCTTCCCCTCTGCACTGATGAGACTCATCTGGGGCGCTGGGTCCAGTCCTGGAGATGGAGATACTCGGAACCAACTGGACACGGTCCTGTGCAACCTGCTCTAGTTGACCCTGCTTTGAGCAGGGGGGTTGATCGTCACAGGTCCCTTCCAACCTCAACTGTTCTGTGATTCTGTGAAATATTTTTAAGAGTGCTGGATTTTTGTGAGCTTTTGAACTAAAACTGTAGGTGTTCACTCATTCTTTAAAAGGGAATGTTGTGAAGAGGTTGAGAGGTTTGCTTTCTACTGATGCACAGAAGTCCCAAGTCATGGTTTCATATGGTGAGCTCTGGAAGGATGAAAACTCTGGAAAATACGGTCTCCCGTCGTTGTGTAACACCGACCTCAACCAACACTTGTAGGAACACTGCTGTGTCACTTAGCTTCAGAGGGAAATAGTTTCAGGAGTCTGGAAGTGAAATGTGCTGCATTTTAAGGAAAAATTAGAGTGCAGAGAGAGAAATGGAATGATAGACAAAACTGTGATGGCATTCCCTTTGTAAGAATTTTAAAAGAGAAAGAATAAAGAAAATGCAGTTCTTGTTTAAATCTTTTAAACCCATTCTTTTCAGTTACTCTGTATGTATTCCTTCTGTTACATACAGTTTTTTGACTCATGTAAACTGTTGCATCTAGAGGCACAATATGAACCAGCTTTTTATTTTTAATTTTAGTTTGCTGTTCAAGAGGAAAAGAGACAGAAGAATGAGAGACTGGCTCAGCATCAGAAACACGAAAACCAGATGCGGGACCTTCAGTTACAGTGTGAAGCAAACATCAGAGAACTGCATCAGTTACAGGTTAAAAATAGATGATATTAAATGAACGTTCGGTGGGAAGGCTCAGGTTAATGACAGATGCAGGCAAAGCAGAAACGTCTTTTCCTTCATTTTTACTGATTGGTGTAGGGTTTTCTTCAACTTTGCTTTCAAAGGCCTGCAGCACACTGCTTAACCACATTCACATACTCACATCAGTTAATGAGAAATCACTTTAAATGCAAGAAGAGCAAGAACCAGAAGCAGATGATTACTTCTAGAATATCTATCGAGTTCCCAGTGCTGTTTTCTGCAGCAACGTTTCCTTTTAACCTGATTTTGCTGAAACGTCATTAATCAGAACAGAGGTAGGCAGCACCAGGCATTACCCAGGAGATGTTTGTAGCAATACATGGAATGAGGTGTTTTTTACAAAGTGCAGGCTGCTGTTTGTACTTGAGCTTCTGGAAGGTACTTGGAAGGAATTCTCTTCTTGCGATAAGGAACTCTATTTTGTATCTTGTATGCATTTTGTAAAAGCTGCTGCTGTGTACCAGAGGCCAGATCTCCTTTTCCATTAAATAGGCTTTTCCCTGTTTCAGGGACATAAGGCAATTGTAAAGCATTAAATGATCACCTGCTGATAACCTTTGCGTAGAGAAATCTTCCAACGGCCAGTGAAGCTAGTTCTACTCTATTTGCTTTCTTACATCCTGCAAAACCAGTCGCTAACTGTGCCACTAATACGCCTCAGTAAATCCCCAAGTACCGTGGGAGTCTTGTGCAAGTTTCCGCTCAAGTAAAATTGAGCAGATTAGGGCTACTCTGAGCTTCACCGAGAAAAATTGGCCCCTAGCTGCACTCAGGTCTAGCCAAGCGCTTGTCATTTTTGTTCCTGTGTTTTTGTACTCTGCATCAGACCCAGCTGGGACTGGAACCCTAGAAACGAGGACACGGGGGTTAGAGACTGCCATTGCCAACTGCTCTTAAAAATCCAAGATTTGATGTAGCCAAATACTTAATGTTTTTTCTTATCGTGCTTCAAAAGTCCTCTGCAAGATGGGCAGATGCACGTGTACCTTAGTGAGAGGAATGTGAGGCTGATGTGTGGTTTGATTATCCTTTTCCTTTTTATAGGGTGATTCTGAGGCTGCTTCTGCAAACCCATTTCTCTCCTCTCTAAGGCCCATTTGTTAGTCTCAGCTCCTTGGCACGAGGATTTGAAATATTTCCAAAAAACGACCTCCTTTTTAATGTAATTGATTTCAATAAATTATACAAACTGTCTTTAGAAAGCAAAGCAGAAATGCTGTATGACCTTGAAAAGCATTATTAGGCAGTGAAACACAGTTTTGAGTAGCACTGTCAGCTGCTGCCTTAATGAAACTCAACGGTATATTTGGATTTACAGTATTTCTTATCTCAATTGGTTCTGATGGAAAGATCAGCTTTTGGTAATGCAGCCTCGTAACTTACTTTTATCTTGTAATTATTCACGTCACTATTTACACAGAATAAGCTAATTAAAAAGAATTAGGACAACATATGTCACTGTACAAATGTTGAGTTGCCTAATCTGAATTAGTTTTACATAAGGATTATCTTTATCTTGTTTCAAGAATGAAAAATGCCATCTACTGGTCGAGCATGAGACTCAGAAGCTGAAAGAGCTAGATGAAGAGCACAGCCAAGAACTGAAGGAATGGAGAGAGAAATTGAGACCAAGAAAAAAGGTAAATCGGAGCAGTTTGAATCAGAAAATAATCGAGAGTTGGATCTGGCAAATACAGACAATACAAAAAGTATCACAGAGGAGGAGAATCAAGCTACTCTGCAAAACTGCTGTGGTTCACTGAATAATAAAAAGTGTTAAAAAATGTGCAAAAGCTGAGCAAAGTGCATGAGCTACAAAAAAGGCTTGTGTGTTACCAGCCTCTTACTGCCTTCCCTCCTGCGGCGCTTGGGGGCATATTCACGTGTAGAACTTCTTAGCTGGAGGTAAACCTGGTTTTAGGAATATTTCAGAAGGCAGTAGGTTGCTGCCAAAATTGAGTGCTAAATAATAGATAGAGGGTGGTGGAGGTTGGTTTTGCTTTTTATATTTTATTTTAAAATGGAAAGTACTAGATATGGGTTCAAGTTAAGCCAGGTGAGGTTTAGGTTGGATATTAGGAAAAATTTCTTCACTGAAAGGGTTATCCAACATTGGAATAGGCTGCCCAGGGAGGTGGTGGATTCGCCATCCCTGGAGGTGTTTAAAAAAAGGGTAGATGTGGTACTTGGGGACATGGTTTAGAAGTGGTTTTTGTCAAGTTAGAATAATGGTTGGACTTGATGATCTTAAAGGTCCCTTCCAACCTCAACAATTCTATGATTCTATGATTCACACAGTTCAGAGAGTATCCTACAGGCAGATGATGTTCTTAGCTTGCTGTGTTTTGGTTGTCTTGCAATTTCATAATCGCTAGGTGATTTATTTTTTTTTTGTGATGGTGTGTGTGAAGTTCTGATGTTATATCAGACAATTTGTCACCAGTATAAGTGGTTTCTTGTACTTTGCCTTGTAATCCTGTGACAATCTGCTTTGGGTTTTAGACGCTGGAAGAAGAATTTGCCAGAAAACTGCAGGAACAGGAAGTTTTCTTTAAAATGACTGGAGAATCTGAATGCCTTAACCCTTCAACACAAAGCCGGATTTCCAAATTCTATCCAATCCCCAGCCTTCACTCCACTGGGTCATAACTCTGGGAACTGCTGTAGGTTCTTTCATATTTGGAATTCTCCATCCTCATCGTCTAACCTGACTTAATCTGCAGCGTACGTCAAGGGACCCAGCGCCTTTTGTTTTCAGTGGAGACAATCAGTGTCACAATCAGTTTCTTTCTCAAATGGAAGAAAAGAGAAAAGGTGTTGATGTATAATGGTAATGTTATGTCCTTCAGATGTTTCAAGAATAAGTGAGGTTTTTATCTCAGTCTCAAAAAGTACGTTAGCTATGGTTTTGACTTTAAGCCTAAAATATTACACTCCTTTCTGATCACAAAAACACGGTTTCTCACGTGAACATATAAACGGTGTAATATTAGTTCTGCTACTGTGTTTTTAAGTGTCTGATTTCTCCATGAGAGAATTCCACAACTGAAACTGCCATGAGAGGTTTAAAATTTTATAATGTTGAGCAGTGTCTTCCTAGCAAGGACGGAAACTAATTACTCGGAACATGCCAATAATCAGAAAAATAAACCCTTATGTTGAAACAGGATTGGTAAAAGCAAAAGCCTTTGCAAGTTCTTTAAAAAGAAACCTCTGGCATAAATTAAACTGAGCTGATCTCCATGACATATTTTGTCCATTAGTTCCATAATGAAATGGGGTGCTAGTTTAATTAATACAGTGCCTGAAACACATAGATATGCTAATCCTGGTGACAGGATAGTGTTTTGTCATTTAAAAAAACGACACTCCTTAGCATTGTTGTTACTGTACAAAACAGAAGATTTCTTGCTGCTACTGCCATTTTTGTTGTAAATCCTCACCCTAAAATATTTTGCACTAAAATATGTAAAGGTGAAAGAAATGCTAACTTTAAAATGCACAGTTTCTTATTTTCCTTAGCTATTACAGGTGGTTAGTTCTACAAATTGAAAAACTGTAGAATGTATTTTTTAGAAAGCGGTGTGCAAAATGCACGTGGTTTCTCTAACTGTACCTGGAATGGGTAGAGCCATTTTTTCTGTTCTTACCAAAGCCTGTTCATTTAAACTCCATCAGAAAAGTGGAGGTGGATGGTCATATTTATAAATAACCATGGCTAAAGTCTGATTTGATTAGAAGTGTTCGATTTGATTTTTTTTTTATTTTAGGCATTTTATTTTATAGAAAGATTTAAGTTAAATATATAGACAAACTACTTTATGAAGCTGGGTTTTTTGCTTTTGTGTTGCCACGTACTAACATAGGCGGTTTTTATTTTTCAAGTTCGTAGATGGACAATAAGTTATTTACCTGACTGATCTGCAGTGGAAAAAAATCTGAAATGTTTCTCATATAGCAGGTAGGGAAATACAACTGTATTAGGTCACTTTTACTGCACTCCTTTTGGTGGTTAGAGTTTGAGTCATATCAAGACGGTATTATAAGCTGTACTTTGGTATGCTGGAGTTCAATTTGTAAAATAGAATTTGCTTTCTCTCATTTGAGGCCTGACTTTCTAGTCTCTGGGTATCAACTGTAAACGTTTTGTTTTGCTGGCTTGTGTTAAATGTGCGACTGGTGAACATCACCTGATGTTCATTTCATGGGAACAGTATTGATGCATGTGAACGAACTCATAAATTAACACAGGACTTTAATCAGATGCGGTTGAAATCTGGGATGCTGAAATCCTTGGACGTTGAACCGATACCTTCTCAATGAAGACACTTAATTTACAGCACAGTAAAAAAAAATAATTGGAAAATGCATGTTTTAATTTAAATTTTGTAACTTTTTGATAGCATAATTACTTTAATAGCTAGCCTTAATTTCTGGCATTTTATTATATAAATGTGTATTGTGTACTGTTGTAAATTCACATACCATATCTCTAGAATGTTATCTGTTGCTAAATGCAAAGTTCTTTAAATTGTTTTTTCAGTAGGGTGAAAAATGTCTTTGAAGGCCTTTTACTTTTTAAGCTCCACCATCATAAATTCACTGTTACTACAATAACATTAAATAATCTTCATCTCTGTATTTAACAGAATTTGTTTGCAGTTTCGTATGAAGTAGGCTCAGTGCTTTACGCTGGGAGTAGACGGGGCCGGCAGATTTCCCCTTCTGGATTATCTCTACCCTCATCCACCTTAAATCCTCGGAGGGAAATGTTAATCTTCGCCTTCCATTTTCGGCAGTTTCAGTGATAACTTGCTGATATATATTGGCATGCTGGTTACCTCTGCCTAAAGATTTCATTTGAAGATCCTTTTTGCATGAGCCCCTGCAATCTGATCTCACTGTAAATTGTACCAGTAAGAAACGGAGTTCTGTGATGGAGGGAGAGGTGGAATGTAGTGATTGAAGCCTTAGCGGGTGCTTGGTCGGGTCTCCAGGTGTGGAGCAGTGTTAAGCAGTTGCAGCCTTGTGAACTGTGCTGAGAATTGCTATCAAGGGTGAAAATATGTTTTTTTTCCGGGGGATAACAGGAACTAGCAGGGGTACTTACACATTTAGACTGATAAAATTGGGTTTAAGTATTGCAGAACATGAAAGGTGCACAATATAATATCAGTGTTGGAAAATTCAATTCGAATTAATTTAATCGCACACAGGCCTGGAAGAGATCTCCTGAGACACAAAATCCAATCTCTCTACTATCACGTCACCTCCCTTTAATCAACATTAGAAGCTCCATCTCCAAGGTAGTTGGGTGTATTTTCCTTAGCCAAAACAATGTTCTTTCTTACTGAGTGTTTGGCAGATCTCATTTTCCCCACATGCCCTTCAAAAGGCGACCACAAATCAGTATTTGCTCACCTTTGTGTATTACTACATCATAAATACCGTCCATAGGAAAATGAAGAAAGGCAATAACACGCATGAATTGCAGGGCAATATATTGGGTTGTCCTCTTATATTTACAACCAATTCTCAAAAAAACCCCACCCTGCTGCAGGCCCTCAGCCTCTGACGGATTGAGACCTCAGAACTTGTTCTTCCCGAGCTCTGAAAGCAGATTTCGGCACCTGCTAAGTCAGCTTTCTTGGGACAGGGCGTGTAAGTGCAAGAGCCGGCAGCTCTGCTCACATCCGAACAGTTACTAGAGCTTGGCTATTGCAGGATCTTGTAGTCCTCTGCTAATGCAACCCTGCCGGTAGCCCAGGGAGACCTTTGGTAGCCGAAGCTGAGGTGGTCTTGCTGCCCCTGTCGGTATGAGATTCTGCATCTCACCCAAGTGGGGCTGGCTGAGGAGGGGCTTCCAGCTGTGGAGGAAAGGGGCCGTGTCTCAGCCCCTCGTCTCCGGAAGGCCAGGGAAACTTTGCTGTTTACTTTGATGAAAGGGAAATATTCCAGTGTTTGTTCCTCTCTGATTTCCATAAAACAGATTTGTTTCTTTTTCCACGCACTCTGCTGTCTCTGCTGAATACGTGAGAAGCACGTACAGCATGAAAAGATACGGTATTGAAGTTGTTATTCTTACAATTGATTAGATAGATCCTGGTTTATTAACATCTTCTAAAGGAAAACCTTTAATTGAATTGACACCTGAATTCAAACTCAGAGGTGGCAGTACTGCACTGTCCTGACCAGTGGCATTCACTCAAAGTGATTTTTCACATCGCTTTTAAAATACTGATTTTCAGTCTGAGCTGCATCCTTTTTTTCAATATTTTAAGCCAATATGCTTTTAAAATTACGTTCATGGGTATTCAACATCTAATCAATCACATAGTTTACAAAATTATACTTCTGTCCCAGAGGACTTTCTCTATTATATAAATTCCATGCTACTGAACTTTTTTTCTTAATGAATAGGAAACTTAGCACCTTAACTAGGACAGAGCCACGCAAAGCAGTAGTGTAATTACTTTCATCACACCACAATATCATTTGTGACGGCAGTATCACATAGGAAGTTTAAGTTGATTCTCCACCTGAAACAGTATCTGTCTTGCAACTGTTTCGAGGATGCTTTGGTATAGGAAAGACTTGAATAAGGTTTTTTAAACTCAGGCACATAAATCCACTTTTAGGTATCCTGATTTTCAGAGCTGCTGCAGCTCCTGGGGCCTCAGAAACTCTCACCCTTGCTGAAAACCAGGGAACAGACTTAAATGTGCAAAAAAGCTCAGTGCTAGTTGCTTCCACTGAACTACTGCTTTTTGGTTAATCTGCCATAGGGAAGTGAAGCAAGTTCTTGAGGTTACTGACTATGTGGTCACGGGAGGAAAGGGCAGGGAGGAGTATTGAGGATGGTCACTGTGTAGATAACTTTCTGCTTTTATATTAGCATTTACAGTCTGGTTATTTTACTTCGAAATCTCTACTTCTGGATCTCAGAAATTTCCTTGTGTTGATGCTTCCACGCACATTTCCCATTCCCTGATGACTTCTGCCATCTTCACAGCAGATATGAAACAAGGTCAGAGAGAATTAACCTTCCTCGGTCACAGGCAAGCCAAGGCCGGGATGCCCTGTCATTTCTCAGTCTTACAAAAGATGAGAACAGATAAAGAGAAGGAGAAGACAAAAGAAACTTTATAGTGTTTCTCTGTATTGCTTTCAGAGCTTTTAGTTTTTCTCCATCCCCCTTCTCTCACCTCAATCCTCATACTTAATTTCTGTAGGTACTTCTGGGCTTCTGGCATTAGGGCACTCAGTGGTGCCAGAGAAAGAAGACAACCTCTTAAATAAGAACATGCTCAAAACCAGCCCATGCACTGCGTGGAGAGCAGAAGGGAGTTGCTGAGCCCAAAGAGGCTCTAATTTTCCAAAATCTTCCACAATTGTCAAGCTCAGTGGTAAAGCCTCTTTCTTATGATGATCAATCCAAAAATGGTGGAAAGAACATAAACTAGAAAGGGACACTGAGTGAACTCTAATGTTGGACTGTCGTACCCCTATTTTCTGTCAGGAGGCCGAGCAGAGTGGTCAAGCACACACATCTGAGGCATCTCCAGCCTCGTGTTGTCCCAGCAGTTTGTTGAATGTTCTGTGTTAACTGCAAACCAAGTTATTTTTGCCTTACAGAAAGCAACCGAAGTGGGATGGATGAATAATTGGCAAATGGTCTCTGTATGTACAGCTCATGGAAGTGAACTTGCAGTAGCAGCCATACAACAGTTGGGGTTTTTTTGTCTTGTTTTTAAAAGTAATTTGATTTCATGGCTTTCTGTAGAATATTGTAATAATTCTGCTGTAAATACAATAAAATCACAGTTTGCTGAGATGGCCTCTGTTTTGTTTATGGAAGACTTGCATGAAGTACAAGTGGTCTGTGAGTGAATGAAACAATTTAGAATTTTTAAAATAACTTGAGTGTAAGAAGTACTTAACATTGTGCAACGTGTGGCTCCCTGACTGGGACAGCCCAGGGTGGGAATGGAGATTTAGCACAAACCCTTTTAGCGTCCCTTTTAGGACGCTGTTTTCAGAGACTGCCCTGCCCTGTCGTGGGAATTCAACTGGGGGTTGTAGGAGCTCCAGTTTCTGCCCCCAAATCCGTGGGTCCCCCCTGGTGACAGCCACCCTTCCCACTCAGGTACAGGTGAAGGAACGTGGCGCTGCTGTTTGGCATTACGAAACAAATCAGAGAGGTTGTAGGGCTGCGGTGCCTCAGACTGCTCTCAGCTGCCTAATCCTGCCCTGCACTACAACCTGCAGGTGCAGTACGGCGGTCCTGAGTAGTTCAGGGATGGCTTTGGACAGGGAAATGGAGCTGCTGTGCTTAAACAGGACAATACATGCATTTTGTTGTTGTTGTTGTTTTTAAGGGAGAATGAAAAGGAAAAGTCTCATCTCCGCAGAGCCAGGTGGGGTAAGAATCACCCAGGAGGACGCAGGCTTTATTGGCAAACACGGCAAGGTGCTGTGCTCGGAAAGCTGACCCGGGTCACACAGGTCTTTGGTGCAAACTCTCCTAAGCAATAATGTGGAAAGAATATCAAAACTTGACAATGCTGACACTGGAAATAAAAATAGACAATGGGTGTTTAAACCTGGATTGAAAACAAGCAATTCAAGCAAGCTATTGTTGCGATAAAAATGAGGTGCTGACCTGCTTTGGCCAATAGCTGAAACTAAAGTAACACTTCAGTGTGTGTGTGTGTGTGTGTCCATATGTGTGCATGGCCCCAGGAACACCATAAAGCTGATGTGGTGTCACGCACGTGGTGACCAGACACTGTGGTAGGGGCTGCCAGCCACCCTGGCTGCACGCCTGCGCTGAAACACCGGCCTCTGCCAGGTGGTACCTCACAGCTCAGCCACCACCCCGCCACCAGGCTCCCCCCGACCCCCCAACACTAAAATACTTGAACTCTATGAGTATTGCCTCACTGCAAAGAAGCAGCTGGTGGCTGTGGCACCCTGGGACAACGTGCAGAGGGTCCTGCTGATGTGACTGGAAACCACCAGCACCTGAGAAGCAGCTCAGTGTCTGCTTGGGTCACATACCAGTGATGAGAAACAAACCAGCCACCAAAACCACAAGGTGTGTCCACCCATGGTCACAGCAAAGCTGGTACTGGCTGCCCAAGGTACCATGGAAGAACACATTTTTTTGGGGGGGTGAAAAACACACTTTAATTTGGCCGTTTACATTAAAAATTACTTTTCCCAGTGTTTAAAAAACAGAAAAAAAAATACAAAAATATTTTTTAAAAGATCAACAAGTTACGTTTAAAAGTGCTTCAGTTCAGTCCCTGTGCATGCCACGTCTTGCTGTGCAGCTATAAACAGGCAGTGCAAAGCATGTCCCGACCGAAGCTCCCTGCAAAGCACTTGCGTGTGTCTGAGCCCCCTCCGGTAACAGTCTGGCCAGGGCGCTGGGCTCGGGAGTGGGGTTCACGCACACGGAGCACTAGAGCATCGCAAAACCGCCGAGCTGGGATGGCATCGCTTTCCAAAGCAAGTCATGGGCGGGGGTGATAGTGGGTGCCAACCCCAGGGGTCTGAAAGCTCTACAGCGGGGACTGTGGGGCAGGCATCGGCACTGCCACGCAGCTGGGCGGGGAAGGCAGAGCCCGGCTATTTCTCCCTGTGTCCCCTGCTGCGCTGCCGCAGCTGGGCACTGGCAGGGCTGGGCTCAGTGTCTCATGCTGGTCACTGCTTGGGGTACCTCAGTGCAGCGTGCCCCTTCCCAGAGACCCCCCAAGCCATAGCTCCACTCAGTACTACCAGCACCTGCTTCATCAGGTCCTCCTGCTTGCGGCCGGCACAGAGAGCACGCAGAAAGGAAATCCCAGCGCAGTGAGCAAGCTTAGTCCCAGGGTTTCTTACAGGGCCTTTTGTCTTGTGGGCTGAACCTGACCTTTGAAAAATCATGCATTTGGTGGGGGAGCGAGTGTTGTTTTTTTTTCTTTTTGCTGGATAGATGTCTAGTTGTTAAAAAAAACAGGTTTTTACATAGCTGGGAGTAAGACAAGAAGCCTGGACGGGGTGAGACAGAAAGCCCTTGTCAACCCGAAGACATAGAAGCCTGGGAACTCAGGGAAGCTAAGCCAAATATCAGCAACAGGAGCAAATACTCACGCTAAGGCCATGCTGGACACGTAAAAGAGCCATTCAAATCTCAGCAGCGACACTGAACTATCAAGGCTAAGTGGTTAGCTGATGGGCAAGGCTGTTTTAGCATTAAGGCAGTGAAGATTCAGGCTAATTGTCTATGGGCTGCTGGGAATGCTGCCCAGCGCAGAACTGAGCTGGCTCTTTCCTTAAACCCCAACACTTCTTCTTTTTCTTCTGCCAACATACACTTGTTCACCTGGGGACAAGAAAGCAAGAAAGAGGGTTATTTGAAAAGTTCATGTGGGGAAAAAAAGACAAAAGAACCAAAACAAACAAAAAAATGGGGCTGTGTGGGTTTTCCAGGAGTTCCCAGAGGCGGGCTGGTGCCTGCTCTCCTGGGGATGGCAGACGTTCTTACCTTTCTCTCCTTTCTCTCCTTTTGGTCCCCTGGGCCCATGGCGTCCTGGCGGGCCCATCGGTCCAGGGTCACCTGAAGGAATGAGACGACCAAGTTTGCCTTTAAGCATGACCAGCCCACGAACAGGGACAGGCCAGAGTAAGGAAGACCAATTTAGGACGATGCACGGGCTAAGATCCTGAAGGTGCCACCTGCACTGTGCAGAGGCTGTGACCTTGAGCAGCCTAGTGCTCTCTGTCCCTGTGGACACCGTGCTGCTTCCTGGGCGTTACAGGGCTTGAGAGGGAAAAAATAGCAAGTCTTACCTTTGGGTCCAGGATAACCCCTCTCTCCCTTTTCACCGGGCGGCCCCTGGATGGTACCATACGCTGGAGAGGGAAATGAAGAAGAAGAAGAATGAGCGGGACAAACCACTTGCAAAAGGCTCTTTGTTGACTAAGAGAAGCAGTGAGTCACACTGGAAGGACATTTTTCTACGTTAGATGGGACTAGACTGACTGAGAGCAGGTTTTTCAAAAATGGTTTTGGTCCCAGCCAAGTCCCAGGGGCAGGCTGTGATCTCATTTCACCAGCACTGCTCTGCTGCCCTCTCTGGGCATCCTGGGTGTCACCACGTCTTGCACTGGCCCGTGCTCAGGGAGGGGAAATTGAGAACAGAGTGAGCAGCTGTCTCGTGTTGCACTACATGTGCCAGCCCAGCCATGTTAAAATGGGCCATGGGGATCACAAGCACAGTGGCCTTCAGGGTTTGGGATGAGTTTCCTACAAGTAGGAAAACCTGATGTCCTTCCTAATGATGAGACTACACCTCCCCAGCAAAGAAGGAAGGGGATGGAAAGATTATCTGCCTGCAGCTTTTGTATCTTGACTGTATTTTTGCAGCACGCAAAGGTGAAAAGATCACTGGGTCTATGAAAGGTTAGAGACATCTCATATGCATGAGCCAGAAACACAACGTCAATATGTCACTTACTTCTAAAGAAGTCCATGAGGTCTGCGGTGACATTGCCATAGGCTGCAAAGACCCTGCTGATGCCAGGGGGACCAGGAGGGCCTGGGGGACCTGCGGGTCCCTGTGCAGTGTAAGACATCAAGTCCTGGAGAATACCTTGTCCTGAGGAATTAAAGATGTCATTTGAAAGGAGCTCTGGGAAGACTGGCTGGATGCTGAGGCAGGAAGGTGTAAGGGAGAGCTGTAGGCAGCAGGAAGGATGAGGGAAGTGACACTAGGCACAGGGGTTTAGGAACTGTGGGCTGGGACAGGGCAGGTCAGGACAGGCAGGCATTCCACTCACTCTGTAGGCTCTCTGACACACGGAGTGCCAGCTCGTTGTAATCCAGGGAGCCAGTGACGGAGCTGCTGTAGGATCTACTCGAACCAGATGATCTCCTGTGTGATTCCTCCTCTGTCAGCAACCCATCGAAAGACCCATCACTGCCCATGGAGGCATCACTGCCCATTGAGGCACTGTAAGATGACATGCTGCTCCTGGAGCTGCCATATGAGCTGCCTGTGCCCAGTGATCCCCCATGGGATCCCTCAGCACCAAGGGATCCTCCATGCATCCGCTCAGAAGTCCGTAACCCTTCGTATGATGAAGACATAGACCCAGCCACCAAGCCACTATCTCCTTTGGGTCCTGGTGGTCCCCGTGGCCCAGGGGGCCCAGGTGGTCCTGAGATATAGCTTCGAACTTCATCACCTGCAATATACAAGAGGAGGGCCTTCAGGGACACTGGGGTACCTGGGCTCGCCAGGCTAGGCAGAGGTCCTGTGCTACCCCTGACCGAAGACTGGAGTGTGAAATTCTGTCCCACCAATCACCACAGCAAGTCTCATCCAGTGCCATTTCTCAGGCAACAGACACGTATGTCAACCTTGATCTCTACAGATGGCATGACACCCTCCTCCTTCCCACCTCTCCCACAGTTTTGGGTGTCCCATCTTGGAAACAAGCCCAATGATTTTGCAGAAGGCTGCACGCCTCTCAGGCCAATTTCAGCCCTTCTGCCAAAATGGCTGTTCTGTGACCAGTCTCCCACAAGTGTGGGAATCCCCACGTTTTTGAAAGGCTGCCCTGGATGACTTGCCATCATGAGGCCTCAGACCAATGCTGCTTCACAGCTGGCTCAGTGTTGCCCTCCAACCCCTACATCATCCGTTGCTCTGTAGGCAGGTGTTTGTTAAAGAAAATGCTTTTCCCACAGCAAAACTCTGCAGGTGACCTTACTCAGGACTCGCTGTTCAGTACAGTCCAACTGAAACTGCCCAGCGCCTGTCCCTTTTGGCTTTGACTTTTGCCTTGCAGTCAGACTGCGAGGAGACGAGCCTACGGGGTGCAGTGTAGTCCTGCTGTAGAGATAAGGTGTTGCTGCAGCCCCAATTCAGAGAAAGCTTCTACAGGACTGGCTCAGCTGTGGCACAGCCAGCAAAGGCAAGCACGGCTCGGGGTGTGTGCAGGGAGGATGGATGGCATGCCCTTACTCTTCAGGTACTGGATCAGCTCACTCCTGAACTCGTCGCTGTGGGTGATGTCGGCATAGGACAGGAGGCCAGTTCCTGAGAAGCCTGGTGGTCCTGGAGGGCCAGGAGGGCCAGGTGGACCCCTGACTCCAGAGAAGGAGGAGTATCCCACACCTTGAGAGAGAGGAAGAATTATTTTCTGTCAATAAGAAGACAAGGAAATCACACATGTCTGGGGATCTTGAAAGTTTAAAGGCTCCAACTCCAACTTCCATCCTTTTCCATCTGATGTTGATGAGATTTTTTTTAAAGTGACCTTGTTCTCAGTGGACAGTCACAGCCTCTGCTAAGCTAAATCTCAGCCTCAGTCCCCCCAGAATCTCCCTGCCAGCTGTGAGAAACACAAAAGTGCTTTACTTTGTAGGTAAGCAGAGACGTCCTCCAGAGAGGTGCCAGGTGATCCGGGTATCCCTGGTGGTCCTGGGGGCCCTGCAGGACCAGGGGGCCCAACAAGACCACTGAATTCAGAGTCTGTAAGACACAAGGGAAGAAAAGGAGTCACCCAAACCACCACAACCCTGATGAACCTTCCCTTACAATACAGGTAATGCCAACTGCAACCAAGTATAAGGTGCTTTTTTCTCCCCAGCACCTTCTGGCGCAGCCTTCTTGGTGCACCTCACTTCCCTGCGTGTAGACACCACATCAGGTGGTCAGGAGAAGTCAGGAGATCCCAAAGAGGGTACAAGGCCCTATTTTTAATTATACTTCTAAAAAGTGGCATAAGAAATTCCTTTATGCTGCAGAGTTTGGAGAAGACAAAGGGCTCCTCAAGACAGCACCTTGCTGCTGCTGTTGCTCTCCACAGGAGCATGGTGATCTGTCCCCAACCCCTCGCGGTCTGTGCAGGTCCTGGCAGAGCCCAGGATGCCTGCGACACTGCTAACTGAGGTAGAGGCACCATCAGAGTGGCATAGAGGGTTATTTGTGGCAATGGGCAAAAGGGGAAATTCTGTGACTAAGCCTGTACAAAAAGATCCTGGGGGTGTGTAGGGACATACAGCAAGGTGGGTAAAGAAGTTGGCTTACTTCGCAGGTATGCTGTCAGGTCACTGTAAGATAGACCAGGTGTCCCTGGAGGCCCAGGTGGTCCTGGGAGCCCAATGCTCATCCCAGAACCTGCAAAATCAAACAGACCAAAGATTAGTTCATTATCAAAACAGTCTGTTACAGTGTGAGCAGACACTCCCTGTGTCTGCCTATCTGCAAGCAGCTCTGGTGCAAAACCTTGCACTTTTGTGATTTTCTTTAATGAAATGTCCTTGCTGATAAAATGCAGCTGTCTTGCTTGAGCTGTTGGGGTGCTGCTGTTAAACAGCAGTTTCCTGCTTCTAGAGCCAAGGAGGAAATTCTCACCACCTTTGAAGCAGCCCATTAGTGAGATCCGGTCTCCAAGGGCAGTTCAGAGAGAGTGAGCACAGACAAGGCTGTGCTTTTAAGTAGATAGTTGCAGCTTCCAGGATTAGGCATTTTAGCACTGCTGTTGGGGATGCTCTCTGTCTGACAGTTCTTGCATGCCACATCACCCCTTTACAGATGGGAAAATGAAGCTGAGCGGTGGAATTCATTTCAACTAACTTTAAACTCCTAAGAGTTTGTTACCTGGGCTGCCTCAACACAAAGCGGGCATAGATCAACTCTTCCACAGAAAGATGTATCCTGGCCACAGAGCCAGTGAGAAAAGGGTTACAAATGCACTTGAAGGTGCTGATGGGAATTCTAAGTTGGCTAAGATGAAATGAGGTTCCTAAGCTCAGTTTTAAGCAAAGCAAGAACTCATTACTAGAGTCTGTGGATAGCATCTTAGCTACAGGGTATCTTTGTTCTCTTCCAAGTTTCTCTCAATCCCTGTGAGGAGGTCTCTGTACATAGGGATCCACACAGTTGACACTGGAAGAGTTTTCACAGCATGAGCTTTCTGCTCAGCTCCCAAAGGAACAGAGGGAAATGCATGCTAATAAAGACCATTACTTGTCAAGTAGCTGATAAACCGTCTGGTCAGCTCATCATAATCCAGTGACAGAGACATGCCATCTCCCCCTGGTCCAGGAGGTCCCGGTGGGCCCTGAGGTCCAATTAGATACTGACGAATTTCTTCTCCTGCAAATGAAAAATGCATCTTTTAAGACTGACCAGCCTCTGCAAAGACACCGGGCATGAGGAGTTCCCACCGTGTGAGCTGAGTCCCCCCCCCACCACTAGGAAGACCATCAAAATCTATGGATGCAAAGCTCCTTTACTGTCTCTCTTCCTTTTCTGAGTGTGAATTGCACTATGTATGGTGTCAGAAACATTTGTGACAGGGCTGGGAACCTCCTACAACCCAGGGTTTGAGGAGGATGAGAATGTGGATTGCTAAAGGGACCTCCCTGTGCTCTGTTTCTCCAGGACACCCTGGACAACATCTCAGGTAAAGGGAAAAGACCATGCTCAGCTCTGTGACGTTTCAGCAGCCACTTGTTTGAAATGTGCAATCTGATTGACTGGCTCACAGGGGAGAACTGCAGTGTTGGCCAGCATCACCAATACCTTCAGGCACAGCAAAATGACATCCTGGTGATTTGTCTATCACCTATAGTAACAACGTGTGTCAAAAAGAATACAGAGCTAGGTATCCTCCTCACTTTAAGAACAAAGACATAGCAAGGCTTTGGAGTAGATAAGAAGGAATGGGGAACCCTAAAGAGCGTGGAGGAGCTGGAAAGTAGAAGCTCAAGGTTTAGTGGGAGATTGGGGGAAATTGTGGGGAATTCCTGAAAAGGAGGGACATAGGCAGATGCCACCGAGAGAGCCAAAGAGGGAAAGGGAGGCAAGAGAGTGAGAAACTGCAGAGTTACAACAGTGGGTATGAGAAGCAAACAGGTAAGAAAATATAGTTTCTGGAAAGCATGCAAACTCTCCAGTACAAGACACATAAATCTGTCTCCAAAGGGCTTGGATGGAGACATTGCAGGTCACTCAGAAGCACCTATGGCAGGCCTTTGCCCTCCGAAGCAGCTACTGGTAACTCCAGCTGGAGACAGGAGACTGGAAGGGAAGGGCAGATCACCAGGCTGCTGGGATGCTTTACCCCTAACCCCCACATTTCCCTTGAGGATTGCTTACTCTGCAGCATGTCCAGAAGTTCTTGGTACAAAAAGGATGTAGTTGATACCGAACTGGCAAATGACTGATAGTGATCTGAAGAGCCTGTGGGAATGAAAAGGTTTTATGTCAGGCAAGGTTAAGAGGAGTCAGAAGGTGAAGAGGGGTCAGGAATTAAGCTGAATTAATCCGGTTTAACTGGTGGAATGGGCTTTCCATCCCACCAGCCATGAATCAGATGCTGTCTCACACAGCCTGGTTGTCTCCACAGTGGTGTGGTCTGTGCTGAGATTCCAGGCTGCTTCCAAAAGCTCTGGGGAGCTTTCATCTGCTTCAGGAGAGCCCCAAGCATACAAGACAGCCCCAGAATACCTGAGGCCACATATACCAAATACAGCCACCTCTGTTTGGGTCCTGGGGATGTTACAGGGTCTAACAGCTATGTTTAATATGAGACTTTTTAAACAGCAGCAACCATCAAAATGGGACAAAGCTCAGAGGCCACCTCAGCTGTATGGAGTCCTGGGCCAAGACCGCAGAAGATGAATAACTGGGTTGGGGTGCTGCTATTTAAAGACTGTTTCTCCTCCGGTTCTCACCTCCTAGGTGTTGCACAAGCTCAGGTGAGAGCATGACTCAGTACAGACCTTACCAACATGGTACTTACTTGTCATATAGCTCATAACACGGGTAGCCAGCTCCGCATAGTCCAAGTTCGTCCCATCCGCAGTGCTGATGACTCCAGGTGGGCCTGGAGGGCCTGGTGGGCCTTGGGCACCAGTCAAATAATGCCTTACATTGTCACCTAGGTAGGAAGCCCAAGATATGCCCACATCACTAGAGGGAAGACAATAGCCACACACACAATTACTGGACTCTCTTTCCCCAGCAAAAAGCAGGCTGATAAAGGACAGTTCTTCAGAGGCCACAGTGGGCAACAGTACTTCATAGTATTCAAGAAAAATAAGGCCAGAGTAGTAGGGCTGCTGCTTCTAAAGAGAGAGTGACACAGGGCTCAGGGAGCAAAAGAGAGATAGGCATGCATCTGATGACCCATGGCAAAATCTCATTATACTCACTCTTCAGGTAGTCAGTGACATACTGCTGAATCTCTTGAGATGAACTTCCACCTGGGCCAGGAGGACCGGGGGGCCCAGGAGGTCCTGGGGGTCCCTGAATTTGTCTGGATCCACCTATAGAAAGCATTGTAAGGAGAAGGAATGTTTTTGGCATGGTTGCACTAGACCAAGCGATGCTAAAGTGTGCTTGCATTGAACCCTTCCCACAAGTCTGGAAAGAGCTTTGGGAATGGACTATGGAGGGGTTCCCCCTTCATCTCTAAACACAGTCGGAGCATAGGCAATTAGGCAGTATAATGTCTTCAATTAATTTAGCATCTTATAGTTCAGCCTACGCAGCTCTATACAGCTGAGTCCAGAGACCTCCCTGGCTTCGTACTCACAGACCTGGTCAGTTTGTGCACCAGAATGCACCACATAGATGGAGATCCACAAAGCACTCAAGCTCTTTAGGCTAACCTTACTGCCCTGATGTTCCCAATCCCAGCCAGCCTGGGCAGCACCATCTCAAGAACCTCCTCACTGGCCTCCATTGCGAGATACTGGTGGACCCTGTGTGACTCCTGTCACCATGGTGTTGAGTGACACCTCATGCTCTTTAAGGTGTCTATCTTCCCAGCACCCTGAGGTAGTACTCCTAGGACATGATGTAGAGAAGCAGAGGGCTTGTTCACATGGAGGGACACTTAAGTTAATCCATATGCATTTTGGGGTTTTTTTGTGAAACTGCATTAATATCCTGCATACAGAATGAAAGCAGATTAATTCACATGAATCCACCAGAGGGTAAGTAAAACTGAACAAAGGGCACTTTTGTTCTGATCAGAAGTGTTTCCACAGGAAGGTTCAATGCAGCTTCCCTAATCCCTTGTGGAACATGGTTAGCCAACCTGGAAGCCCTTTCTTTCACATCCCATGCGGACAAGCTCTAGCTCAAAGGATTCCCAGTAAGCTGGAAAAAGAAAACTTGCAATTTATTAATTGTCTGATTTAAGGCAGGCTGTGAAAAAAGAGGTTTTGAACACAAATCCCATCAGTGTTATGTTGGCACCCACACTTGTAAAACCCAGAGGAGCTTTTTCAAAGTCTCCAGCAAGATGTTAGCATTTCTTGATAATGTCAGAGCAATGATGGTATGGCCTCTTACCTCGAGATGCTCCTGGGATGCCAGGAGCGCCTGGGACACCTGCATCACCTGGAAACCAGAGTAAGGGAGACAGACAATTGTAATGGGTGTCACTGCACGCTGCATACTTGGTCGTGTAAAACAGTTGAGCTACATGTCGTCAGAGAAGCAACTACCCAGAAGCCCTTGTAATGACTATCTTGAATTAGCAACTTGTTGGGGAAAAGCAGAAGAAAGAGGCCACAGCAGCTTTCCTGAGCCTTCTGTGATCTGCCCAGGTGCCTTGTGCTCAGAGCAATTCTATTGCCATGGTCCTGCTCTGCCTAAAAAGGCAGGGGGTAGACACAGCTGTAGTTCTCAAAGGACCAGGTTGCTCCATCCTTTAGTCTCAACCACTCCTGGCTGTGCAAGGCCAGGAGTGTTTTTTTTTTTCCTTTTCAGCAAAGAGAAAAATAAGATTTTTAACTTCACCTTTGGGTCCCGGTGGGCCTGGCGGGCCTGGAACTCCTGGAGGTCCCTGAATGGTGACTCTGTCACCTGCCAATTGGAGAAGAAGAGTCAGAGATTCACAGGAATAAAGTGTGTGGACAAAATCCTGGCTCCACTAAAACTAAAATAGAATAAACAGAGCAGGATTTTGCCCCCTAGTTTCAGCCTAGGGACAATGAATTCAAAGGAGGAAAGGGGGCACAGACTGACCATGGGAGGAGAATGCTGAAAGGCCAGGCTCACCAGGTTCTCCTGCAAGGGACACAGAAATGAAGGAGTGGTCATATACACAGGCAAGCTACCTTGCACCCTACTGATATGTCCTGGAAGGCTCCTTACCCGTCAATCCTCGTGGACCTCGTTCACCTGTGAACAAGGGAACAGAGCAACAGTGTTAGCATCTGGTTTGTTCTGATCTGCAACATCCCAACCCACACTGCAGAATATTATCATGGCCTTCAATTTGCAGGGCAGAAATGGGTAAAGGGAGTAGGTCCCATCTTTGCCTGCCAGTTGAGAGGTGAGCTACACTTCACAGGGCCAACTCCTTGCTTTGACTGAGCAAAGACCACACTGCATTTTGCAAAAAGATTGCTCCCCGTTAATGGCAAATCTGAAGCTCTGAATGCTCCTGAATCTAATGGGCTTGCAAAGTTGGGATGTGAATACAGCAATTGCCTTGACACCAGTACTGGAGGCTAATAAATTACTCTGACAAAGACTGACTTGGTTTATGGCAGCAGACAGGACTCCTATTTAGTGACCACTGTACTAGCTTTCTTACAGCCACAGAAAAGCAGGACACTGTCTGCTTCCAAGCCCTTCCTTCCTTCTTTTCAGTCTGAGGTGCTGAGATCCATCTAGTATCTTGGTAAGGCAGCAGCATATACCCACCTTGGTCTCCCTTTGGGCCTGGTGGGCCTGGTGGACCTGGTGGGCCTGTGAAGAATGCTTCTGTAATTAAAACAAAAAGGTTTCTTCATGACATCCAACAGAACATGACAGGTTTCCTCTAGCTCCACCTGGTCCTAGCCAAGGATGTGCTCTCTGGAATCCCAACAGTCAGGAAATTCCCAGAGCACAGGTGAGGGGATGAGTGGGAAGAACCTACCTGAGGTGGACACAGAAGATGCTGGTCTTCCTGGTGGGCCTGGAGGTCCTGGCAATCCTTCTCCTAGGCAAAAGGGACACAAAAAGGCTTCAGGAAGGATGAGCCTTGGCAATGTAAGTAAATGCATGTCAGAGCTGTTACATCTCCAGCCATGGCCATAGCTCAAATATTTCCAACTGTAGGCTAGTAACATTGTTTTCTCCACACACATCTATCCCTGTTAGTTATTTTTCATTACCATTTGCCACCATAGCAGACAGAGGACAAAGAAACTCCCTTCTTTGTGGTACAAGCCCAGCTGGCCTTCACTGCATTGAGCGGGAAGATTTATTTCATCACACTGACCTATGCCCCTTGGCTATTGAGCAGAGAGCAAGGAATGGGGTTATGCTCCTGTCCCATGTGTTCCTACACCTCTCCTCTTTTGGCTGTGAACAGGAAATCTGTGCTACAGGAAGTGGAGTAGGGATATGTTCCTCATGATAAGAACCACTCCATCTATCCCCAGCTGGAACTCAAGGCTGGACAAGTAAGAAGTAAAGATGGAATTGATTGCAGTTACTTCCTTTGGGGACTTGAGAACATTGAGTGTCTTCCCCAAAAGAATGGCTTTTATGAATTACTACTCTGGCTAGCAAACCTCTACCAAAGCAGATTTCCTCTCTTGGGCAGTGTCTTGCTCCTGCAAAACTATGTTGTGGTGAAATTATGTTAGTAGGAACCCACTATGTGAAATTCTGCTTCCAATAAAGTCAGTCCTACTAACTTCCACCAGGTCTAAGATTGCGCAAGGCACAGGATAGAGGCACCGGAAAAAGCTCCCACTTTCTAGGTTTGTTTCAGAGAAACAAGCTCTCACCTGGTGGGCCACGAGGTCCAGGGGGTCCCTGCACAGATTCACCTGATGACAAAAGAAACAGGGGTATTATAGAATATTTACTCAGCAAACTGTATGGCCCAGAAACATGCCATGTGTGTTAACATCCCCCTACTTACGTACTGAGGTCTGCTATATTACGTACCTGGTGGTCCAGGGGGACCTGGTGGTCCTGCTCGCCCTTGTAAATCTGCCATCACTGTGCAAATGAAACACACACAAAAAAAGGGAAAATTGTTGCTATGGAGCTACCACTGCTATGGAAACACTGTCATTACATTGCTGTTAGAAGCTCTTACAGTCAAAGGTGGACTAAGGCAGGACCTAGATGACCTAAGCCAAAGTTGAGGCAGAGAGGGGGAGCAAAGAGTGTTTGGTTGCCAGCACGCAGATCAGGACATGAAGCAAAATACAGTGCTGAGCAGGCTGGCAGCGTATTAGAAACAGGGAGGAGATCTCTCTGGAGAGTAACGGTTGCTGAGGGAAAGAGCAAAGGACTCAAATGCTAAAGAAGGAGGGAGAGAACTTTCAAGGAGACGAAAGATTCTTTCAACGAGGGGCAAGTTTTGGTAGGAGAACATTACGCAGCCATTATTTAACGAGCAGCTGCACTGTGTTATCTTGATTGGAGATGTATCTTCACCTCCAAGCTGAGGCACAAACTCAAAGTTCAGTGATGCTGAGATCCAAGACACCTGAACAGGGGATGGGATAGTACTGAAGCATGGTCTGAATATACATGACCCCATTCAGCTGGTGATGAGGCAAGGATCATTTATGATTTTTATGCCCTCCTCTACCTTGCCTCTCCTGCACACTTGCAGAGGTCCCAGACACTAGGAATACCAACTGTAAGCGCACCACACATCTAGTACTGCACAGAAAAAGCAGACATTTTTCTTGGGATGCTGCTAAACCGTTCTGCTCTGCTTCACTTATTTTCATCTTAAAATCATTTGCTCTCCTGTGAGAGATTTTGATTTCTGTTGCTCAGATAAATGTGCCTTTTCAAACTGGTTCTTCTCTTATGGATGGCTCTGTGTTCATATTACATAGAGAACTTCCCTTTGCAAACACAGTGGCTAAAAGGCCAGCTGAAACCTCTCAGCTGTGTGATGATCTCTGCTGTTAGGGAATGTTCACCAGTCACCATTCCTTGGCTTTCCTCTCTATGACATGGGCCTTATGCCATCTACCTCCTTTTGAAAGCACTTTGGGATGCACAGATGAGAAGGAGGGCAGAGGAAGTAGCTGGTATTGCTGTCCCACCACCAAACACACGCACATACACTTGCCCTATGTCATGTTGAGGGGAAAGAGGTAGAGTCATCTCCTGTTAGCTGTGAGCAGGCCTTGCGGCGTCTGGCACCTCTCCAAGCAAAGGATTGGAAAGGCAAGCCCACTTACTTTGTGATGCTAATGACGAGACTTCTGTTTTGATAGTTTCTATCACAGCTTCGCCTGGGGATCCCTTCTCACCCCGTGGACCTTTTTCAGGAAAAAAAAAAAAGAGAAAGTGAATTATTTAATTGAGAGAGGGTGACATTTTGTACCTACTCCTTGACAAGAGGTTCAGACTTTGCTTGTGTGAACTGGGAACAGGAACTCAGTTCCTGGCTCTGAGGGACACTGTATTCAAATGTGGAAATTAATTTGCCCTGACAGGATCATAGAAAACTGGCTAAGGAAAGTTCTTAGGGGTCAGCTCTGTTCAGGCCCTTCCAAACAGATGTTTGTCCAATTGGTAGTGGTTTCACAGTGACATTATTCCCAATTTGGCTCTAGTTTGTTCTCCCATCTTTCAAAATGGCAGGAGGTATCCAGCTGGGCTATATTCCCTACCACAGAAAGGCAACTGCACTTGAGAGGTGCCTTAGAAATACCAGCCTCCCAAAGAAATAACATAAGAAAAAAACACATTTGCAGCATTCACATCACACTGGCTTTTATCACTCCCTTCTTCCCCTGGGAAAGAATAAAAGAATAGAAATTCTTTACAAGATTAATTATGCCAAATAATGCAGCAAAATGAATTGAAAGGAAGAAATCTGCAAACAAAAGGGAGAGAGATTGTGCCAAGGGCTGAGAGAATTAGAAACAAAGGAAAACTAATGAATTCATTTCTCTTAAGAAGCAGAATCAAAACTGATGGAGAACGGTACCTTGCTGTCCAGGGAGACCAGCTGGTCCAACAGGACCTGGTTTCAAAGGAAAAAAACCCCAGATTGCATTAGATTTTCCTGGTTGTATTTTACAGTAGTAGGAAAGAATCAATAGGTCTTTTATAAGAACTGAGATTATCACATAATGTATTTGTCTGCACAAGTGAATGGAATTGCTATGGGGTATGAATTCATCAATGTCTCATGTATTACTTGAAGCTCCAGAGAAGAGGCTTATTTTCCACCATGTGGCAATTAAAGTGCTTGGTGCCTCTTAGACTGGGGAAACAACCAGAATATCACTGACCACAACAGAAACGCAATAGGCCTAATCCCCCTCTCGCATTCACTGCTGCTAATTGAGGCTAGTTCTACCAAACCAGCTCCAGGGTTACCTCCAGCTGTACAGCTGGGAGAGGCACAGAAGTGCCATGAGAACCAGGGCTCAGGAACTCTGCTGCCTGACACCAGGGTGCTGGAGGGCAGTGTCTGACCTGGGACAGAGGAGTCTGAGGACCAAGGTCACGCATAGCCAGAGTCTCTGTGTGTGTGTGTGTGTTTGTGTGAAAGATTTGTAGACGTTCATGTGGGATCTCTGCTGTCTTGAGTTCAAAGCTAAGACTGGAAAACAAGCACATCCTGACTTCAGTAACAGTGCTGGAAGTGGGATTAGACACAAGCCCGCTTTCCTGAGAGGCAAAAGAATTTGATTCTACCCACTGGATTTGACCTATCACTACTTTGTACTCATCAGACCAAAGGAAAACAACAGCGTTTTGCAGTTTCTTCATCTTCCTGTCCTGTTCTGCCCTCCTGTGATCATACCCCATTTCTCCCTTGAGGCTGCTGCCTCCCTCACTCAGCCTGAGATCTTGGTCTTTCTGCAGGGAAGGGTGAGGACCATGAGTATCTAGACTGCCTGAGCAATCTTGCCTGCCAGACAGGGCAGCCTAGCAGAGACAATAAACATCACACATTAAATTAAGAACTGGATGCACAGCAATGTAAGCTGCCTGCAAAAACCACAACAGAGGAGCAGCTTCCTCACCTGGAACACCTGGGGGTCCAGTGGGGCCGGCTGGGCCTGGGGGACCTGGTGGGCCTGGCAGAGCAATAGTTGACGAACCCTCTGAAACACAAATGCATATGCTTGCACACATACACATATATACACGCATCCAGCGATCGTGTAACCAATCTATACTTAAGGAATCACACTTCTATTGTGTATGTATTCTCCCAACACAGGGAGTCCCAGTACAGGTCTGACACACAGCTGAGATGAATTTAGGAAGCATAACCAAAAACAGAGAAAATACTTCAAAAGCAAAAGTGTTTGAACTCTCACAGCACTACATACCAGCACTTATGACTTTTCCTGGCGCTCCAGGTTCTCCTATGAAAAGAAAGGGATAAAAGATGAACTTCTTTTTGGAGGAAGATTTGTGACGAACTCAATGACATTATCTTATTAAACATGTGATTTCTTTTCTCTTTGCCCTTGATCTCTTGTCTGAGAAGTCATAGCACTAGAAGGTCATGGGGGAAGCAGCAGAGCTCAGCTAATCCAGAGATATCCTCTGATCAGCTTTCCAAGCACTACATCTGCCTGACTAGGCAATAGGCCTTGATTTATCCGAGGCAGGCACACAGCCTTCATTGCAGTCACCAGGCATCATACTCATATGCTCAGGGAAAAATCAGGTTTGTTAAGATCTTCTCAGTGGAGAACTGTCATGCTGAGTGCCTCAGCAGATGCCCAGCCTTCCGTGTATGCTGAAGGAGGCTTTGCCTACCATTTGTTTCTCAAACCTTCCCTTCCTAAAGCCACTAGATGCCACTGTTGATTCAGGGACTGGTCAGCAGAGCAGATAATCCTCCCTAAAATGAAGTGCTTAGAGAGAAAATGAGTATTAGGGAAGAAACAAAACTCACCTTTAGCCCCCGGTCGGCCTGGGTTGCCTGGAAGTCCTGATATGAGGCAGACGAACAATTTAAAACGGTTAGTGCAAATATTGTTTCTTCTATTTTTTTCCAGGTACCCCAGTTGAGTTTCACTTGTGGGTTATAGAAGGAACTCCCTACTCAAGAACTTGGCTTACAGCACTTATAAACAGGTCCCTGACAGCAAGTGGAGGAATTCACAGTGGACTGCACACTAAGCTGATTGTGTCCCTGGGCATAGTTAAGGGCTTCCCTTCTCCCACTGCTCCCTGAATGATGGCACTGCTCCCTAGATTTACCTGTAGCTTCTTCCAGGTACTGCTCCCTGTCCTGAGGCTCCTGGATAAATTCCCTGGTGACTTGCCCCTCAAACCACCTCTGCTTGCAGATGTCACATCCTCTGTTTCCACCTCTATTGCTACGTCCTCTCCCCTCTGTTTCTGCCGCTGATTAGGACTTTTCAGTGATGCACAGGGAACTGAAACATGTTATTTGTTGCAAGCTATGTTTAGGGGACAGGAAATTTTCAGATGCTCCAAGGCTCTCTATTCCTCCAAAATTACACACCAACCACAAAACCTGTCCCAAAAGCCAAGGGAGATGCAGAAACCTTGGGATATACCTTTGGAAGCCACGAGCACCATAGAGGGAAAATTACAGTGGGGTTTTTCAGCCCATATCAAAGCCTGTCACTGATAAATTGTAACACAGTGGAAAAACCTACCTGGTGGTCCTTGAGGTCCTGTGAGACCTGGAAGAAAGCGACAAAATTTCTAAGATGTCTAAACAAATTTTGGGTGGGGAAAGGATAGACAGGTAGACAAAGATTACATTTACTTAAAATCATAGCACATGGCCCACAAGTGGTGTAAATTGACCTAGCAACTGGTATGTGAACTGAATGCTGGCTCATAGCAGCTGATGTTCTTGTTTACAGCACGTGCAATCCTGAGATCAGAAAGGGCCTAGATTTCCTGTACATTTTCCTTTCTTCACCATCTTACAGTACAGAGATCCTCTGCCAGTCTTAACTTCAAATTAAGGCTGGAAATTGTTGACAAAGACATCTGTGTTCCTGACTGTGCGAAAAGTATGTTTGTTCTCTGTATGCTTTTACCTGGCTGTCCTGCATCTCCAGAGGGTCCTGGAGGGCCTCGGGCTCCTGGCATTCCCATAAGACCTGGTTCACCTAGGGATATAATCACCATTAACAAGCCAGAAGTCACTGACTTACAATCTACCAATCTATTCAAGCTTGGCCACCAGTTGTCCTGCAGCACTTTCTACCTATTGTATCCTCATAGATAACCGGCATTTTTCAGCATCAGTGTCTGGGAGGTGCACATCAATGACCAAAGAGTTCTGTAGTGAGAACAACTCTGTCACAAGCTTACAGGCAGCTCCATTATATGTCTCAGTTCCATATTTACATGGTTGACTCAACAGTTCTTCTGAGACAGCAAGATGAATCTGCTGCCATCTTCTCCCACCCCTTTTACAAATGAACCTCCTGCCAAATCAGAAAGTACCCGCACTTCTACCTCAAATGAATCCTTACCTTTTTCACCTGGCTGTCCATCACGGCCAGCTTGTCCTGTCCAAAGAAAAGAGTTTGTCAGGGACTGCTGAAATAGTAGCACAGTTGCCCTGTCCTCCTACTAAGCGGAGCACAACCCTAAACACAAGAGTGGCTTTTCATCATATTGCATCTGAAAGAAACATTGGCTGCAGTTACTGAAGATCCAGAAAAAGTTTGCTTGAAACTTAACTGTAAGACATCTTTTCTGAGTATACAGACTAATCGTAGCTATCTAGAGAAAAGACCTAGGACCACAACCCACATGATTCCACTCCCATGTTGTTTTCTTGTCTGTGCTCATAAAAACACACTCTGGGTGGAAATGACATTACCCCACATACAAACACAGCTGTTTTCTGTTACCCACCTACAGGTCCTTTAGCCCCTGGCTCTCCTGGAGGACCAGGCATTCCTCTTGAGCCTTGTTCACCTGTAGCGAAACAGTATGAAAATGAATCAAATAAATCTTGGTGAAGATACAATTTATGACTGTCAGCAATATTTGATGCTTTGCAATTGAAAAAGAGCACTGACAAGATGTTCAGGCCTCATGATTCGCAACTGCCTCTGGGCATTAGAAAAGCCCAAGTGAAACGAATACAGAGTATGTGAGGGAGAATTTCCCTAAAGCTAAATACAAAGATTGCTACCAAGATTACTGGAATAAAGAATGGGATCTATTTGTTTAAAACTTGGGTGCAAAAATAAAACTCCTATAACCAATAACATCATTATATTTTTTTCAGAAAGCTAACTAGGCTAGGCTATACTGCTATTTGAAAACTCAAATAATGCACGTGTATATTAGATAGGCTGTTACTCCAGGAAAACAACCCACTGACCTGTCATTCCACGAGAACCCTTCTCACCCTGATCACCTGTGTACAAAAAAGAAAAGGATTCTGTGAGATTGTATCATTGTAAAGTGTTTCCACCAGGGAAAGTAAAGTCTGCTTTCTGACAAGAGCACAGAAGAAAAAGCCAAAAAAGGGTAGGGTTAATGCCCATGGACAGTATCCATATCTAAAGGAATCTAAAGAAAATATCCACAAAAGATATTTAATTGATCAACATACCTTTGGGTCCAGGGGCTCCACTGGCTCCTTTCTCACCTGAAAGATATATGGATGATTGAAGAATAGTAATAACAAGTCAGAAGGGAAAGGAATTTCATGCATCAAGAAAAATCATTGGGGAAATATGGGCACTCTGATATCAGGCAAACTCAAACTAGAAATTCATTTCCTTCAATACAGCTCCATCCATCCAACCACGTTTCCTTACCTAGATTGCTCTATTACCTCTGTGTCTCTTGTATTTGTCAATATTTGCTTGCAATCACTAAGTCTAGCTCCTCCTCCCCTTTCCTCAGTCTTATGCTTTTCTTTGCCCCTAGCATCAAAACACTACATGCTCAGGCCAAGTCTCCAACTCAGAGCAGTGCTAGAAAAACACATCAGCCAGTGCTGCTGTAATTGCCGAGGGGAAGAGAAGCCTACCTTTAGCACCTGGGAGACCTGCTTCTCCTCTAAATCCTTGTAGGCCAGGAGGACCTGCAGAAAAATGAGACCGGGGGTTTAATTCATCCCACTTGGCATTATGCATCACTGATGAAGAAAAACTATGAGAAACTGTCACTCTGTTTATGTTTTCTCTAGTCTCTAGATGCCATAGCAAAGGCATGCAGCACTCACCTGGGGGACCCTGTGGGCCCGGAGAACCCATTGGACCTGTGAATAACAAATATGGATTTTCTTTCATTAACACCGCAATTAGAAAATGAACAAATCTTTTGGTTTGTCCAACAGCATCCACAACCCAATAGGTGTTTAGCAGATTGAAATTCCCCCAGACACTAGAAGAATTTGCATCACTGGCATCCTCAAAACCAGGACAATAAATCTACACAACTTAGTTCTTGTGACATAGAGGAATTGGTTTTCCCTCAAGTAAGGTAAAGAGACTCAAGACTTCCATCTTGGTTGAGACACTGGGATCTGTGCTTTAGGTGGGACCCAGTTTTTATAGTGCAATTTTTATCCCAGTCACATATATTGTAGAGCCTCTTAGAAGCCTGTTAGGGATATGGAGTTTACCTTATTATTTCTGAAAGCAGAGAAAAAACAGCTGGAAACATCACACATCTTAAAGGTTGGTGTTTTGGGAAACCTCCCTGCCAATCTGCACTCTCACCAAAAATCTCCAAGAATTTATTGCTCTAAACGTTATGTGTACCCACCAAAGTAAATTTTATCTAAAATGAGGACTGTTACTTCACTTTTTTTATTACTGCAGTGCAACACAAGTGAAACAGAAAGGCTGGAGTGCTCATTTACTCCTAACCAGTCTGCAAGGCTCTCTCCATCCATCTTCTTATTTACCTTTAAGGCCAGCAGAACCTGGGGGACCAGGTGGCCCTGGAGGACCTGGCTCACCAACACCACCTGCAGAATAAGAGCATGAATAGATACTGTAGAATACAGTTGTGATCCTATTTTTCCATTATCCCATCTCCTGTTATTCTTTCCCTGCCAAGTGTCATCAATAATCTGATGGTCAGTTCAAAACACCCAAAATAAGCATGCATTGCCCAAGAAAAAAATCCCATCTCACTGGGATTTAGGATGAGCAAGACAAATTCCCCAGCATTGCTGACTTGGATAACAGGGAAAAAGATGACCTTGATACTAAGCGCTTTTGGTTCTGCCAAACTCAAACCCGACTGTGAGACCTGATAAAACCAAACAACCCTTGTAATTTTGGCAAAAAAAAAAAAAAAGGCCAGATTTGTCTGTGCTGGGAAATGTCTAAAATGAAATCTGGATTTAAATAATCAAATCAAATTCTATGACTGAGGTGTTTTATAAAATGGGACCAAACTCTAGCTTTTGTCCATCTCTGCTTTATCCAAGAATGGGACACCTAGTTCCTACCTCTGTCTCCTTTTTCTCCAAATCCTGGGGGTCCAGGCTCCCCCCGAGGCCCTGGTAGCCCTTCTCGACCTCTTTGTCCCATGGGACCTTCCATGCCAGGATCACCTATGGGAAACAAATGCTTTGTAAAAAAGGGTGTCTTTATGGGATGCCTTGGGCAAGAGGATCCATGGCCACCTCCATGAGGAAAGGCAATGATCGCATCAACCTCGTGTCTGTATTCCCGTGCCATGTGTCATTTAGTTGCAAGAGACTCACAGCATTGATAGAGATGCTTACCCATGCTGCCCTTCTGTCCTTTTGGTCCTTCTGGTCCTTGGTGCCCAATTGGACCAGGTATGCCTGGAAAGAAAAACACAATAAATGTTCAGAGTCCTTGTCTGTGTACCACGAAAGAATAACATGCAAATTAGGTGAACCTGAAGCCTGGAAAGATTCATCAGCTGGGGTAAATAATATATTACTTGGAAGGTGGGTACTTGAACAGGGATCTCTTTAGAAGAACACAATACATATAAGAGCACAAGGAAGTTGGGCCAAGTAATCATGCACCTGTGGGACTTTTTCAGAGGTAGGCTGGGATCTTCACACCCCCAAATTAGGCATGTTCAACTAAGTGGAAGTCAGGCTGAGGCCCTGCTTGTAACCAAGTCCCTGAGCTGTGTCTGTAACTCAGCATCAAGGTTTTAATCAACTGACTTAGTATATGCAAAATATCTCATTAGAAAACCACCTTGAGCCAGGTTTGCAGTGCAAAATTTGCTCTTGCCTACAGTAATGTCACTAAATGTCCTCCCTTGAAGAGGAATTGTACTACTGCCCACCTGGGACACCAGGAAGTCCTCGCTCTCCTGTAGGGAGAAAGAAATAGACGGTCAGTGGGGAATAGGTCTTCCCTGTTTGTCACTTTAGCTGACCTTCACCCCCCGTAAAAAGGATTTTATGTTCCTGGCATGTTTACAAGTTCTACTGTTTCCAGCAATGCCACATTGGTCCCCTTGTATTTATGCAATGGATTGAATCATTCACACCACACAAAATCCTGTGAACCACTCTGCGATTAAACCAGGCAGAGCTTGGCTTCAGGAACGACTTTCATAAAGGTGAAAGAGGTTTCTAGATTCAAAGTGACATCTGTTTACTCTTCTACTGTGAACTCTAAGATCATCTTTGCCCGGAAGAAGAGAAAAAAACCCCAGCCATCACACCAATCTCTGAACTACAGAATGTATCAGCCTTTCTAACTATTGGATTAACCAAAATTCTTTTGCTACCCAGGCCCTATAGCAGGCTGCCAATCTACCTGAGGAAGCAGGTAACTCCAGACTCACCTCTGGGACCTTGCATTCCCATGTCACCTGAGAAAAAAAAAGAAAAAAAAGTAACATCAGGAGAGATCCTGGAGATATTTCCAATGATTATTCATTCATTTTGTTTTTCTAGTTGGTTTCCCACCTTTAATGAACCATGAAGGAGTTATGGGTGAACAGGGACACTTCATACTTGACCCATCCCACCAGTGGCAAACAGGATCTGGCCTTTCACGCTGGCACAATGCAAGATTGGGCCTCCTGTATTAGTTCTGCAAGGGATGAGGCCCTCTACAGTTTAAGTGGCAAACTAGCTTTACACTCCTTTTATTCAAGTATAAATCAGCTTCATCTTTCTCACTGCCAATTGCCCCTTATGGCAACATTCACCCCAAACTTGTGCATTGCCAGAGCCAAGGAATAGGACAGAGGAAGAGAAGAACTATATGGCTGTACCTTTCTCACCAGGTTCTCCTCTCTCCCCTCGGAAGTAGCCTGTAACAGGAAGTGACGGGGCTGTTAGAGTGCATTACACAACAGAGTAGCTACTCGCTTCGTGTACAAGGATCCTTCTGTTTGGACTTTGAGGCTGCAGGCAGCACAGGCTATCAAGCACAGCATGGCTTTGTAAGTAGAATTTCCTCAGCAAATTTGCTTTCGCAAATCCATGAAACTTCTGAAGCAGGGATAATGTAGGCTTCTCTGTTCTTAACCTATTTCCATCATCTGCTAAACAGAAGCAAATCATCTTTCCCTTGCTAACAAAAGTAGCATGAGAAATAAGGTGTCGGTTCATTTTTCTGTGTAGTTCTTTCAAAATGGAAAACTCACTTGCTACAGCAAACACCATACCTCTTGGCACAAGATGGCATGTCCACAACCTCCTTTCTTCTCCCTTTTCTGCTGGCTTTGCACAACCAGTGTTAGTGGCCGCACTCAGCTCCAGCACAGCCTGTCTGTGAGGATGGGGTGAGGGCACTATTTTTGACAGATTTCACTGCACTCTAAAAGTCCTGTTCTTCAGGTCCTTGGGCAATCAAATTCTCCCACTCCCCTTTAAAAAATCTGGTCTCACGCAGCATAACAGACAATGACTCTGCTCACCTCGTTCTACTTCCTTGTTCAGTCTGTTCTTCACCATCAACCAAAGCGACTCTTCATTTTCATAAGGGAAGGTTGAGGAGGGTGAAATACCATGAAGAAAGTCTACTCTTGAAACATCCTTTTCTATTTTTGAATTCCCTTGGTTAATTGCCAGGAGACCACCATTGATTTTTTCCAGGTTTTCCACACGAGATTTCAGCTTTCTCACTTCTTCCGCTGGAAGGTTAAAGTAAAACGCTAGGGAACATGCTACCACAGACACATGCCTGAAATACCTACTTCTAATAGCAGGGACAAGACAATACTGTTTCAGATAGCTATGGCCACTGAGTTTTGCACGATTATTCTTTGTATCTTTTTTTCTAGCAGGGATATCTGGAATTTAAATGATGATTTTGGAATCTGTTAATCTCTGAGAAGTAAGATCTCAGATCTCAGGAGTTTTCCTGTTCTACTCATCCCCAGACTATATAACCCCTCATCAAAGGTTTATATTCCTTATCTGTTCTTTCTATCCATTTGTACTATCTCAGTGGCAGTCACCACCAAGCTGAATGTGCACCTCCTCAGTTCTCTGGCTTGATATCTCTGGTACTTGGCCTCTTTGCCAGCTTACACCCTCTGCTTGTGTTTCTACCCCGTTCAACATGTTGTTCCTCAGTTATTTCTTACCCAGTGCAATGAGTCCAAAAAGCAATCCAAGCAGAAGCAACCAGGCCAGAAGCAAGCCCAGGAGCCACTTCCACCAGCTGCAGCAGGAACCACAGGGACACCAAGATGGTGCTGATCCAATTGCACCCCCCGCGTCACCATTTCGTATTTCTGGAAGAGGGAAGGGGCAGTCTCCTGGTTAATGAAGAGTTCCTCGACTTCAGAGTCAAGAATCTCTTAGAATAAGGACACCAAGGTCTGATCCATTATACAAGGGGCTATGGAGAAAAATCTTTACACCCCACTCTGCATGTAGGGGGCATAATTCTAGTCCCTGTGGAAGCCGGGAACAGCGCTCCCAATGGGAATTCCAGCAGGGGACAACACTCAGTGCATTTTAAAATAACAGCTGAAAAACGTGATCCCCTTGGGGTCATTTTTTTGTACAGTCTTGAGCCATAAATGACAGCAATAGCCAGCATGGTCTGCCTGAGCCCTCTCCTCCCCATAAATCTGTACTGGTAGCAGGATGCAGCTGTACTGTCAGCTATCCGATTTTCGCCAGCAATAATAAAAAAAAAACAACTGCCCACTCATCCGTAATCAAATCACTGGTACCAATTTATCTGGCATATGCTCTGCTCATTACAGACAGAGTAGCCTCCTGAACATTCCCTGCCTCTGCTGTCATTGCAGAGATCACTCATGTCACTCAAGAACGATTGCTTTTTTGTATATAATGCTGTGGTACTTTTTCCAATGAAAGTCTGAATTGCATCATTTACCTGCGTAAGTTGCTTTGTCCCTTGTTGGCACAGATTTCAGTGCTCCTGTTTTAACAGCAGTAAAAGAGGTTTTAACAGTCTTTCTATGCATGATTAAACTTAGAGCATGGGCTTGAAAGGGGGAGGTAGTAATGGAGGCTGAAGGAGAAAGTTCTTTTGCATTTCCACAGCGACAAACTCTTACCATTTGCATCTGATTTTAGGCCAGTATCTGTAGCATAAGAGGAGGAAAATCCCTGCTTCTCTTTCTTCAAGGTGTCTTCTACGAAGGATCCTGAACAGGAACCGAATATAATTACAAGCATTACACCAGAACTTCAACCAGGCCTATCTTCTTTCATTGGTAAAAGGCATATTTTTTATTGGGAAGACACAATAGCTGTGCCTTTTTAAACCAGATCTAGGTTTTTGCTTTCAAAGCTCCTGAGCTCTGTGAAATATTCCAAGGCACACTCTGGAGCTTTAAATGCAAAAGCTAGACCTAGATTGCGGCTGGCATGGTTAAAGGATAACTGTCTGCCAGAACTTCTTGTTTGGCTTGCAGGGGTTAGAGTGCGGTGTAGTGTTCTGAACTCCCCCTAACACCAGTCTCTATTTCTCTGTCGTCAGCATATCCACATGTCCCAAAGAAGAGAAGTTACCTCCACTAAGCCCAGTGGTGGAGGCACTAAAGACTTTGCCACTGTCCTTTGTCATGATCAAGAGTTCCATGTCCTTCTTTGCTGGGGCATTCTCCTTCTCCAGCAGCAGGAACTTGCAGTCTTTGCGCAGAATGTCATCTCCCTGGGAGCTCAAAACTGTTCCCCCTGGAATATTGGTAAAGGATGGGAAAGAGGAGGAGATGAGTGTGGGCCACTGAGTCATAACTACAAGCCACAACATTTTGGTTTATTAAAATAGGTAGTCCCACTGTGATTGGGGTTGCCAGTACTATGAACACCCAGTAAGACACACTGGTCACCAAAGCTAAGAGAACAGCTGTGGATGTCATTAGATTTCTTTAGAGATGTGCATTTCACTAGCAGGGGAGCAACTTCTACCAGAAATGGAGAGCACCTGGAATTCAATCACATATACAAATTAATTGCTCGATGACCTTATCGTGGTTTACCCCAGCTGGCAGCTAGCACCATGCAGCTGCTCGCACAGTTCTCCCCCTTCCCCCTAGAAGTGTAGGGAGAAGCGGGAGAAAAGGAGGGGAAAGGAAAGGAAAAAAACCCTCATGGGTTGAGATAAAGACAGTTTAACAGAACAATATCAGAGAAGCAAAATAGTAATAGTAATAATAGTAGTAATAATAATAATAACAACAACAATAAAACCAACAGCAACAACAACAATAATAATAATGGTAAAAGAATATACAAGACACAAGTCACCCTCACCACCCGATAAATTGGTGAATTGGCACCGTCCCGAGCAGTGATCACTGCACTGGCTAACCCCATTTATATACTGAGCATGACATCTATGGTAGAGAATATTCCACTGGCCATTCCATAGTTCTGTCTATGCTCCTTATCAGCTTCTATGGGAAGCTGAAAAAAGTCCTTGAAAAATATAAACATCACTTGGCAACAACTAAAACTATATGCATTATTGACATTCCTTTCATACCAAATCCGAAACACAGCAACCACTAGAAAGAACATTAACTCTATGCCAGCTGAAACCAGGACAGACCTCTCTGCTTCTCAAACACACTTAATATCGATTCATAGAAACTCAGTCTGAGAGAGACATTCAAGCGTCATCAGCGCCAGCACAGCTCAAGCTGAGGACCACCTTTAGCAGACCTACTCTGTCAAGCACAAAGCACTCTGTATCCTTGGGAGCCAGGCATGTTTATGAGGCATTGAACTGTAGCTTACTGAGCTTTGGTACAGGCCAAACAAGGCTCAAAAACATCGATGTGGTCACACTTCTGTCATTAAGCAGTATCAAGTATGCCTGGAGTACAAACCTGAATTTGCACACAAATTGACACCTCATTGAAGATCAATATAAACAGAATGGTATTATTCCATTATTCTAGCACAAACCTGGAGTAAAATTGTACTAGAAATGTTATCATAACTTCTGTTGTATTTACCTATAACTTCTGTTGTCTATCTTTAAGCCTCATCCTTGGGAGTCCTTGGACTGCAACAGAAACTTGGCTTCACTTACACAAAAAATAAAAGACTAATTTATAGCTCTCAGAGTTGCAGAGAAAAGATGGAAAAGATTAATCTCAACCATTCAAGGATGAAAGGCCAGTAGAAAGACCTCAACTTCTCTCATTAAAAAAAATATCTGATCATGTATAAGTCAGTTCCTTGATTTTTGAGTGGTTGAGGCTAGTACTACTGCAAAAGGATGTTTAAGAGCAACCTTGCAGATGTTTTGGTTTCAAATGAAGTACAATTTCACATGTGTGATCTTCTAAAAAGTTACCTGCCTGTTGAGCAGAAATAGCTGCAATTAAGTCATACAAGTTACCACAAAGTGGGGGAGATCTGAATCAGACCAGCTCATTTGCTCATTCTTAGCTTCTGGCTCATTTGCTTTCTTTTCAGAAGGGTACTGGTGGGAGACTTGGCTAGTGACAAGGAGGAGCCAGGTGCTAAAGTCACTCAGCTGGCTGAATTTCTAACTTGTTTTTACCATGATATGCTTGTACAAGGCCATGCCTAAGTAACTGTGAATGACACACTCACCTGTGGAGGCAGAGACACCAGTACTTGCCATAGTGTTGCTCTGAGAGGTGTTCTTCATCCCGTATGCTGCAATGAAGAAATTCGAGAATGAAAGAGATGAAGGATAACAAGGTACCTACACACACCAACCTTGGGCTGCACACCATTTTAAAAATGTTTTCTCATTCAGGGTACCTAGGACAACTCAAACAAGCAAGGGCTTCCCCAGCAAGCAAATCTCTAGTGCTTACATAGGTACTGGGAGCTGTCCCTGCACATGCAAAGCAGAGGAAATGTTCCTCTATGTCCCCTCATATCACACTGCTCCACCAAGATGGTAACGAAGGAGCCTCTGGCAATATGAACTTTCTAGTCACTACAGAAAAGGTGGTAGAAGGCACCACACATTGGTGACCCTCACACTTTCTCTAGGCTTAAATTGTTACTGACCTGCGGAGGCTGCAGTAGCATTCTGAGTCAGGGATGAAGAGCTTGGAGACAGGTTGTTTTGAACTCCAAACACTGCAAAGAAAAAGATTTCAATGGGGGTTATAGGAGTCCTGCAGTGCAGGTGGTATTCTAGCTAAAATCAAAACAAACCCAATTACGACCTCTCCCAAGAAATTTCTCCAGCTAGCTGGAGACATTACAGGCCCAAGCATTTCTGTTCAAAGATCTTCCCTACAAAATGTTTTTTTTTCCTAGATCATTTTGCTGTATAAGTTACGGTTGGCCCAGGACAATAACGGTGACCATTTTAAAACATTATCTCAAGTTAGATTGCGACACCACTCTCATGGCTGCATGGACATTTCTGCAGGTGAAGCACTTGGGAAAAAGGTACATTCAGAAAACTGGCTTCGTCTGACTAAGGGAAATTTATGGAGATAACTGCACACAATATGTGTCAAAGTACTGCCCAGAGAGAAGCAAATGGCTTGGAAGGTGGCACCTTTGGTGCAAGAATCAGTGTGTCAATATTAGTGCAGTGTACAGACTGCTCTCATACACCGTGCTCTGTCTGCAGGCTCAGTCAGAGACCCTGCGTGACAGCACTGTGCTGTGTAGACATAGTGTGTGTGACTGTGAAAGGAAGAGACGTGGTTTAGTGACATTGAAGAGAGTCTGCCAGAAGTCATGAGCCAGGTGAAGAAAAGGGAAACTACAGGGAAAACTGACAGAGGAGCAGTGGGTCTTTACAGATTAGGACATGAGTTTATTTTTTAAGGCATTACTATGAGTTGTTCTAGGGAAGAAACAGGTTGGCCTAACAGGTCTCTTTCAAAAGACAAATTATCTTCCTTGGAAAATCTGTAGTTTTCCCTGCCTCCCAGACAAAAAAGTCAGGAGCTAACACCAGCTATACAGGGCTGACTCAGAATAAATCCACTGTAACTAAAGAATAACTGGGGTGTGCACACAGGCTGCTGACACTGAGGTGAGGAACAGAAGAGAAATAGTGATATATGTATTATTTCATTGTACATGTCTGCCAGGACTGTGGTGTTGTGAAAGTGCGAAAGGAAGAAGAGAAAAATCTGACCTGTAGAAGAAGTGCTCAGACCTGCGTTCAGAGTATGATTGCTGGGAGCCAGGTTATTTGGAACACCAAAAACTGAAAAAAGAGGAAGTGAAATGTTGTTACTTCTCTGGAATTGGAAATCCAGCACCCAAAGGTCAGTGGCACATTCACAGAAATTAAGAGTCAGAGTCACTTGGAAATGCAGTTAGTGAAAACGCACAATAATTGCACAGAGGAAAAATCTTGAAAATTGTGACACCAAACAACTCTTTTACTGAACTGACAAAGGGGAGAAAATCCTACATCAGACAAGTTGCAATCATGACACGGTGTGAGAAAGCAAAGCGTTTAACAGTATGCTATCAGAAAGCTTCCTGTGATTTTTCTCTGCAGCTGGGAAATGCAGCATCCCTGGCATTCAGAAGTGGGCCTTACAAGGTATAAGCACACTCAACTCTTATTGATTACATCTTTAATGTATGAGGACTGAAGGGTTAGGCCCAGTCATTCTTACAATGGGCCAGGATAATCCAACATTTAACTAGAGTCTAAAATTAGTTTTGATAGGCAATGTGAGCCTGATCTCATTCATAAAGCTATCATCAACATTTAGTGAGAGATCAGGCAGTCAGATTTCCAAATACAGTCAGTGTGTAGAAGCAGAGAGTACCCAGTTACAGAAAACCAGAGAAAATTCAAGCATATCCTCTGCCATCTCAATTCTTCCATCATTTTATTTCTTCTTGCTATGCAAACAAAAAAGCACTGCCATTGACCCAGTTTCAGTATGGAGTTACATCCTTCAAGACTGGATGGTCCAGGAAGCATACCTGATCCTGTAGAGTGAGACATAGCATTGATCAGGGAAGAGCTGTTATGGTATCCACCAAGGGAAGACCCAGCAGGCAGAGTGGAGGACCACATGTATGAAGGGAGGGCGGTATTCAGTATAGTTGTATCATATGTCCCTGACACTGTAAAAATAAACAAACAAACAGAAGTTGTTTTCAATGAGACCGGGCTTGTGGCTTAGCATGCATTGCAGGTTTACATGGCAAACAACTCCATGTGCCTTAAATTTCAATTACCCTTGTGGAGTCAACACAATGGCTCCAGGTTAACATGGTATAACTGATCTCAAATGCCAGCTGATTACAGCCCACCTGAATGTTAACCAATGGAATAAAGATTGTCCTGATAGCATGATCATTCACAAAACACCTTGAAGAGATTTCATTGCTTGTAGATGCTATGATATCAGAATAAAACACTTCGGTCTGCCATTCTGTTAATAAATCATCCTGGGCCATGGAACGTATGACTTTTGCTTCCCACATATGGCTCTGATTGCTTCACTAGTGGAGTGGACTAAAATTCCCAGTTTTAGATAGGGCCATGCACAAGAAAAAAGGTATCGCTTGTTTCTAGATACTGGTGGAGGACAGTGGAGTGAATGTGAATACCATTGTCTCAAGCACTGTGGTAAGGCTTATAAATAACAAAGGCTGGTTGTAGTATTTTAAGTACCACTTCTATTATTATCAAGTTCTAGTGATCTCTGAACCATGTGGTGTGGCCAATAAATCAAATACTGACCCAAATGTTGTCTTCAGAGCTATCTCCATCTTGCTTGGAGATAAGAGATCAAATCCCTCTAAGACATGTTTGCTTACAGCTCTTGTCTCTGCTGGAAGCACCTCTGAATTAAAGCTGGTGGCAGCAGGCACTGGCATATTTTTGTGGAAATTAGACAAGTCACTAGAAAACTACCCAAGATGGCTCTGGTTAGGGCAACATCTGGACAGCCCTCCAGCATTCTGACCCTTTTTCTGTATTGCCACCACTGTCTGGGACAGAGACCATGTATTCTTACTCAGATGTTCTTATCAACAGGGTATTTTTATGGCAAATAATGTTTGGAATGGCTCCAGCATTGCTAACCATCCTCTGCCAAGTACCTGACTGAGAGCTCTCAGTTACCATCTTCGTCTCCACCACAGCCTTTTTCGGTATCGGGAGTGTACTTGACGGTGATCGAGTAGGGCTGCAGCTGGCTGATCGACTTCCTTTCAGCAAACGTTTCACATCATCCAACTCTGTCCCTGGCAGGAAAAGCAAGTGTCCAGACTCACCCAAAAGCCATTGTTTCATTGATCTGTAATCTTGCCCTGGCTAAATCATTCAGTGGAATTTACTTGTGACTGTCTATGAAGTTGTACTTCCTCGGTGTGCCTTCTGGGGGTGCCACTTACTTAATAACAAAGCTTCAGGGCCTCTTTTCTGGGACTAAGTACAACTACATCCTTGTAAGACCACCATCTAACCCACAGCATGCTTCCTTGTTCAGAAATGAGAGAAAAAAAGAATGACATGCTGCTATCTGTCATAAAGAAGATTGGGTCCCAGAGATACTGCAGACATACCCAGAGCAGCAACACCCTCTACCTTACACCCGATCCCCCTGGAATAAAAGCTATGGGACTTACATCTGCCAGAGGGAGATGCACTCTGCAGTCGGACTCGTATTTCACTCTCTGGGAAGAGAAAAAGCAGATCATGAATACGGAGTGAGATGAATTTTGTGCCCTGGGCTGGGAATGAATCTTTAGGCTGAAGTGAATTCCTTCCTTCTCGTTGTCTATGTTCAATCTTTCTGTCTTGCTGCTTGATCTGAGCGGCACTCATGGCCCATGTGAACTTGTTGTAAATTGGTTTGCACGACTTCTTGTTTTGGGGTCACATTTTGCTACTTTTAATTCCAGAGAGCTATATTTTACTCATTGAGGGCCTCTGTTGAAGTCAATAGCATTGTTACTGCCAGACATACAGAAGGCCTAATTATGCAGTACTCAGTCACACTGATATTGCCACTCATAACAATTATTATTATTGTTCTTCTTCTAGACAAAAACCTAGAGAGCCAAAAAGAAGCTTACGAAATACACAAATTCCCTACTACTTCTTGGGTAAAATTCACACTGTCATCTCTACAAGGGGCTGTACGATTTAGTCTCTTACAACCTGCTGACTTCTCTTTTGGCTCACTGAATGTAAAAAGGCCAGTTTTAAGCCAATATTCTCACTGGCTACCTGATTTTGTTACTGACTTCTACTGTCCAGCACAAGAGACTATAGAGTTAACAGGATTTTGGTTGGGGCAAGCCTTTAAGCTTGCTACCTACAAGCAAACTGGCCAGCCAGGACATGTGATACATGCACGTCAAGATGAAATCTGACAGTGCATGTACTATGAAAGAAACATTAGCTTTGGCATTCATGTGGAGAAGCTGATGGATTGGAATTATTTTCTGAAGTAATATGAGAAGCTGGAGATGATTCTCTGGTGTCTGTTTTATTATGTATGGCCTAGTTCTGCTGGGAGCTCAGGTATGTAGTGTGCTACAGGAGACCGTGAAGATCTGAGGTAGAATAATTGGTAACTGTGATACTCTCCAGGAGGAGTGTGCAAGAGCACACTTTGATTCATATCCACTGCTAAAATTAACTTGGATAAAGTGACATTATAGTTTCCTCTTCAAGCAACTGGGAACAGATATTACACTCTTACAGAGCAATATAATCCTGCTTTCCCCAACGCTGCTAATAAATTATTAGAAGAGCTGAATGATTTAAACAATGCAGAGCTTTACAGTGATCTGGCTAAACAGACCACAGCGAGTCCATAATTTCCTCACCATCTCCTTACTACCAGCATGAGATAATTTCAGGGTACGGCCTTATGGTTTGTAAGATAGATAGCAGTAGGAAGAACATGAATATGATTACTGTAAATATGTCAGAGGTGGGTCACAGAGCATGGGTGAACTGAGTTTATGGTAGTGAACAGATAAGATGGAAGACTATGTCCTATGCCCTCTGATGTCCAGATGCCCAAGCAGATCCTCCTTTCTGACACAGTCCGAACCACTGTGACCTTCACCAGGGTCAATTTTTACACTGAGCTTGTTTAAGCAATTGCTTATAGATAAATGGTTCACATCTGCAGTGGTGTAAATCCACGTACCTCATCTGATTGCTCTACACTTAAACTGGTTGATTCCAGCTAAGGAATAGGTCCATTTAACACACTCTGAATCATGCTGAAGAAAACAAAGGAGGCTTCTAAAAGAACAGCATCACTTACCTCGACTTTGGCTTCTCCCTCTCGTGGAGGTAGACGCTGTCAACAGCAATGAGAGAAAAGCAATATTAGGCTTTACTGCCTGTAACATCTCTGAAAATGAACACATGGATCTTGCTCAGAGTGCTCAGATTCAGACAGTAACCTTCTTTACTTGGGGCACAGCTGGGGGAATTGCATCCTTAGAGTTTTTACCAGGCCCCCTTTAGACCACAAGGTATCTTAAAGAATAAGTAGCACCTTTAGCATTTCTGGACTAACTGCTGTTTCTTTTTGTACACATAAATGTTGTTCGTAGATGGTGATCTTCCATTTCAACAGGCCAAAAGGAAGCTAATAGGCCTGTTTACCCCACCGACCCAAGATGGACACTGTGAAACCCTGCCTCGTCTCTGAGCCAGAAAGACAGCCTGATCATATTGTTTCACTATCTGCGCTGAGTAAAATCAGCTGCTCAGAGTTTGGAAAGGGTAACCTCATACCTACTGACAATGTTTGGTTTAAACATATCACTTGATAGCCAGTTCATCTACCATATAAATAGGTTGAAGCCTAGAAAAGAGCTACCGGAAAAGTATATCCAGCAATCACTCAAGATCCTAAGAGTCTGGGCTTTCTTGCTTGGAGCTGTTCTCCCAGCTATGGCCAGGGTGGGGGGAGGAAATGTTATGAAGCATCCCATGTCTAATGTTCTCCTGTCCATGTCCTATGCCATATGGGGAGCATCACAAAAGCAGCTGAGGGTAGCAGATATACAGTATGCACCCTCTGTTTGAATATGTATCAGCTAGAGACCCTGCTGTCAGCTGTTAATATAAATCCCAAATAACTCCTCCACAGCCATGGAGCTGCACTGGCTGCCCAATATAGGGGCAGCATAGACAGAGTAAGACACAGCAATGTGCAAAAAGTCACCGTAGTCACCAACTCACATGACCTGCCATAATGTTCAGAGGAATGTCTCTAAAAAGAACATACCAAGCTCTTTTCTGGGGAACTCAGGAGAAGAGTTGGCACTGGAGCTCCCTGAAAAGAACAGAAAGGTGTTCATTAATACTTTGCACAAGATCATTAAAAGCTTTCAAAACATGTCTTCCTGGTAACTGTCTAACCCCAGTGGGTAACAAGCATTTCCTTTAAAAAAAAGCTATTCAGGATTACATGAAAGAGCAGCTAATGTCTTTCAACAAAAATATACCACAACTCCTTCTAGGAAGGAGCATTACTATAAATACAACTTAATTATTAAAATGTGTCCCTGATGGCTTATTTCCTAGCAAAACAACAATGGGATTCTTGTGCTATTTGGGACAATCCTGCATTAATATGACCTCAGAGTGCGCACTACACATTGTCTCCTTTTTGTGGCATGTTCTGTGATACCTTCATATGTTGCATGGCGGTTGACATAGGTTTTTCTTTCAAATGTTGAGCCAGGTGATTTGGTGAGAGTAGAGCCAGGAGACTGGGTTTGTCTGTAGCCGGAGGATGATGATGAATTCAATCTCCCACTTCCACCTATAGGTAAAACAAAATGCCTTCAACAAATTAAAGATATGCCCTGGATGTATACCCTGGATGCCCTGGGTGCTTTATGCTACTGTCTTCTGAGCTGGACAAATTTGCATTGATACCTCACAACTAGAAATGGGCAAGAACGACATTTGGGTCTAACTTTTACTGTCCTCAGCATTCAGTGCAGACAGGAGTATTGGTAATCTTTGTGGTTTCAAGACAAATCTTGTCAATGATATATATCACAGCAGGTTTTGGCCTATGGGGATGAATGAGCCATCCCCCCTGAGAAGGAATAAATCTGGCTCTGGATGGTGCTGGGTTTTGTTTTGGATACAGATCCACCTGCAAATTCAAATGTTATATGACACAGGCCACAAAACCTGGGAGATTGTTGAGCCAAACTCAAAGTGTGAAGGATGCAGTTCATGAGATAAAGGAAAGCAAAGATGAGTCCGTTTCCCTTCCAAAGCAGTTACCTACACTCTCACTTAGTCATGCCTTAGTCAGTCCATTTCCTGTAGAAGTGATTGAGGTGTGCGTCAGGCCCAAGGCAGACTAGAGATTATTAGTGGCTGTTACATTTAGACAGAGGAAAGAATTTCCCTTCCTAGTTCACATCAGTGCTGTGGAGAAAGAACTGAGCAGCCATAAGTAATGTGTTCATACTCTTGTATGAAATTTAATGCTGGAGTATGATCAGAGTGCAGCAAAAAGGGAGCCCTGTGATTAAGTGCAACATATCCACGCTGATCGGCAGGATCAGACTGGATATTGTTTACCCATCGCTACACATAGTACGTGCCCTTGCGATCTCAACAGAGTGTTTTCTTGCTGACGTTCCCCTCTACAAGGACCTGTTTTGTTCTGTAAATTTTCCACTTAATTCAGCAGAAAGAACTACTGTGACAAGTAGGCCTCTGTTGGAGGCATTCTGCAAGCAGAATGGGAAGCAGAGATTAGAAAATGCTCTGTGAAACTTCAAGAAGTCATTATCTCTGAAGTTCAGATTCTTTTTTATTCCTCCACGCACTGAAAAGAAATGACAAGGAAGATGGAAATCCTGCAGAGTTGTCTGAGTTTGAAGGGTTGGGTTCAGTTTTCAGAGTGGTGCCAGTCCAGACAATTAGAGTGACATCTTCACTGGAGTTACTTCACATCTGCCCTGAGGCAAAATGATTCCACACTCTGGCCTTTAATTGGTATGGTGGTGTCTGTCAGGTGTATTGGGCATGTCTTATTCTCCTGTTGAGCTTCCAAACTGCACTTCACTTGCTTTGGTTTGTGAGCTTTTTTGGAGCATGGAGAATGTTTTCTACAGGGATAGTTACACAGTCAGTCCCACTGGGGACAGAGAGAGGGGTGTACCAGAAACCTGCCTAGGAAGCTTATTCTCCAGAAACCTTAGCTATGACAATCTAACAGCTGGGCAAACAATACTGCTAGAGAAGAACTCTGTTTTTATGGAGTAGACAGCACATACTGATTTAGCACGTCCAGAAAATCTGGCAGACTGTCCAAAGTGCTGAAGTCATGGACACATACACACACAAGAAAATATTTTCTAGGAAATTCTTTAATAGTATTCTATCCTCAGTAAGATCAACAAAAAGATTAATTAAAACTGTCTTTTGAACAAAAGTGGTCAGAAAAATTGCGATTTGGAAATCCTGAAAGAAGGGAAATTTGGTTTCCAAATGACTTCTTAACAACAGTGGGAATGGCATTTTTTGTTGTTCTTCTCCTGAAACCAAGTTTTGCCTGTGGAAAATGGGAATTTTGCCATTTACTCACCCATCCTTACACACAGCCTTAGGGAAGGAAATACCTCTGTTTTGAGTATTTGCCTCTTCCACTTTCATAAACCCTGTTTTCCTTACCTCTGGCTCTTCCTACTTCCCTGCCCTCATTCTCTGCTCAGACCATTCATGCTGCCTTTGCTCTCTGTTTCCTCCCTGTGCAATGTCTTCATTCCTTACTTGAAGTCATATAGCTGCTGCTATGGGTGTAAGACCTCTTTTCCACTCCACTCCCTCCAGTGTGGGATGATGTTTTGAGTCCACTGCTGCTGCCTCCTTCTGGAAGAGATGAGCACAAAATGAGACATTCTCTCAGGGTAAAAGATGAGAAGAGCAACGACACTGCAAGACTGTCCTCACACTCAATTACAAGTACAGCTTCATGTCTGGTGAGATACCAGAACTGCAGAGAAGTGCCTTGGCAGAGCAGACAAGCATTCACACTGCAGACCCAGCAGGTTTGTATTCACGTTTTGCTCCATACATGGACTGAAGGATACTCCTGGTAACCCTCATCATAAATGACATGATAGTGCAATTTCTTTCCAACCCAGCTGCAGCAACCTAATCAAGACTATGGTGGTATAAAGAGCATGGAGGATTCTTCCCTACTCGGTACTTGCACTTCCCTACAGAGGTAGAAATCACCTATGACATCTGATATTACCCAAAAAGATTCTCTCACTATTGTCAACTGGGTAAGGTGACAGGGGAATACACTGCAGCCTCAGCAGTGGAGGCTGCAGACCCATCACTTTTGACCCTTATCCCCAAGAGACAGTCACCACTGGAGACCCTATATCTGGGCTTAAGCCCTTGGAGAGTCTGGCCTACCAGTCTTAATGGATTGTGCAACTGTTTCTGACAATACCCAGATGGCTCCCCACATACTGCTCCTTCTCTCCACTAACAAGTACTTTGGGAGGGGCATTTCTGAAAATGGCTTCTCTTTGGGTCCAAGTCTTTCTGCACCAAGACCCGCTGCACGCAGGGATTTATGGAAATAATGCAGTCAAATAGCATGGAGGGGCACAGAACACTGAGCAGAAGTAATGTAATGACTGACATGTACTTACTGGGTGGTAAGGACGTCAGTCTTGTGGTTATAGTCTCTGTAATAACTGAGGAAAGAAAAGGGTGCAGAAGTAATGGCATGTTAATATAACCAAACAAGATCAATGTTCCACTTAATTTCCATGGGAGAGCCTGATTCAATCAAAGAAGATTGACTCATTTAAAGAAAAGTCCCTTAAGACCACACTGCCTGGGAGCTCCAGTCTCATTAGCATACAATGCTGTGTGTTTGTTTGCAGGCATTTCTAACTCTACAGTAACTAAGAACATCACTTCCATGAAAGACTTTTTTTCTTTACAAGATCCCTGTAAAACATGGAAGTATTATTATTTCTGGGCACTTCTGAACCACAGCCATTGCTGTAACAGCAAAGCCAGTGGTCAGACCCCTTACTAGCTTCCTACTAGCTAATTCCCATAATGCCAGCAGGAAACTTATCCTCTGTTTTACACACAGCCAACACAGATATCTAATGAACATTTTCTAGGCCACACAAGGGCATTCATATCAGAGGTAGGAGAGGAATCCAAATGTCTGCACTACTGGCTAGAAATGTTACCACAGGGCAATCACCTGTGGTTATACAATCAGGTCACGCTACATATCTCTAAATGTCTGATGTTGGCCCATTCTATTCCTTATTCTGACTTCAATAGAGAGACCAGGGACAGGTGCAGAATTTAGTTCTGGACCTCTGGTCAGCATTCAATCCCTTACAAAACTGGGCATCTGCTTCTGGGATTTGTGGTGTGTCACCTAAACTGGTGACATAAAAATAAAAAATGTCCTCCTTACGTCTTTCAGTAACTTCTGATCCATCTTGCCGCGTTTTCTTCGTTACAGAATCCATATCATTGCCACCTGCAGGGAAAGCAGAGAGACTGCACTCAGAGCTCTGTGAATGGTAGGAGATGACAACAGCTCCCCACAAGTCCCACCAGTTTCTTCCCTTCAGCTGGGGTCTAGACTGCCGGGAGAACATCCGTATCAGGGAGTTTACAGTGCCTTTCCAGAGTCATGCAAGTATTACCAACAGACCAGCACCACTTGCCTACAAAACTGAATGCTGCACTATGCAGCAGAGCTGAAACACAGGAGAGATTGTATAGCCAACAACAGGTGAGACAGGGGTAACTGAAGCAAATCCACCCAGTGCTGGAGAAGTTTAGACCTGGATTTATATCCAGACTTCGTGGCACTACACTATGGTCTTCAGTTGTGCCCCTGTAAAGGCTTGATCAAAACCACAGGATCCAAATGCCACTCCCACACATCTGCTCCGGGCAGGATTCAACATCGCAGGATTAGAAATGCAGGCAGTGGCAGGAGTAAGTTACCTACACCATGCCAGCACTGTCAGAAAAACTTAAGCAGAAATACTATTGCACTGTTGACAGTGATACTGCACGTTCTCAGGGTACGTTGATGCTAAAGCCACAGCACTGACTTCAGTGAAGCAGAAAAACACTGGAAGTACGTTTAAACTAGCTATTTTCACCAGCAAGGAACTTAAGGTAGGAAATGCTTTATCTTGCTTTACAGGCAAAGCAGAGATGGTTTGGAGGCCCTGTATATGACTTTGGAATCTGATCTAATTTAATGCCAGCTCAGGTCAGTCTACACAGTATTGGAATCACTGCAGTGAATGCTGTGTATATTCTTTTTCATGACTTGGATCCCTCTCTAGTCAAAATTACAATCTCTTGCAGAAGCGTGATTGTCTGCCAAGGCAGGAATACCACAAAGAAACGTTGTGATTGTGGAAAAGAAACATCAACTAGTAAAGAAAACACTTCTGTCAGAAGGAAATATACAGTTGCTCACTCCTAGTCTCCCTAAGATAACATTTCATTTTATGCAGCCGCAAACAATTAGAAGGAAGAGATTTTAATTTACGCATGAGGTGATAATAGGCCAAAACTCTCCACTGCATTGGAATACTCCTCCTTAAAAGCGAAGGCCCAGCTGTACCAAAAACTACACACTTAATAGGCTGAGTCTAAAGAAAAGCTTTGGGCAAAATTCATTCCAAGTTTTAGAACATTCAAGTTTTAGAGGCAGAACCCAAGACTGTGCCCTCCAACTCAGCTACCATTTGAGTTTGATCCTCATGACTCTACTTACTTTTCTGCAAAGTGTCTACTAAGTAGACCCCTTGATGTTAGGCTTGTACTGTTCGTGCATAAATAATGACACAAGGCAGGATGAAGCAGAGAATCTGCAGGACTACCTGAAGTTCAGATTCAGTTCTGTCTTTGAGCAGCTCCCGCTATTCCAATAGCTGGACAAGAACAATTTGAGTGTAGAAGGCACACTATTAGTCAAGCCACTTTAGCCTCCTATCACAAACTCAGCTGAACTTTGCAGAGAACACCTACAGTGCCCACAGCCCTTATTCTTTGCACCTCAGACCCTGAGCCTGGCTATGTAGCCCTGTAATTGGGGCTGCTGAGGCCACATCCAAGTCCTTACGCAACCTTGGCAGCAGGATACTACCCAACCTTTACAGTGCTTGCTGACACTGGGGATTTCCAAGGGATTATACAGGGCGTTGATTCCAAAGCATATGCAAGACCAGAGCTATGTGCATTAGGAGAGTTCCTCCTTGAGCAGGATGACAGTCCCCTGCAATGGAAGGGTTCCTGGTCATTCACTCTGAGGGAAGGCAATATCTCTGCTGTTCTTCCTTATTGCATCAACAGTGGGAGCTTCTTTCAAGCTCCTTCCCTAAAAACAGATGTTGGAAGCTGTTGTCTAGACATCAACACTGTTTGCTTTGCCAGTGTTTTTGGCAGGGAACACAGCTTTGTGTTTGGAAATGGCTTTCCTATGGCTTTGTAGCCCCAGAACTCCACTTCCTTTCTGCCACTGGGAAGCAGTGCTGATTATGGATGCTGGAAGAGGCCAGCACCACCAGAGAGTGAATGCATCTTCTGCATCTTTGCTGTCCCTTGAGAAAGGCGAATATATTCCTCTGATACCAATCCGAGAAAAAATAACAGGTTAAACCACATCTTTGGAGCCATGCATGCCACAGCCCAGCCCCAGCACATGGTGCATTTTGATCGATGTTGCATGTGCGTTTGCCACATGAATGCAAAAGCCAGTCCAGGCTCCAGCAGGCTGACTGAGCTGGATTTCCATTATCTGCCAGGACTGATTCATTCCACCAGCTCCTATCTGGATTCACAAAGACATAGCTGTGGGCTATGTCTGTGGCAAAGCAATAGTGCTGTTGAATCAGAGACGCCACCTGCAATCATCTCTGAGCAACAAGCAGGAACTTGTGAAGTGGGATTACTCTCAAATAGTGCAGGCAGCATAAGACAGGGCAACCCTATGACTTTAATGTAAGCTCAGGGGTTGCACTGCGCTTGTGACACCCACAAAAACAGGGAACTTGCAAACCTTAATGGCACTAGGAACCAGGAGAGGTCTAGCACTGCCATGCTTGTGCACACTGTTTCCTCTCTGTGCAGCACTGAAAAGCAGGATAGCAACAGCTGCCCAGCTTTGCAAGGCATGCTTAGATCTGTGCTTTTCACATAAAAACGACACTGCAGGGTGCCTCCTGCACCCCCTGTTCTACCTGACTGCAGTGCAGCACACTGGCAAGGATGCTAAGCCAGTCTGAGATGGGACATTCAAACCCCTCTTATTTTAGAAGTTAGGTATTGTGTGCAATGGTAATAAAGTTTATTATAGACATTTTTCAAAGAGGAGGGGAATAGCAACAAAGATATATTTTAATGGAAAAATTATAGCAGGTATGTTTCAGATTCTTTTATTCCTCCACAATATCCTTCCAGTTTTCATGTCGGAATGCTGTTACACTCTCACAGCACATCCTTTCAGCTCTCTCCTCCCTCCATTAACAAGGCTCCTGCTGTGAGACACTCCATTAGGAGAAAGAAGTATCAGCAGGTGCTGAGATTAATAATATTTAATGTCAGTGGAACCCTTTGATGACGAATAATCTAAGACTCAGTAGATGCCTCCAAACCATGTCACTGACTATGTTAAAAGCAAATGCCATGGTTCCCATCATATCAAATGTCTCTCAGGGTGCCCCTTCCTCTTAATGAATCCTTTCAGGTACCACTGCCCTGGGACTAATAGAACTGGTTAAAAAATGGCCTCTTATCTCTCTTTCACCTCACAGTCTAGGAATCTGACCTTCTCATTCTGCTTTAAAAGCTGTTCATTTCCAGTTATACCAAAACCAACAGTCTCAGAATCCAAACAACAAAATCATGCTTCCAAATCTGCTCATTTGGTAGACTCAATGAAATGATGCTAATGTCAGGGAAGCAGGTTAGATATAAACCAGGGCTTGGACATGCTGTAGGAATAAAATTCTGTTCTGCTCACAACCTGTCCTGTCTTCTTTGACACCAATACGTGTTCAGTTCCCAGAGCAGAAGCAGGAGCACTGCCCAGACTTCACTCCACGCTGCCAGGTGCCTTCCTTTCAAAAATGTGTCCTCACCGTGCCTACTTAATTGTGCTACCCAAAGAGAAACACGCCAAAGCAAGGCCATTCTGACCTGCACAAGCTTCTTGCCTCTGGCACAGAAAGGTAGACAAACAATCTAGGTTTATACAAAAAAAGTTTGCATAACAGGAAAGTGCTGCTGTTACCATTTCACAGATGAAGAAACTAGTCACAAAAAGACAAGTAACTTCCTCGATGTCACTCCACAAGTCAGTCCAAAGACAGGAAAAGGAGACAGGTCTTTTACCTTACACCACTATGATCAAATTGCTAGACCTGCTGCATAAAGGATTCAAACTAATTCTCAAATCAGACTTTTCTGACTTACTGTGACAAAGCTTGCAAAACACCTTACAGTGCCTCCTAATTTTCTATGACAAAAATATGGCCCAAAGTCCATAATCAATGAGTCACTGCTGATAAATAAACCCACCTGTCAGAGACAAAGCAAAGCTTGACCATGGCAACACAAACTTTCACTCAGAAGGAGTTCCAGGTATTCTCAGGACTAGAGATCAATTCCTTAATATTACACCCTGCGCCCACCATCTGAAGCTTCAATTTACAATCATTATTCCTCCAGCACATTTCAGATCTGCTCAGTTTTAAGAACAGCCAACAGATGATCTGCATTTCACCATGCTGGTACTCTTACGGAACAGAGAACTTTTAGCTAAACTTTATCTATTTGCATGGTAGTTTCACAAAATGCATTAAAAAATCCAGAGCTCGGCTTCACATTTCTTATCTCCCAGCAGGTACACTCCTTTCACTTGATATTCGTTTTAAAAGAGCTATGTTCACTGACAAACACAAAACCAAAATGACCCAGCTCTTACACAATCTATTTTTACATTGTATTCCCCACAGAAAAATATAACACCTCCTCTATTTTGCATGAGAATACAGCCTTGTTCTGCAAGAAGTCTGGCAGAGAGAAAATACAGGATACTTTTTTCTCCTCTTTTTTTTTTTTTAGTAATGTAACTTACCTGGAGTGCTTTGGTTACCGAATTGAGAATCGTTTTTTTCTCTTCAACCGTTTCCTTTCTACCAAAATTTGCCACCTACACTTTATATCATGTCCTTCCAAAGGTGTGTGGAATCTGAGTGATCATCCAAAAATGTTCACCTCTTCTTTATTTAACCTGTTTCATTCTCGCCCTTCTTCTGCTTTTCTATTCCTGTGCTCTTAAACAAGTCCCAACAAAGGCGTGTCGTGGTTTCCTGCCTCACCCTACCCTTCCAATTATCTGACACTCACTGGAAAAAAAGATCTGCCTCCAGGAATCAAAGTTTACTGAAAGAAAAAACGCTCCTACCTGTTTTCTCAGGTATATTAACTATTTAGATGCCAGACAGACAAAGGTGTGATGGCTTATATCCAGGAAAATGAACTGTTATGGCAGTGCTTTCTGATACATGATCTGAGATCTGTTTTGGCATTTTCTTACAGAAAGTTACACAGCACCTACTGATGGCTCTGCAAAGCTGGCTGCAAGCTAAGCATATTTTGCTGCTTGCAATACAAGGGGCTAAACTCCCAGCTAGTACAAACTGGCCGAAAACTGCTGAAGACAGTGGTCTGAACTGTCTTGCCAACCCCATAGATATTTATGCTCTATTCAGAAGGCAGCACTATTAATAAATAAAAATACACGAAACTGAGTAAGGAACAAAATTTCTTCCATGTATACCACCTACAGACTTCTCACTGAATAGGAACTGGAGCAGAAGAGCAGCCATGGCGGGTCAAAGCAAAACTCCATCTAGCTCCTGACCCTGTCTTCCACCATGGCCCATTTTAACAGCCCTGGCAAGACAAGCATGTGCAGGTATTTTCCTGGTGTACACTGGACACTTCCAAAGTCAAAAGCAGCAGCATTGCAATCATTCCTTGATGGATATTTTCCATTAATTTGTCCAATTAGGTTTTGAATCTGTACATTTTAGTATGTACAGTGTCCTACAGCAAAGATTTTTACACCTTAACTATAACTTGTGTAAAGATTTTTCCTCCTGCTGAACAAAACAGTGTCATTTGGTGCCCTGTGCTTCTTTGTAAGAATTGGAACTCACCTTGGCTTTGCTCACCCTATACAGATTTTGACAGATTCGTACCACTGAATGGGAAAGAACTTGATGCTTCATGCGTATTTTTGCACAGAAATTTCAAGGGATTGTAGCTCTGTACTGTCAAGATAGCACTATGTCCTTTTAAGTTCCATACTGGAATTTTCCAAAGGTGTGTAGGGACATGGCTGCTATACAGCACTACTCTGCCACTCCAAAGGCTACGCCCCATGTTTCTTGATGGGGAACAATACTTCTTCAGAATTCATCAATGCATCTCCTAAATCCCAGAACTTGTATTTATATTAATCTTTAGCCAGGCAGATATTTATGAAGCATAATTTCCTCCCTGAATGGAGGAAGCATCCATGACTCTGCCTTCTGAACACTAATCAAAGGACATTTAACTGTCTAAACAAGCTGCATGTGGTGATTAAATCATTAAGAGGTTTAGAGCTCTGCCTGGGACCTGGCCAAACTGCATTTGGCTTAAGCCTTGACCAAAAGGAGAAAAGTGGCTTCAGCTTTTTGAACTTCACACTCTTTGAACATGACACATTACTGTCCCTCTTATCATCAACTGCACCTTAAACCTGCACTTTGGTCATCTCATTTCACGTCTGTTTCCAGCACAATCCACAACGGTATGCTTCAGACATAGTCTGGCTGCTCACAGACAGAAGTTGTTCAAGAAAAGACAGCACCGAATGCACTGGGCTATTCTAGTTCTGTAAGACCCACCAGTATGAGGGACACTCACTGGAATGGCACGCAGACTTCACTGGCGCAAGAGATGGGACCTCACATTTTAAGGTAACGTCCTCAGGACTGGAGGAATTTTATCCCTCCTTTACCTTTGTCTACCAGGTTTTTTTTACAAATGTATAAACAAAAGGTAGCCATCACAATTTTGATAAAATAAGAAAATTTCAGTATTTTAATCCCTGCAATGTTGTCAGTAATCAAGATAGTAGTTTAATGTTTCTTGAGAACAAAGTGTTCATGGGGTGTCTCTTCATGAGTCATTTTGCCAATTTCTTACTCAAAAGAAAAAGGTGGCGGTGGTAGCGTATGACATAGAGGTGCTTTAAAAGGAAACTGTAAATAAATCACATCTTGAGAGCCACTGACTCTGCACTGCCACTCTGCTACTAGTGCTACTCTGCCACTGACTTTAAAAGAGGAAATTTAGGTGAAGATGAAGATAAGGATGCTGTCTGATGAAACACACTGACCAGTTGAACTGCAGCAGACCTAGCTTCAGGTCGTCAGCTGCCACTTCTGCAGTAACAGTGGTGGTGTGTGGACTGGTGGTTAGAGCAGGGGAGGCAGCTTGAACTCCTCTTGGAGGTAACAATCACCATCCTCTCATTACCCCATTTGTCCTGCTCAATCTTGCTTGCAGAAGGTGAATTCTGCAGAGATGGAGTCACACTGCTGCTGGGTGTACCTGGCAATGTTCTACCAGATGCAGAGTTTGCTGCTTCCCTCTTCCCAGCCCAAGAAGAAGCTGCACAGACTTTGAGCTTTCAATTGATGCCTCAGTCTGGCAGCTATAGAGATCAAATCATAGTTGAACACAGCACTATTTTCTCTCATGAAAGACACTCCAAAAGTCTACAGCAGCCGATGCATGGCACTGAAAAAGTTGCGAAGATGAGACAGAACTCTACACTGCACATTCACCGCACCTGCAAGTGGGCTATGCTACAGCACATCTGAATCACTTCTCACTCTGCAAGGGGAGCCCAAAGATAAAGAGTCTCAAAGCTGAACCAGCTGGTTTTGTCATGGTCATCCTCTAGCAGCTTAAGTTGTGTTCATGGTTTAGAAACAGCCAAGTGATGATAACTTGTTATTGTCAGCTTCAAAGGGAGCTGTGGAGCACAGGATAAAGTGTACATTGGTCTGATAATTCTGTCCCAATTGACACATAAATTACATGGCTAGTGAATCAGCCAAGAAGCTGATTGGAATAGTGCAGGCCCACACAAGGATGGTTTGCACAGGGAAGAAGAAACCACACCTATTTCTGGGTAGCAACTGCAGTTCCCTCTGTCCCTTGGTTTTACACAGTGGAGCCGGGCAGCTACTGAACCAACCAGAGCCTCCTGAGTCACTCCCTTGACTCAATGCCCTGAGTCCATAGTTTGCACATCACTTGAGAAACGCACTGTGAGTAACCTCGGGCATGAATAAAAGCCTTCTGGGGAACTGATCATTATTTTTGGGGTGCTGGGAGGTGAGTAATGTCAGGATACAAAAAAAGATTGCTAACTCAATCTCCCAGGTCCCAGGAGACTTTAGTGATCAAGAGAAGATGTCTTGACTGTTTGTACTCATTAATATAAAAGCTGTACAGCTAAGGACTGCCTTTCCTCTCTCCTTCTGCCTTTATATAGCATTCCACTCAATGGGAGGTTTGCTACAGCTTCTAAGGTTTATCACAGTGCAAATAATAAATAGCAATAACTATAATAAAGCTATATATGCATACGGAGCATTATAAAACACCGATCCTTAACAGTGCAGGACAAATTGAATTGTACTGGTCCAGAGAGGACCAGCCTGGGCTGTTCTGGTGGGGGACAAAGACTGTGATGAGGTGGCTGAAGGCTTGAGCTTGCTGTTCTTACCATGTAGACAGGAGGAGCACGACTCTTCAGCAGCTGTAGACAGCTGTCTACCTCTGCTCAGAGAGAAACCTGTACAGACACTAGGGCCCAGATGCTGTTTTGGTGCTCTGCAATACAGCTGCCTAATAGTTACAAGCAAGCGGCCCAGTCCAAGGGCTGGGGATTGTCTTGTGTGTCTGGGACTGCTCCTGATAATGAAAACTTTTGTGACAGACAGACTCAAACAAAACACACATGTGACCTCTTAAAGTCCCCCTGTCCTCCATGCAGCTTTTTATGTGCATTGATGCTTGGGCACATTTTACATTTTCGTACAGTTCAGGTTGTACAGCAGGAGTTGGCTGGCAGAGCCAGGAGTCATCACCCACATCAGACTCACTCCTAACGGCATCAAGGTTGGGATGTAAACAGATCTGTTCACAAAGGTGACCTGCCATCACGTCTCTCTCTTCCTCCCTCTCTCCCCCACCTCCTCCTTCATCCATGGCAATTAGTAGCTACCCTAGCTGTCCAACAAACCACAGCATCTGCCAGGGAACACAGCTGTGAAGCAGACGGTCCTGATCACTACCGCTCTGAGGGGTATTGCTGAGAGTTTAAACTAAGTAGCTTTCATTCATAAGACTCGTCTCCTTCCCAGTGCTGGCATGACGAATAATCCCTTTCACTTCATCCCATAGGTAAGGGTTGCCTGCAACACCTGCTGCAGACAGCAGCAGAGCTATGAGCTGGACTGAGTTTCTTGTTTGATGCCACTAGTTACTCACAATCAGCCCACTCCCCAATCTGCTTGGACAAAGACAAAGGAAACCGTTCCTTGAGTATTTTATATAAGAGAATGCAAAGTCTGATTCACCAGATCAAATAATTTCCTATCCCCTAGCTTTTAGAAAACTACTGAACCTGTGAACCCTTAAAGCAGTTTTAGCACCAATGTCTTCTAGACAAAAAATATGCACCAGAAAATGCATTATTTGCTAACCTGACACATCAAATGTTTCAGTCAGCCAGGCAGCGAAGGGACACAACCAATGCCAAACCTGGCTGTGGTGCTGCCAATATAAATAATGGAGAAAAGTCAAACAAACTGTTTACAAAGAACTGGCAGCATCCAGAAAAAGATCCTTTCTGGCAGCCCCAAAGACAACAAGATTTAATTTGTGAATTGCTCACCAGCCATACCCATGGTCAAAATTGCAAGCAATTAGTATTTCAAACAAACAATTCAACCAGTTCTACCTGCTGCCAGTCCAAAGCCTGCAAGTTTAAGCACCACGACAAAAAGTAACACAGGGAGAATTGCAGTGCAACAGTGCATACAGGAAAAAAAGCTGGAGGCAACACTTATGTTAGAGATCTGCCTCAAAAAATGTTGAGTACCGGCAAATAAGCCTGATTTCTGTCTGCCATCTTGACAGAAAATGCAAAACACACATTGGCAAAATAATCCTGACAGAAAATCTCTGCCAGCATCAACTACAGTTTGCAGCAACTCACCCTCTACACAGAGAGAGGGATTCTCATTAGCAGGATGGGAAATGCATGGGAGGGTGACTGAAGGGTCTCCCAGAGCAGTTTTCTTTTGCTCTACCCTTCTTCAGTTCTATACATTCCTTTTCCCTGCTAAGTTTCAAACGGTCATTTTTGGGTCAAGGATTATTTCACAGCCCAGAGGTGATTTTCAGGAAACTCTGGGAATAGAAGTGCCACTGATGCTCTGTCACCCAGATGAGTTCGTAAACAGCACAAGAACATCTCTTGAAAGTACCAGGGCACAGAGGATGAAATTAAACACTGTACAAAGGACATACTCAAGATTTGGCATAAAGCCCATAGTTCATACCCAGTTCAAGGAACCTGGCCAGGCACTGGGGATCACTGCAGGGGTGCTAAGTGAAGAAAGCACCAGAAGTGATGCTACAGGGACAGCTGAACTGCAATTGAGTCTATACCGTTTGTGGTACATCTTCTATATCCCACGCCCAAGCTCTCTAGCCATACCTATATTATCAAGATCGAACCTTGCTTTCAAGAATATATTTCCTCATTATCCACATTGTTCACACACAAATTTGTGCTAAGAGAGAGCATTAGTCTGAGCTCCAGAGCAGCTTGAGGGCAGGCCCAGAGCATCAGCAGCGGCCAACATTCCTTCACTGATGCAGTACAGACTGATTTTGCAGTGTATCATCTTCACCAGAACTTGGCTTGTTCTAAATGCTGTGTTGACACAATGAACTCAAAATACTGTTTTTCTACACCAAGACAAAACCAAGTACATGGAGCAAAAGTCAATGACTTAATGGATGTGGCAGGTTTATATTCACTCTTGAGGTGGTGCTTGCAGTGTACATAGACCCTCTATGGCCCTGCCAGGTGCCAGAGAAAAATGGAGTTTCCTGAGGGACTCACATCAATAAAGTGCAGAGTGCCATGCGCAGCTGCTCCCATCTCCATCCCAGAAATCCCCTGATTCTGGGTGGGGGATCCCCAGCACCAGAAGCAAGCACTATGATCACATTTTTTAACAAATTTATCAATGATACAGCTTTGCAGGTCATCAAGAGAAGATGCTTCAATCATTAGGGATTGTTTAGCATAGAAGCAAATGATCACACAGGGAAAAAAAGAATTGAGCTACAAGGAAATTTAAAATGTGTATTCAATATGTTCATTTTTCTGTTTTGTAACCTGATAATTTGGGGCCCATTGTGGATAAAGTACATTTCGCTCACCATTTTCAACCACAGATTTTCTGCGGAACCTGCGGTAAGTAAAAGCAGCATATTGCCAAATGATTCTAGTCTACAATGGAGGGATTTTCCTCTCCCTTTGAAAATCTTTAGAAGTCTGCAAGTTGAAAAAGGCTGGAAACTATTGTATCAGATCAGAGAAAACATGTTAAAAGCACAGAACACGCAGCACAACAAGTATACTATGTACGGTTTGATCCCTTCTGCAGGGATCTAGGTACATGGAAAGTACCTAGCGGTTTTGGATTCAGGGTAGAAAGCAAATGATGATTCAAACTCAGTCTATTTTATTAACACAGATCTTTACTGTGCCCCATCTATGCCAGTCTGCCACTTTAGAAAACATAGAAGCATTAAAAACTCCCCAAAAATAGTGAAATCAAGTTTTTGAGCTTTTAAGTTTTTATGTTTGCACACAATAGGCTTTTTGCAGTCCCTGGATGGTGTGTCTGCATTTGGTGGTGTGTCTGTGCACATGTGTGTGTTGATCATAAAACTGCCTGTGTTGTAAGTTTCAATTAGAAAACAAAAGGACATTGACCACAATGGGCCAAACCTGGTTTGTACTCCAGCAATATTATTGCAGATATTATGTGGCTTAAAGAGGGATGGGTTTTTCCTCAAGAGTATACAGCAGTTAGAAGGGGAAAAGACAGATCCAGAACCAAGATAATCTCTCCATTGTTTACATTAGAGGAAATAAATGATGGAGTAATACCATTAGCTGGCTGAAAATTCTCCAACAATTTTGTTTTTCACGCCACTTCTGTAGAAAAGTTTATAAGAAAAAATTATTTTCATTCCCAACAGAGTTTGAAAATGACAAAAAGTGGAAAATTCTTTTTTGTTCCTTTTCTCTTTTTATCCAGGGCAATAAGAGGAATAATTTGGAATACAGGTTTTACAAAAGTAAATTTAAAAAAAAAAAAAAAATCAAAGCTTTTTAGAACATTTTTTCAACATTTCTTTTTGATTTTTACAATTTAAAATGAAAATCCCTCCCACTAAGAATTAAACAAAGAAAACCATGCATTTCTTCAAAAAATGTTTCCAAAAATGTTTGGTTAAACAGATACCATTTGTGAACCCTCTTTGCTAACTTTTCCAAGCTGTAGTCTGGTTCTAGGCAGAAGTTGAAGAAAGTCCTTGCTAAATGAGGCTGGTACAACCTAAACCCAGAAATTATAAGATAAGCATAAGATAGCTGATTTTCCAGATTTGAACAGTACGTAACACTTGGATATTGTTCTCACCTAAGTTTTTTTCTGGGATCACTCTTTATAGTAAAGGGGGAGTGAAAGCACAAAACCATATTTCCACTTCTTTACCAGGCAAATAAAAACATTTTAAAAACAAGCATTTCGTGTACAATCATGAGGTTTGATTTTTCAATCATTTCTGCCAGGTTTACATAGCTAGGATTCAAGAGTAGTAACTTGTCTCTCTGAGTTTCTATCTTCATATTTGAACTCTTCTGAGATCAAATGATGTAGCAGATACTGTCCGGCACTACACTAATACTGATGGGGTAGGAATCTCCCCTTAGTTTGAAATCCATGTCAAACTGAAATCAAGTCATTTCGATTGTCTGTAGAGAAGCAAGAGAAGGTCAGCCCAGTGGTGAATATATTCATCTGGAGTATGCAAACACCTGTATAGTCATTTAAACCTGTGACTTTCACATTGTTCTCTCTAACCCTGTCCTGGGCTGAAGGGGCTTTCAGAAAATGTTTGCTTTAAAATAAGAAGATTTCTGGGGCAGTTGTCAAGTTTGGGTCACAATGTTTCTGAGGGGGGGGAAATGTGTTTTTGTACAAACATGTTAGAACAGCTGTGCTCTGTATATCCTGGGAAGTTCTGACTGTCCCCGGGGCCCATGCATGATGAAGACTGAGGCCATTCAGCAAATTTCCTGAGTCAGACTTCGAATGGAAGACTACAGAGTTCTACAAGATTTCTGTTCCAGAGATGGTCCCTGTACACATGATCCTTCTCCTTCTTCGCTAGAAAGGTACTTCCTGTGATTAGGCTCTCAAGCATTTCAGGGTGGTGCTCACTTTTCACTGCCAAAGTAAACAGAATGAAAAGTCCCAGCTGGGGCTACTAAGGCGTTCCCTCTGAGGGAACGTACTCTGCTGTGAGCCCTGTTTATTGCCACTGATCATTATGGATTTATCATGGATAGGCATTTATCACAGTAAAGATCGCTGTTATTAATCAGGGATGGGCATTTCAGCTTACATCAGCTTGTTGTTCTTCTGGGTGCTTCATAATCATAAATCAATTTCCAAGCATATGCTTATCTGAGTATTGCAAAAAAAGTTTTAAATCAAGAAACAGGTTTCCATTAGAGTAAAACTGGATTGTGCTTTTTTTCTGTTGCATTTGTTTAGATCTGGATTAACACCATGCACTATAATGGAGTAATTTGGATCTTATTTTGGTTCTGAAGGCGACGTATCACTTGCTATAACGGCTTGTGGCAAGAAGGCATGCAAAACTGTTTTTATTCCTATTTCTACTTGTATTTATTTGCTGAACTCATTCTCAGAAAGGCTTGAATCCTTCTTGCTGCCTGCTGTCTTGCTGCACCTGCTTTTCCTGGGGCACACAGCCTCACCTGTCATGTGCAGGCTTGCAAAGCCCCAATTTAAATGGCACTCCTGTATTAGAAGATACATTCCAGAGGCATAAAATATTATTATCCGATACACATGGTTAGAAGACTGCTGATCTGCTGCAGGACTGCAAGCACAAGATGGGACATGAGACTCTTGGTAAAATTGCTCCCCAGAACGCACCTCACGTGGCAGCTGGAAGCTTCGTACATGTTCTTGGTACTGAGGTTGGAGACTGCTTTGGAAACCCTTCTTTCTCACACTGTAAAAATTACTGAAGTAACGAATGAGTTAATCTCATGAAGAGCTAATAACACTTCTTTAGAGTTGCCTCTTCTTTGGAAACATTCTCCTATGTTACTGAAATTATGCCTCCATCACTTTTTTTCTCTCTTCCCTTCTTCAAGAACTGCTAAGTATCCTCTTCAAGACATAGATATTAACTGTCCTCTCTCTACTCCTTTCACAAATTTTCCCCATCTTCTCTTTTTAGCAAGGAGCTATGGAAATTTATTAGTTCCTAAGTTTTGTGGTCATAGGAAGGAAGGTGTTATTTCAATTCATGTGACTGGCAGCAGAGTTGTGTGAGCTATTGTATCGAAGTTTTTCAAATTTAGTAGCTTTCCCTGGTTTATTCACTTCAACTGTATCTTGAACTACTCTTTATCTACAAAAGAGAACTGCTCATTTAACTTACAGTGCATTGCCTCTACTCCTTGATTTAATACCTGAAGCTTTAATTTACAAGTGTTGATTTTTAGCTTTCCTGACTGTTCTTTTTTAAAAAAAAATTATCACCGTCCTTACTGAGCTCTGCTGGAAGGACATTCACTCCCCTGAGGCAAGTAAATGCACCATCAGATCTATATTGAGGGGGTAAGTTGTGCATAATACCTGTTTTGATAAGCATTTATTTATGATAGAAGTAATATTAATTTATCCACAAATGTCAGCTGTTACACAGAAAGACTCTGGTTACAGTATCAATTTAAATATGTGTTTTTTAGGCTACTATGTACGCCTTTTCTAAAGCCCCCCGCCCCACCCCAAACCTCTTCAGCTCAGAATTGGAGTATTGCAGGTAAGAAGGATGCAGTTTATAGCACCAATAAAAAGTTGGGCCCAGAATAAAAGACTGATACAACAGCTCTAAAGTTTTTAGTTTGTTTTTTTGTTGTTGTTGGGTTTTTTGTGTAATGCGGTTTTCAGTAAGCAAAGATGCTATAGAGGCCAAAGCTAGTATTCTATACTGCACACAGGGCCTATGGCAAGGATGCAGGGAGAATATGTGAGAGGGTAAGAAAAATACTTCAGTTTTATTGCACCTTGAATGAAAAGAGAACTCTGACTGTACTTCTTTAAAGTGATACAACCCAGAAGCTCATATCCCAATTGCAATACTGCATCCATAGAAGCTTTGATCTGCAGATCTGAAAGCAGGGCAAATGCTTTTGTCTTCAGCGGAGGGATGGGAAGCTCACGGTGGAAAACATCAAGTTAGGTTGTGATAGATTTTCACAGGTTCTAAATCACTTGTGTACAGAACAGTATCCTTCCCCTCCTAATTACATGTCTTTAATCCATATGATGAGACTCTCAAGCCATTTTTTAGCTCATCAACCAATTTTTTAGGAGATGGAATAAGGCGGATGGACTGAATGACTACATGTCAGACTTTCAATCCTTGAACAAAGATAATGATAGGTACACTGTACAGAACAACCAAAGTCAACAAGTTTTAAACTATCTACCATGACTAATAAGAGCTACAAATGCCATTGCTGGGCATGATAAGCAACCCTTGACTCCACAAGAACACATCAAAAACAGGCATTAAAGGAGTCATACCATTCAGCAGATCTGAAGTTGAGTCAGAGTCTGCGAAGATCTCTTTCAATAGGGAAGTTGTAAGTGTCTTTGTCTAGAACATACTTTTATCCTGACTTTCAAGGTGAACTGGTTGTTTACAAAAACACAGCTTTCTATCAGCTTTGCAGAAAGCATAGTGGTCTTTCTTTGTTCAACCTGGTCATTGAAAAGGTTTGGAGAGAGTAAAGTGTCTACCGTGTGCTCTCCGTTCCATGGTGGTTATCCTGGAGGTAACACAGGTCTTTTTGCTCTGTTCATGAGGAAGCTGGCACAGACTGAAACTGGGATCCAACTTTGTTCCACAGTGATATTTTTTTTTTAAGAACTTGGCCAAAAGATACAAGGTCTATCTTTCTCAAATTCTATTGTTATATATGGATTTTTATAAATATTCATTATTTATCTCTTTCACAGTGCCTTTCATCTGTGTCTTGCTGTGTTGAAATTAATTATAGCATTTGTGGACTTCCTTCTATTTTGATATGCCATCACTTCTCGATCAAGTTTCACATCTACATCTGACACCCTAGTATAGCCTTCCTGACCATTCAAATGTTCCCACCAACACAGAACAACAGAACAGACCCACAAGGAACAGTCACAACACAGACTCAACACTTCTCTTCAGAAATCATTTGGAAAAAACAGATACAAGGGTCAAAATAAGCCAGTCCCTGCACACTCTTTTTTGCCTTGACTCTGAGTTAATTATGAATAGACATGCATAAAAGCTGGAAACTGTGGCTGGAGTTATAAAGTAGTTAAGAGACACGCCATTTATCAATAGTTAGAATGAGAGTAAACATTTACGCAATATTATAGAAGTCAAAAGTCTCAGCTGGCAGCTCATTAACAGGTGTTTTTCAATCTGTTTTATGATCCCTCACTGTTCTTTAATCTAGAACATCTTTTAGTTTGCAGCTTTCTTCTTATGTGGGTTAAAAGCAATATTCAGCATCATTCATGATTACTTTCTTTATGCTCCCATTCCCTCACACCTCTCCAAATTTCTTGCTTTTCATTAGAGATTATGCTTCTGCAAGCAAATCTCTAGCCAGACACACCTTTGCTGCACAAAACCACAAGTGATATGCTAATTCCAACCAAAAACTGTTTGTTGAAGGATAAACAAAGAGAAGATTTATGACTCAGAAGAGAAGAGAACAGATCAGTGTGGGTCTGTGGCCCTTTGATATTATCCATTTCTGCTTCACAAGAACACAGAAGTACAATGCAGTCTATGGAATATCTACCCATGTTCATTGGTGTAGTAGTAAAAATGGTAATTTATTATTAAAAATAATAATTTCTATAGAAATCATGCAGCTCTTTCATGCATAATGGTCTTAGTTCATGCACAGTTCATGAGCAGTTAGAACCCTGATGACCCAAGTTGCTGCATCTACCACAATTCATCTAATAGATCTGTTAACTCACCGTTACAATTAAAATGACAATGTTAAGGTGACAACTGTAGGGCCAGCTCTCCAATATGCCAGGGCTGACTGGGAAGTTTTTATTTTCAGCAGGACTCATATTTCTACGGAGCTAGGCAGGAATGCTTCTCCATTTTAACTGCTGACTTCTTTCACACATCTCTCCTGATGGTTACAAGGAAAAGATGATGCTAAGATGGCTGGGGTCATACTGCCTTGCACAATGGGGTTTCTGTTGGAATAGCTCACCATTTCTGCAAAAGGTGACTATTACAACTTCAGTTGCAATGAGTAAAGCAACAAGTATATAAATAAGGAATATTTAGACAAAGATAATGAGCAGTAGCAGGCTTTACTGGAAAAGCCTCTACATAATCTGGCTCCTAAACTCAGAGTTACTCTTTTACTCCTTGCCCTCCCCATTAATGGCCATCAGTGATTTGATCACTCCTTCACATAATGTTGCCTACACGAGGATCTCATTTTATAAACCAGCTTTTCTCCAGTGCCAAGAAGGTATTTAAAATCAAAAGTAAAAGGAGAAATAGAGGGACGATGGCAAGTATACTGCACTCCAGCTGCTCAGCTGGTAGGGCAGAACCTTGGGGAAAAAGCAAGCTTTTATTTTCAGTGGGTTGCTTCTACCAGGGCTTAAATACTGACTTCAGACTAGCAGATTATATTTTAAATAATTCTGAGTAAGACATTTGTAAGTGAATACTCAAAACTTGGATCCAAGCTATTTAAGTAGGCTCTGCTTCCAGTTTCTGGCAGTTTGTCTGACTTGGCTCTGAACCCTATGACTGCGCCCATCTCTACTTTCATGTCTCTGCTTGAAAAATCCTGTTTCTTATCCAAAGAACAAAAGTATTGCCTTTCCCAAAAACCCAGGTCTGTCGTGTGGCACTTCTTCTCAGCAACATGACTGGCTGGAAACTTAGTTGTTATTCAAACTTTTCATTTCAGAGCAATTCAGATTCTCATTAATTTGCTTCCATCAGAAGTTCAGCTTGTGAGACCTGTGATAACGCACAGCTTTCTCTTATCAAAATCAAAGCACCCTGGGCTCATCCTCACTCCATATGTTATGTATTTCAGATGTTCCTGCTTGGATGGATCTTTCTGGCTATATTTATTGTTATCACAGGTTTGCCAGATGCGTGCTATGGTGGCTGCATTCCTTACACAGCGCCTGTAAAGCAACTGCTCTTCTATTTTAATGTCCTCTGCTTTAATAACATCCATGATTAAAGCTGTCAACTGAAGGCTTTGTAACCACAACAACTAAAAATCTTTTTAGTTTTCAGCATAAATTAAAGTGTTCAGAACAAAATATTTAACACACACACACACACACACACCCCCAAATATTAGAAATCTATACTAAGAAAATCATTCTGTTAGGTACAATGGCAAGATAAAAATATTGGATAAAACACTGTATAGGTAGTGATCTGAAGTGAAGTGTGTGTATCTTTGGAGTTCGCTACATGGAGTTCACTGAATCCAGTTTCTTTTGTGAAGGTGAGGTATCGACAGGAAGCCCAGTAAGAACACTGACGCACTGCTCCCCCTTCTGACAGAATAACATTTGCCTAAGCCTATAAGGATGAACTCTGTGAGAGCCTTTATAAATTTATTTTGATGTAGATGTGTAATTTTAAGCACACAAAATTACACAACTGTAGAAAATAAGGCTGAAAAAGCCTTCAGTTAGGTATCTTGTCCCCCTCTCTGTCCCAAGACTCAGCTCCATCTTAACTGTTCTTGACAGATTTTTCTTTGAAAGACTTTTTAAAATTTCCATGAGGTTTCAGAGCCTGCCAAGGTGATCTGGTCCATATCTCACCACACTTGCCGTTAGAATATGTCTTGAAGTTCCAAAACAAGTATCTCCTGCTGCAGCTGAGGATCACTTCCTCTCTTCCATTCTCAGTGTAACTTATCTCCTTTCTTGCCACCACCTTTTATGTATTTGAACGCTGTTGTCATATGTATAATTATGGTTTTCAACAGCAGACTAAGCTTTTCTGGTTCCTGCAGCTTTCCTCAGACATGGAGTTTCCTAGACCTCTGATCACTGAGAACTACTGTGAGCCTTCTTGGGACTACCCACATGCTTAAAGCTACCCGCGTATCTAAGTACTGTGCTGAACTGACGACTTCATTCCTAGTGTTGCCCAACACTGTCAAACACATGCTGGTCTAGTTTAATTGCATGACACTTCAGTTAATTACTGTTTTGATAATAACAATCTGGCAGTTTTGCAAATGTCTTTAAACTTGTAACTGCAGGTAAGAACTACCATATTTTTCTGGTGAAGGACAATCAGTAACAAATTGTTGTGAATGTTGTCTACCCGACCAGCATGCAGTGTTTAAACTACAGTTTCATACGATATTTCCTTAACAGTGCAGACAGGAACAGTGTGTATTGGAAACTGGTGTTCTTAATATGTCTAGAAGCAAATTCTTTTGCCAATAAACAGCCATGTCCAATACCTAATACTTACTGAGACACTGATGCACACATATATCCCCATCCTCATCAATAAAGAGGTTCGATCCCCTCCATTTGAGTACACAAATGTGGCAGACAGAATAACATCTGTGGTAGCTAATGCATGCCAAGGGTATGCAATCAACTGAAACATAAAGAAATCAACAAGCCAATACATGCACATAAAATATTATAATGAAAACTTAGGAAGACAGAGACCAAGTGGGAAGAAGATGGAATAGAAACAGAGACTAAGCAATTGCCAGAGTCAAGAGCAATCAGCTCACAGGAGGGAGGGCAATGAACTATGGTTGGGTTGGTGTTACAGGGGCTATTAGAATTACATTCTTCTGTTTTGTTTACTTTACTGTAGCTATTTGCAGTGTCAGTGGAATCCTTCAGCTTTTCCTAAAACAAATGTACAGTGTCTGCACAACTGAACAATAACAAACTAGTGAAACCAGACTAGCATCTAGAAGCAGTACAAGTGTACAATAAAAAATCAGGATGTACAGCTCCCAACGTATAAACAGCTTAGCAATAAGCAAGCATATGATCAAATACAAGAGAATTGTTTGTTATGTACTTGTGTGCATGTGAAATATTCATAGAATATTTCTGTGTCAAGTATTCAGGAACTGTTAGGGAAAACTGTGAGCAGTATTTTAAAGAATTAGATAGAATATGCTAGAAGTGTCCCTTCGATTTTGTTCTAAGTGGAACCTCAAATTCCTTGAGAAGGCAACAGCAAAGCACCAAGACCTTCCAGTAACAGGTACTGGCACAAACATTCTGTCTGGAGAAAAGATCCTCCTACAGCTAGGCACACTAACTGGTAATGCTAAGTAGTGGTAGCTCCTGCATTGTAGTGATATTTGTGAGAAAGCAGATCTCTTTAAGTTTGAGAGAAAAGCTTAGGACAAGGAACTGTTAGACCAGAGGTAGTTTAACAGGTTCTAGGCTTGATTTTAGAAAGTGAGAATCCTGCTTTAAGGAATAAAAATTCTGACCCAGAATTCCTCACTGAAATGGAAAAGAAAGATGTCACCAAACAAAATAAGCTGCACGGAGTAGATGATGATAGTCTTGATTACTCTTTGTACACATGATAGTAGGGTGCACCCATATGTGCACTGTTGATCTTAGAAAAATGAATCCCACACAGGACTTCCTATCCAGACATCAATGTGGACAGTTTTAGGGTTAGTCATGCCCGTTTTCACAGGCTCAAGAAAAGGCAGGGTCTATGCTAGCTAAAATTCCAGGGTGATCTATCTGCTGATCTAACTGCTGTGGAGTCTTTCAAGAGAAAACTTGTCAATGCATACCCATGTGTTGAGTTACCACCAAGCATTTAACAATGATGAAATAGCTTATTCTGGCATATGTTACCCATAAAACACTTGTAATTAACTCAAGGAAAAAATGCACTAAACTTTAAGACATCAAAAACAGGATAACTCTTCTTTCAGCTGTGAAGGTACTGGGAGATTTCCAGTTGCAGGAGTGTTACTTGAAATGGTACGGCATGGCTGTCATCAAAGAGGTTGATGATGAAGAGAGCTCGTTTAGTGACTATCGATACGTGCGATAGAGGTCACTGATGCCAGGACACAACCTCAAAGCTACGTGGGTTACCGATGGGAAAACATCCCCAGTTAAAGTGGGTAGCACTTGCTAACTTGGTTCATCAAAGGATTTTCTTTTTTCACTTAGCATCAGTTCAGCATTCTTAGGTTCCATTTGAGACAAATGTTCTTCACCCAAAATACAGTTTCCTTAATGTGTTGAGAGGGAGAATGGTTGCCTTCTCACACATTAAACACAATGTGAAACACTTGTGCTAATGCAGCCAGCTGCAATTCCAGTATCTCAGCACCACATGAAATCATACCATTAGCTCACTCCATATGCCACACTTCTAATAACTTCCATCAGGACAGCATAATTCAGCTTCCCTTCAGTTCAGTAGGAACTTTCTCAATGACTTCAAATATCACAAGGGCTAAGCTGCTCTTCTGCAGTAAGGCAACGTGACAACAGTAAAATAATATAACAATAATCACTTCAGCCCATTGAGGTTGTAAGAAAATATTACACACTCATCAGTAAAGCTCTTTCTATATGCCTATGTAAAGAAAGGGACTCAAAATATAGTTATTTCAGATATGAACATGAATAGAAAATTTGCACTGAAACTACTTTGGAAATAATTGGAACAAAAGCAATACAGCTCACAAACACTGAAATGTCCGTTTTGAAATAAGCCATAACTTGCATAAACAGCGTATTTTACTCAAGAAACGAGGAGAAGTCAAAAAGCTTCATGGCATGTTTTACTTGCTAACCGAAATGGCACAGAAGACGTTCTTGTTGCCCTCCCTATGGCCAAGTATTTTGAGAAGGGTCGATGAGCAAGTATTTATGGAGTACCCATTGTCTGTGAGTACCTTACATCTTTTGATTTTTAAATAATTTGCTTCAACCTTTTTATTAAAAAGTGAGAGTTTCATACCTGTTCACAATTCTTGGTGAATTGCCTGCCTTACAATCCTGAGGCAGCAGTCCTTAGAAATGTGATTTTGTTTGCACGACTAGTACACAGATATATCCCCCATATCACAACAATTATGCACACTTGAAACATTATGTAAGTTACTAACTGTATGACCAGGAAAACAGGAGAGAGCTTTAAGCCAGCTCTCACATGAATGTATTAACCTGTGAGCCTGGTTTGCAACATAACTGTGGTCAGTGCCTGACAACATTGCCACATTGAAATCTCAGCCCTCTAGACGTGACTTTATTGTCAGCAGTATCCAGAGATGGAAAATTCCCATGAAAACCATATTCATCTTTCATCCTTAGGAAAAGACCTCTAAATTTTACTTAATAAGGCTTTCTCTAGCCTCAGTTAAATGACATGATTTGTTTCTCAATAACAGGGAAGAAGTGTATTTTTAAATCCTGCTTGTTGATCCTGCAGTTGGGCAGAAAAGGAAGGGTGCCCGGTAGAATGGCAATTTGCTCTAAAACAAAACAATACCTGGTGGCACTGAAGTGATGATGGACACTACTCACTCATGTCTACAACTCAGAGCAAAAGTGAAACCCCCAGGAGTCCAGGAAGAAGGTAAGGTGTGCACCTCCATTTGTGCTTACCTGCTCACTGGATGACTTGTTTGGTACCCCAGTATAATCCACTGCATCCACCCAAGGCCTACAGACCATGGGTAACTCAAATGAGCTCATCGCCACTAGCAGATAAACCATGTTCACTTTTTCAGCTTCATCAATTTCAGTAGCATGGATAAATGTGAGCAACCTAGGAGTTATGTGCGCACAGCATGAAACGAACTTTTGTACTATATATGTGAGAAAATGAAATGACTCTTCAAGCTCCACTGCAATCCAAATACCTTTAACACAAAAATATGCTCAGACCATCACAGATGACAAAAGCTGTACCAGGAACTAGTTTAGGCAAGGACTTAGATTTAAAAGGCTTGAATTTTCTTAAAATTATGATCAATCAGTTCTCTAGCAAAGACAAGAACACTGAAGGTCTGTTCGTTGTTTCCTTTGTCTGCTTCAGTCTTGTAAAGACTTCAAACTGTAATTTTTGGCATTACTATGTCAGAGAAAATCCCACAAACAGACAGAAAAATATGAGTGTCTTACACCGTTCCCTTTTATTAGCACTGTGCCTCACCCACTTCGTTATTCACACATGCAGCAGCGAGAACTAGGAAGCCCATCTCAGCTGGCTCTTATATATCTTCTGTAATGGCAAATTGCACTGCCTCTCAGCTACAATAAATTATGTCAGTTTTTCAAGACAGGTAACTTGAAAATTGAAGTCAAAAATAAGGGATAGTCTAATCAAGCCCCAGATGTAAAGCAGAAAAGGCAACAAAATTTTACTTTTGCTTTAGCTTCATGCTGATGTCATTCTAGTGACTTCACTGTAATTACTGGACGTTTGCACCATTATGAGAGCAGAATCTATCTCCCAAGGACAGGGTTTTTTGTAGCAAACTGGTTTTACTCCAGGAATCTGGTCTATAAAGCCCTTCCCTTGATATATTTACATGGCTATAAGCAAGTCAGAACATTTTTCTCAGCAGTGAATTGCAGCCAGCAAAAACACAGCCCTAGGCCCGTGCTGAAGTGGGTAGGATTTTAAAAATTTCTGCAGCAGTTAGTGGTTAGGCACATAAAAACACTCCACCCTCCTGCCTCAGGCAAGAGCGAATACGCAGACAGTGCAGAGTGTATTTCATGCGTCAGAATACATCATTTGGCTTTACACAAGATCAACAGTTTTCAGAAAAAATGAGGGAAGGGGGTAATGCGTATGTGGCTTAAGACTTAGTATCTTGACTAACATTTCAATTAGTCATTGGCAATGTTTAGGGGGAAAAGGCCTGGCCGTTGTGCCCAGCAAGCTGTTAAATGGGAAGCTTTGTGATGCTTCTGGCACCCTGGAATAGAAGAACCCATGAGGGTCAAACTGGAGTCTCTAAACCCAAAGTCAGTATCCTTTACTGCTACTCGCCGCTTTGGCTTTGCTACTATAGATGATGCCCACAGGGGAATACAACATGTTCTTGTCCTATCAGTGCTGATGTGTGAGCCCTAGTGCTCTTCTGGTAATGTAAGATTAATGAAAGAGACAATACATAGATTGTATTTCAATTGTAATTGTACTTCAATTGTGCAGACAAACTGGTGTAAACTGAAAAAAAAAAATCCAATCACTAAAATGTCATCATCGAAACACCAAAGAAAATAAAACCAGGAAGGACATTTTTTTTCTGGTTCTTTGGGGAAACAAGTTTCTCTGAAGGGAAGCAATATGTTCGGCAAATAGAGTTCAATAATTTTATTACACAGTGCAAGATTTCCTATGCATTTTTTCTTTTATTTTGCTTACTCCAAACTATTGTGATCACAAAAGGAATAAAAAAAAATAAAATCAAACAATAGCTTTATAGTGCTTAATAAAGAGTATTGCAATGAACTAGCTAGCTGTGTGCATGTACCGGCGAGCTTAACTGAAGAGTATGAGAAATGCTCTACAGTGTGCCATAAACATGCCAGTATCAATAACACATAGACAATCTCTTTTCCTCAAGGGAAACAGATGCACACCTTTCCAGAGGAAGGTTTTAGTCTGGTTCCTGTTTGCCATCATTACGTTGTGGGTAAAATAATATCCATCACTACTGGGTTTCTGCAATAAAAGTACTGGATAGTCACTGGGCAGTGACTGATGACACTCTAGTTCCCAGCTCCATCAGAAGCCACCTGCCAGATCTTGGACAAGTCATGGTTTTGCAGTACTACATGTAAACACCAACTAAATGTGGTAAACACAGCTAAAGGCTTAATACCAACCTGAAACAGGATCTCTTCCTAGAGTTATTACCCACCAGTGAATACTGATGATAATATTTCCTTTTCCCTACTCTATGTGTAGTACATTAAACTCATAAAGCCAACATGTGGAACTGTCTTTCTATATTCACAGTCTCAAGCAGACTGTAATCCTCACTTGGGGTGGGGCGTGTGGGTGTTGCTCTAATAAAGTAGCAATGATAATGCACAGGATGACTTTTTCACGTGTTATGTTCCTGTAAAATCTTACTGGAATCTCAGCTGGCAAATGATCTAAAATCTCAAACTTTCTGTTGTTCTTGTGCAACTCAACTGTTAACATGTCTGTACAACAGAGCATGAGTAATTTAAAGCAGGGACCATCCTTGAGACAGAAGGAAATATATTGGGAACTTGGAGACATGCCATCTCAAAGCTCCAGTGTATTTGAGAACCAACCCACTTGATAAATTTGCAGCAGACATTCTATTAGCACTCTTACTGCTGCACTCAGGAGTCCATTTTTAACATACTAAAAAAATAAAATATTTATGACATTAAGTTAGTTGCAGGTATTAAAAAAAGGGGGGGGGGGGTAGTTTTAAAAAACGGCTCCAAACTGTCTCAACAGTTGAGGTATCATGTGAGTTTTTTCACTAGATGGTTATGACCGATCATACAACTTAGTCACATAATCTAACTTCCCACATTTGCTACTGAGAATATTATTTCTAAATCGATTTCATGCACAGTCAACTCCTGTAGAAGGAGTAATCCAAAGGCCCCAAGTCCTCAGATTTCCCAAAGTGACTTGTTCTAGATGGACTTTGAATGCTTAGATACTTTTTACTGTAAGAGAAAACAACGTTGCTATCACTTCTGTGAAATTCTGTTTGAAGTGAGTGACTCTATGGATACTTACAGTCAAAAGCACAGCAACTGCTAACATATTACCACACCTATGCTCAGCGCTCACCCACCTCTCCGTGCAAGAGTGTATCTTGTCTCAATACAGATGGCAGTTACACGAGGCGAAGAGAAAACTGAGCATCCTCTTCTGTCATTGTAAGGAGGAACCAGGCAGGAAATTAAATGCATTTCTGCTCCACAAATTAAGGACATAATCTCGCGAGAGCGTGCTGGTGCACATATTCCATGTGCAACACTCAGCACAGCCGTGTGAGGCCTCCGTGCACAGCATGGAGCAGTTCGGCTGTGGGCAGTGCTGGAGGAACCACTGATACATCACCCCTGTGGGCTGGGAGCTGTCGCTGCTATGGCTTCTGCAGCTCAGTGTCTCAGTCCTGACAGTTATATTGGAAAAACATTTTGTACAAATCAGTTTTGAGAAATGTAAATCCACATGGGGAAACCAGGCCTGCAGCATGGAAGGGAAGTTTGCTGGTAAAGATAAGAAAATCATGCTTGCTTCAGCAGTGCCTTTGAGCGTCAGGGCACTCTAATCCTGCTCTGAACCGTGTGACTGCAACTACAGCTGGGGCTGCTCCTCGTCACAATCACAACCTACCTGCCTGTTTTTCCAGTCAAGTTTCTTCATTTTCACTTCTTTCTCCTTCCCTCACAGTCTAGACAGGGCTGTTCATATCAGACTTCTCCCGTTGTGTTCCTCGGCCACAGTTTTTCCCCTTCTGTGAGGAGAGAGTGCCTGAGGTAGAGGCGGTGGGCGGCCTGAGGTGGAGAGCTGTGGTTCCCTTGGCTGTGCCGAAGGCCTGGGCTTGGGCCTGCCCCGCCATTCACGGTGGAGAGCGCTCTATGTTGAGGCTGGAGCACGGTGACACTTGCAGCGAGACTGTTGGGCCTTGCACGCCCAGCTGCAACAGACGTGTGCACGAGGTTTCCAGAGATGCCCCTGAGGGCTCTGCAAGCCCTGCTCTGCCCGGCACCTTTGTGACAGCGCCGCCCAACCCCGCACTTACCGCCCGCCCGCCCGCCCGTATGAACAACCTTCGCGCGCCCGCCCGCACCACAGCCCTCCGCCCACCGCTTTCCACTGCGCGCAGGCGCAAAGCAGCCTGCGCCGGCTCGAGGCGGCGCCGCGCGCGCGCAGGCGCACTACCGGCGCTCCGCCCCTTTCCACCGGCAGCGGGAGATTGAAGCGCTGAGGCCGGTGAGGGGCCGGCGGTCCCGGGGAGGGTTCGCTCTGTTCTTCTGGTGGCTGAGGGGGGCGGGTTCCGTTCGCCACGGCTAGAGTGATGTTGGGGTAGAGGGGGGAGGGGAGAGGGTCCCTCAGGGCTGCCTTCTTCCTTGGCCCCCACCCCGGGTCCTGGCCCCCACCCCGGGTCCTGGCCCCCACCCCGGGTCCTGGCCCCCACCCCGGGTCCTGGCCCAGCTGGCTCCTAGGGGCGCGTCAGGCCTCGTTGGGGCGGGGGGGCCCTGTGCTCCGTGAGGGGCCTCCTCGCTCCGCGGCCTGTGAGCAGCCTCTGGCTTGGGCTGTGGTTGCCGTGCTCTGTGTTGGGGGTGCCTCTTGGCCCTCCAGGGTGCGTCGTCACCCCAGAAAGGGCTCCCCCCCCCCCCCCCCCCNTGCTTGTGGGCTGCCCAGCCTTCTTTCTGCTTCTCTGTAGGGTGGAAAAGTAGCTAGGGAAAAATTGTTACTGAGTGTTAATACAGCCTTTGGTGAGAGGAGAGAATGTAAAAGGAGTGAGTGCTGTTACATAATGTTTCTATAAGCAGGAAAACTGAGGTTCAAGTACTGAAGTGCAAAATTGTTTTTTCCCCTTCTAGCCCAAGTTTTCCTTACTTGCTGGACAGAATTCTTTTTCTGTGTGATAAATATCATCACTGCTGAAAATGTAAAGGATTCTTAGGCTGAGATACTGGGGAAGGATTTAAGTGTGCAGGAATGTGAATGTGCAGCCAAACAGAGAGTTAAAGTAACAGCATTAGTGAACCACCGCAAGAAGTATTCCTTATAGTCATGGTCATTTAAAGACAAATAATCTGCATTAAAATGTAAAGGCCAGAGAGTCACAGGATTTATTTTGAAAGAGTTGAACAAGTCTGTTTAAGCTAGCTCTTAGGCTTGACTTTATTTTGCTGCTTAGTAAGATTTATTACATATTTATAATATAATATACATGTAGGCATGATGTAGCTTTTTCTAGACTCTTGCTTACATCAGGAAATAATAGTGATAACTTGCATTATATTTAATGGGTGCTGTGTGTTTCCAGTTTAATTGATAGATTGCTAAAATATGCAATTGACTTTCTTTACTAAAGTCTGGGGTTTTTAATAGAGTACCGTATGTCGAATTTTGAACAATGGGGGGGGAATATTGACTTGTAAGATAAATGAGGACCCGCATCCTTTGGAACAGAGCCAGGAAGACCAGGGTTGCTGGGGTAGTAAGGCTTTGGCATACTGAAGCTTCGGTATGTTTCATCTCTGAAGAGGAAGACCCTTGTGCCAGTCTTGTGTTGCCTAGTGACTTGTTTGCAGGATTTTATTTTCAAGAGGCTTCTGTTTTGAAACCCCTAATTGCAATTTGCAGGTAAACAGAGATAGCTGATGCTTTTCCAGCTGCATTTTGGTCATTAGCAGGTGGTTCACAAGTGCTAAACTAAGTTAAACATTGCCAAATCAATTTGAAGTTGGTACCTGCTGAGAGGTATGACTTATCATTTTAATTAAGGCACTTTTCTGAGTGAACTGGGGATGCTTACTTTTTAAAATTCTACTTGTGAAAGTAATTACTTTTTTAAGCAGCATCCCCACAAGGATCAAATGAGACAGTGGATTATTTTCACAAACGTGGGTACCCAATTATTTTGTTTTATAGAAAAAATTGTTTATACATGTGGACAATAGAAATCTTGTGGCTCCCAAAAATCCTTTTATCGCTACTTGGGATGCAGTTAAATGAAAGGACTGGTTCTTCACAACCTGTCTTAGTTAGGATTATTCCTTTGAGTTAGACAAGCAGTAAGGGTAATTCAGGTTAAGAAAATACAGTTTGTTTGGAGTGAGCATTTTTTTGATGAGTTGTTTCGATTTTGCAGGATCTGACCTTGGATTTATAGGCATACTATAATGGTTTTGAGTGTTTCATAAGTTGCCTTGCTCCTTTTTAACACTTGAAAGAGGATATCAGATAGGAAAAAAATAATGGAGAATATCGGTAAGACTTTTCATAATATTTTTCATATTTTAAAGAAAAAAATCCATAGAGTTTTATGAGTGAGCAAAAAATAATATACAGAATTCATAGTGAGATACTCTATACCTGTTAGTAGTGTCATTCATCCTCTTGAAGAAAAGCCATTCACAAAGTAAGATGCTACTTAGCACATGAAGCAGTTGTGTAACTTATGCAATGTCTTTTTGAACTTAACGATTAGAAAACAAGGCTTAGTATTCTTTATTAGAGCTTTTCACTCATTCATGCAACTGTGTGGCTTGTTATAATCAGGTGAAAATGGCACCATACAGATTTCATTCTGTCTTTTAACAGAAACTGCTATCCATCTCAAGATGGAAGAACCAGTGCTTGATAAAATGACATCTTTGGGCCATACTCCAAAGGATTCTGGGACAGCAGCTCCACAGGGGACTATTTCAGGGAAACAGGTATGAAAACTTATTTGTTTTTCCAATAATGTGACTCCTTGTAGTAACAAAACTGCTTGTGAAATCATCAAGTAGTCGGAAATCACTGAGATACTGTTTGCTGGAAGACTAAAGAAAGGTAGCTTATACCCATAGCTACAAGGTTGTCCAGGTAAGGAATGTGCTTAGTATACTTTGCTCTGAATATGCAAATTTTTGCTGAATGCAAAGTGATGGAGTAATACACCCCAAATGCCATACTAATAAATTTGAATACTATTTAGAGCTTGTGGTGGGTTTTGTTGGTGTTAGTTGATTTGTTTGGTTTTTTTTTAATCTGTCATCTTCAATTTTTTTAAATCCTAGTTTTCTGCGTTGCTGTGTTTGCAGAATGACTTCCTGTGACTTCTGCTTGCGCTTGAACAAAGTACACTCCTTTCAGTTTGTACATTCTCCATAACACTCCTAACTACTTTGGTGTCCATCCTAGCACGTGTTATGGTCATGCTCAGCATCCGGACCTACGCTGGATAGGTCTAGTTTGCAGGTGTTCCTTAACTAATCCCTCTCTGCCATATTTTAGTATATTTTGCAAGGTAAAAATGTTAGACAAAGATCATAAAAAAAATAATTGTTAACTTATTTTGCAGCAAAAATAATCACATTTTAGATCTTATCAGTGAAGGATCTCAAAGCATGAACAAGATAATTGTACAGATCATTTCTAATACTCTCAAGTAGAATGCAGATGTTTTATACTAGCGCTAATACAGAAAGTGTGTGTGTGTGGTGGGATGGAACAGCAAAAAACCCCAACCCTTATCTCCATTAAACTAGCGGGGGAAATTGAACTCAATGGAATAAAATTAGCCCAGTTGAGGCATGCTATGTATCTTCTGTACAAAGACTAGATGAGTAGGTTTGCCTCAATAGAATACAGGATTTGCTCTTAGCAAATGTGGAAGTACATATTTCCATATGTTGCAGCTGTATGTGCAAATACATGTGAATGGAAGAAGTTAACTTTGAAAACTTTGAAAAGTTTGAAAGCTATAGAGAGAATTAGGAAGTCTGGTTTTACAATGATCTTTATATTACATATATGACATGTTCTATGTAAATAATAACCAGGATAAACAGTTCTTTGAAATTTGTTCAAAAATTACATTGTTCTGATCCTTCTGGGTTTTTTTGGTTTTGTTTTGTTTATTTTTTTTGTAGCCAATGAGTGCAGCTCTGAGGGAGCGATTAAGGAAAACAAGGCGTTCATTTAGTGCTAATTTTACAGTGGCAAAGCGACTCAAAATAGACACTGAAGAAAAAGACTGTGCTGATGCTGACAAAGGGTGCCTGCCAAAGACAAGTACAGATTGTTCCAGACCACAAGATGTTTCTGAAAACCTGGAAAGAAACAGCACTGGACATACATGTTTCAAAAGTCCTTTACAGGAGAATGGTCTCTGTGGACCAGCAGAGAGTTCTGATGTGCTACAAGCTGATCTTAGTCAGCAACAGTCCCTGGATGAAAAAGTAAGGCTGGTGAAACAAGTGCAAGAGAAGGAAGAACTACTTCGAAGGCTCAAACTGGTTAAGATGTATCGATCTAAGGTGAGGTGAACCTCTGAAAAAGCACTTTTAAGTCATTCTTTGAAGTGTAATCCTCATTTATTAATATAAGCAACAATACTGAATCACTTTTTTTCTGGTGTGATGTTTGTCTCTTGTCTTATTTTAAGGCATTTTATAAATATAGATCAGGTCCAAAACCCCCTCATTTCAGCAGATGACAAATATTTTTTTTGTTTTGTCCCAACTTCAGAACAACCTGTCTGAACTGCAGGCTTTGATAGTGAAATGGAGAAGTAGTGCCCAGCTGATGCTGTATGAACTACAGTCAGCCTTTTCTGCAGATGGCAAGAAAGTGAGTCTCACTCAGCTGATAGATACTTTTGGATTAGAAGACCAGTTACTGCACTACAGCAGAACAGAAGAAGATTTTGTAGACGCATAATCTACAGGTGCAAAGCTTTCAGTTACACACATATGTAAGCAGAAAAGACTGAATGAACTCTGGTAACATAAGAAGTGTTGATCAGACAGTGGGCTTTATGCTTTGAATTTAGGAGGTTTTCTCGGGAGATATTTGTGAAGCTATGTACTTAGATACAGTAGGCACTGTAAAAGGCATTACTTAAACGGAACAGATCAAACTCATGCTGTTTTGGAAAACCTGGCTCAATAACTTGATCAGTGAATGGTTATTTAATAAAAATAAAAAGAAATCAAGTCATACTTTAACAGGTAGAAGGCAGTCCATTCTTTGATTAGTCTTTGCATCGTTACTTGTCTTGAAATAATGAACTCAAATTAATTGTCATTTCTGTTGATGTTCACATGGGGACGAGTTCAGTTCTTTGTTCACAGATTTACAAATGTCTTCCTGCTGACAGCATTTTGCGAGTTAAGTAAAGATAACTAATTTTCATGTTGTTAATATTCTGAAGCTGCAATGAGATGTTCTCAATAGCTTTAATTATTACTGAGGGGAAATGTGCCATAATGCACTCATTTTCTGGTCCAGACAGTTACCTTCAGGGAAGCTGTCTCTTAAGCATTCTGCTGCAGTCTGAGATAATAGAAGGGAAGGCAAGAAAATTGCAGCCAACATCTGTCTACTCGACTACTTCATGTGAGAGCCAAGGTGTTTTCTTTCTTCAAATAAATAAGAAAAACAAGGCCTTGTCTAATGGTATTGCTTCAAATACAGCATCATAAAGCTGAATAAAAATTCAGCATTTCATTTATCTTCCAGCAAATGTTGTCTTTTTAAAATGTTTTTTTAAATCTTAACTTGAAATTGCTTATTTTCTCATGATAGCCTATGCATATAGTGTGGTGACTTCTCTCTGCTTTTATTCTCCTTAAAATCATCGCTCGTCAAGTGTAACAATACATACTCTGCAACTGTCCCTGTTACTAATATTGTTTTAAGTGATCACATTCCTTATTGGTTGTACCTTAACTGTTTTGTTTACAGGTACTATTTCCTGTTTCCTTAATAAGGGAGTAATTTCTTACATATCTCAAGGGAAAGAAAAACAAAGATAATACAGATCCTTTTAACATTGATAGGGCTCATTAGACGTAAATCTGTACCGACAACTTGCTCTTAGGAGTACTGAATGTTGCTGTCCACAGAGAATTTATGAAGAACAACCTTTATTGTTAAGACACTATTTCTTCTGCCTCTTTAGTTTAATAAAAAAAGATGATGGTGCCTGGTGAAGGGGGTGGCTCTCTTCCCTGAGATCCTTGGCACATTTGGAACTCTGTTAGTTCCAGGGAAGTTTGAGGAGGAAGAAAAAAGTCTTGCAAGAAGAATGGAGGTGTAATTAGAATCCTTACGGACCCCAGTTAGAGATGGTAAAGCCAAAAAGGAGGTGGTGTACAAGATCACAACAGAAGTAGTTTTCCTTACAAGTGTAGAATTTTGTTAAACTAAGGTATCAAAGCTATTAATGCTTTCACAACGGAGTAAGTTTAGATTTTATGTGAATTTAGGCGAAGAATCTACACACACCGTGAAAGAGGGGAAATAAAAATCAGTGAGAATGCCTGAATAGGTAGATCAGTCTCCAGCAGTTGTTAATTTTATCAAGGGTTCTTTATCTTTTTTTAGCTGTCTTGGAGAGATCTGGCAGGATAATACACTGCATATCAATGTGAATGGGTGAGAGATAGCAGCAACTATTTCAGGAGGCCAGATGCTTCAAAAACTTGTTTTCCTGTGATTCTGCCAGTGGCAGCACAAAATCACAGAATGGTACGGGTTGGAAGGGACCTCTAAAGATCATATAGTCCAACCCCCTGCCAAAGCAGGTTCATGTAGAGCAGGTTGGACAGGATCGTTTTTGACAGGTGGGTTTTAAATATCTCCAGAGAAGGAGACTCCACAACCTCTCTG
>RSEF01000006.1:26316968-26368094 GCA_003993805.1 Himantopus leucocephalus
ACAGGCTGAGAGAGTTGGGGTTGTTCAGCCTGGAGAAGAGGAGCCTCTGGTGAGACCTTATAGCATCCTTCCAGTACCTAATGGGGGCCTACAGGAAAGACGGGGAGGTACTCTTTACCAGGGAGTGTAGCGATGGGACAAGGAGTAATGGTTTTAAACTGAAAGAGGGTAGATTTAGACTAGATATTAGGAAGAAATTGTTTACTCTGAGGGTGGTGAGACACTGGAACAGGTTGCCCAGAGAAGTTGTGGANGGTCCCTTCCAACCCAAACCATTCTATGATTCTATGGTTTCAGTAGGATTATATAAATTCTCCCGTGATTCTCAAAATGTTTTTATTTATTACTGGTAAGTGGTATGTTCACATAGGGATTCCTCTTTGACAACCTGTCGTCTATTTGCACCTGAAGTGACTACAGAACTTGCAATTATTTCCATACATGAAGTTTCCAACCACTGGATTCAATTTAACATAGTCTAGCAGATACTCTGACAGAAATTGTCCTTACTGAACAGAAATCTTACAGCAATTGAAAAGGAAATGGAGAAGACTCCCAGACAGCACCCCTTTTTCTTTCAAATCCCAAATCCTGGGATTTGTTCCTGAACAATAGTGAATGTGAAATCAGGTGTCACTTGACAGCACCATATTGCAATTAGGAGTGATCACTGTATATTAGGCCTTCATGAGCGAAATTTAACTGAGCTAGCTAGCACATATATGGCCTTAAAGGCTTTGGGGGATTCACTGTATGATGTAACTTTTGGGGCAGTCAGTTTGCATTGAAGACCATGCTGCCACCCTTACTGATGCTGTTACTTAAGATGGTAGAGTAAGACTGGTTTGGCCTGCTCACATGTACTGCAGTAACACCTCATTTCAGAAATGTCATAGGTCTCTTAGATCATAAGAGTGTTGGATAAGACAGCTGTGTAATTCTGTGTGTAACTTTTGGTTCTGTGTTGGTGAAGTATTAAAATGTAGCTGAATATAGGACAAGAAAGAAAATTACCAGGTGAGTTCTTGGAAAATGTCTTCTATTTCTGATTTAATCTTCTCATTGTCATCCATTCTTCTCTGGAGAAAGGCCTGCATCTCTGCCAGTGTTAGCGCCTTCCATTTCACCTAAGTAAGCAATATCGTGACATTATGAACATTTTCAATATTGTCAGTATGTCAGGCCAAGCCTCTTCAAGAACAGAGAAGACAAGCTCTTAAGACGACATATGTACGTATAAATACGCAGCCTGGTATTTTGAGAATCCCAGTAGAGCACATGAGACATAGAGGTTACAGTCCTAACGCTCTGCTCAGAAAATCATTTATTCATTTATGCATAGTTTATTCACATGAAGGGAAATTATGTTTCCTTCTCTCTTGGTCAAAGGTCATGTACCTCTTTCTCTGGATAATTCAGATTTACGCCTTCATGCTTTTAAACTGAAAAAATAGTTTGCTAGAACATTTCAGCAACACCCTTTGTTAAGAGTTGCTCTTGGTGTTCTAGAAAAATATGGGAATGCATTGATGTAAATGCTAATGGGAGAGAACAACTCCAACAGATGATGGAAATCAAATACCTTAACAGTTTTTTGGTGTGGATAGAGAAAAGAAAAATTATCTTTTTTTTTTTTTTTAATGAAACCATATCAAGGTCACAGTCATTCTGATCAAATCTGTCAACATTAATATGCTAATTTTTCCTCTGATGGAGAACAAGAGCTGGTTTCCCTTGATAACATTTCTATTATTCTGAATTGAATGTGGCCAGAAGCAACTTTCAAACTCGAATACAGCTTATGTATGCTGCATTGTCATTTGGCCGCTAGCTTGACCCTACACTTGAACACAGAAGTTTAAGACTTCAAAATATCAAGAAGTATACCGGCAAAATAAATAATCTTACATACCAGCTCCTCACTCTCCATTTTATTTCGTCTAGCTAGGCAAAAACGTTCCCATATAGACAGGTCTAAGCCATGAGGCATGTGCTCAGGATTATCCAGGTCATCCATGGCTTTCATTAAAAGGGTAAGTGCATCTTTGTAATCTTCAGCCGAGCCTGAACAATCCCCATATGGGTTAGCTGTGTCACGGAGCATTTCTGTCATTGGGGTCCTAGTGCACATACACAGTACATACAGTATTTACTTTTTATTTTTTCTTGCATAAAAGAAGTTCACAAACAACTAAGAATTGCATACTCTCAATCTCTTGCAAAGAGCAAATAAGTAAGACTGCGTCTTACACAAAATAAGAATATATGTTTCTGAGAACTGATGATTATTTAGATTGCATTTAAATATATTGTGTGAGGTCAATAAGGAAATATAAGTGGTCAAAATAGCAATCCTTAGTATGATAGGAAAACAACCATTGTTAACTGTCTGATAAAAAGCAGGTAGACTACTGATTATCAAAATAATTTAGACTATTGAAATAAATAGCATTCTCATTCTTGACACACAAGAAATACTAGTATTTAAACAGATGGAATCAGGGGGATCTTACTTTGGTCGATGTTTGTAAAGTTGGAAAAGTTCATCAAGGAGATTAGCAGGTACGCCAGCAAACTCCTTCGTAAAACCACGTTCCAGATTCTAGGAGGAAAACAGAAAGCTTTCTTGTTACCCAATGCTATTTTTAAAAAAACATCACCCTCCCCATATCTTAGAAATACAGAATATGGTGCTCTTCCAAGTGCTCCCAAGCATCATGGCAACCTAGACTAATAAATTCTTCTATGCACATACTCTCCTTTACTGCTTAATTTCAGTGATCAGCAAGTTGACCAGAACTCATCCCATGCTTACAATGAAGTGTGTTCTTCTCATTATCAAGACACAGCATTGACATTTTAATTTCTGAACCTCCTTGTGTTTGTTGAGAGTCTCACCTTCCCTTCAGCTATTGCATTTTCATAGGTGTCTCTGTAAGCTTCAATTTTATGTTTTGTAGTCTGGATTGTTCTTGCAATCTTGACCTACAGCAAAATCAGAATATTTCAGGAATGAAACTCAGCCAGCAGAAGCACTGAATGGCCATTCATATACACTGATGAAGCTGACACTTTCGTATTTCTAGAGAAAACTTTGTGAGCTATTTTTACTAATAATATAGTGCTTTCTTCAGGGGGTTACTTGTAGATAGTACTAAAAGGTGAGAAGGTGTGAAAGTAAACTAGTCCACTGCTTAAGAAATTAAGAAATCTCTGTAAGAAATATCTTATACAGCTGCTTAGAAGTCTTCTGTTTAAACTTTTAATGTAAGGACCTATGTTGACACCTGTTTTCACTTGCATAGAGATTTCCTTTTCCGTTCATGTCATCACAGGTAAGACCAGTCGAAAATTCTCAAATGCGGTTCAAGACCAGTCAAAAATTCTCAGATGCCGTTCAGTGGAGGGCTCTTCATTTTACAATGCAGTTTCTCTATTGTCATGACATAGTTCTGCTATGTCAGGGTACTAAGCTCATCGGTTTTATCAAAGCTGTTAAATGCTTATACTATTCTGGGGAGACTGTTTTGTTGTGTTTGGCGGTTTGCATGGATCAAAAGATGTATCAACAGAACCATTTAGAAAATTAAAAAAAAAAAAAGATGTATTTTGAAAAATGTAAGCTGATATACATTTGGCCTCAGATAATTTCAAAACTAGTTCAGCCTATTCAGTGATAGGGGCTAGATGCCTGCTTTGGAACCTCTCTCTTTAGCTCATATACAAATGGCTGCTTGCAGCTCCAAACACAGAGGTCTGTACAGGTCGAGTAGGAGATCTGACATGGGTAGGCATTAATATATTCTCTGTGGACTCAGGAAGAGCTCCACAAAGACAAAGTGGGCAAATAGAATAATATTGTCCCAGGAGCCTGAACCAATCTGCAGGCTACCACCACTTAGATCACCTGAGTCACACAGGTATTGACAGGACACAGGACAACTGTCACTCAAAATTACTACTGTGAGCAGTAAGTACTTGTATTGAAATCCAGATCTACTACTTGTGCTCTCCAGTCTTTTATTGACTTGTATATCAAGTCAATATATGGTAATCAAAGTCAATGGGTAAACTGTTCAGGAGATTAAATCAGTCAATAAGACTATAAACACTTTGTACTACGTGGTATATTCTCCTTCCATGGTCAGATACTCACACGCCACCTCTGTCTATGCTTTGAACTGGCAAACACAAGTTGGCATGGCCCAGGCCTACATTGGACACCTCAGTGAAAAATGTGATGGCATTACACATTCTTTTGTGCATCTTTCTGTCGTAGCAGCATCCAAAATTGGTGCTTCCAGATTGATACTGGATACTAAAAAATATTATATTTAGCAAACAAATAGCAGCAAGCCCTTCTGACTGTATGGAGTTTTACCAAAGAACTCCAGAGGAACCAAGATGAGTATCTATTCAAAAACAAATGAACATATGTATTATGTACAACTTGAAAAAAAAACAATGACCCTGTAAATTGTCAGAAAATCACTTATGGCAAAATTTTGATTTGGAAAGAGCAGTTTTCACAAAAAAACCCTATATTGTAAATATTACATGTTTCCTGAGAACAGCATTCCAAATGATAACTTACTTTTTCTTTCTCTTTTTTCGTAAGGAAATTATGAAGTCCAGCTTCTCTAGTGTCCAACTCTTCATCCAACAGTAAAGCATAAGTGAGATTGACTATTTTGAGTTCTTCCTGTGGAAAGATTGTAATAAAAATGTTAACATTCCTGCTGCACAAAGGCAGAGGTGAAAAATTAACATTCTCTGTGATACCTGATAGATGACCATCTCTGATTTCACTTTCCTTTCAGAGAGTTTGCACACAGTCTCATCAAAATTTTTTGTTGCTTCCTGGATGGAAGCTTCAAGTTTCTCCAGTTCATTTTCCAGTGCCTGAGGAAAGGAAGGACAGGAGCAGCAATATTACATCTGGAGGAACAAAGAAAGAAGCTCTGATATAGTATATCAGATGCTGGAGAATGCACAATATGGAACTGTATCCTTCAGCCAAGAGGTCCCAGAAATTACTTGTTTGGAAGGAGAGTGCTGCCAGGCTACCAAGTTATGTTGTCCAAATACCACTTTGAAGGATAAAAATCATGGTATTATTGTGTATGGCATCAGCAACTCTAGGAATGTGACTGGAAAAAAACATTTTAGGAATACATTTGTGAAGGGAAGCTACCTTTTGCCAGATATTACAAGTTTTGGTACATATTAATTGGTATAAGTAGAGATTGCTTATTTTACTGTCTAAGCAAGGACTAATTTAATATGCCACATGATCTTTGTTCTTCATTTATTCTATTTATTAGTATTCATTTTTAGGAGTAGCTCTCAAGAAAGATCAGAAGCTTTGGTTATGAGCACTGTGAACAAAAGTATTCCTTTTCTCATTTTAATTTACCCTTCTATACTTTTCTTTTTCTTCATTCAGCTCCTTGACTTTTTTCTCATATTCTCTAAATATTTTCTTCTCTTCATCATCCCAAACATGCTCAGGCTTGGATATAAAAGAAGGTGGTGGAATATCCTGGAAGTATTAAAGACAAATATGATTCAAAAGCAACATTAAGTGTCCATCAGCACACTAACAAACTATAGCACGCATCGAATTTCATTAAGTTATTTCTTAGTGGTAAGTAAGGTACAAGCCTTAAGTCTAAGTAACACATACATATTTTGTTTCTTTGGTCTATTGCTTGCACTAGTAGTTTTTGGTGTATGTATATCATGCTAGTCTCTCTCATCTGCTTACAGGAATTCACTACTGGATCTTGTAAAATACTAGTATTTTGTACTCAGAGTACTGTCGGTACAAGATATATAACATTTTCTATTTCAGAACTCCAAACCTAACTCCATGCTAATGTATAGTTCTAATTGGAGTCCTAATTTTCCAAAACAGTTCAATTCCAGGGAGAGCGCTTGGGTATGCCCTATCCTTTTTCTGTGACACTCCTTCACATTCTTTCCTTCCTCTACTACTGTACTATCTATCTTTGCTGAGTTAAATGGAACACAATATTTTCAATATTTTTCTTTCAGATCACAGCCATGGATAATAGACCCTTACCCCAGCAGCACAGTTGTTATAACGGTAATACTAGGTCATGTTGCTATAGTATGCCACTCTGATAGGGACAGGTGTTGATGGATAAATCATATGCAGGCACTAGAATCTCGTGGTCTCTTTTGAGTCCAGTGTAGGGTTTCTTATGGAGTCTATCTAGGCATAATGCAATTGTACAATTCTCTGACCTTTTTCTATCACTTAGGTTGGAAATATTTGCTAGTTGATTTTCACACTTCCTTAAAAGCCAACAAGCTACCTAAATGATATGGCAGAAACACAGCTCACCATTTTCAAGATGTCTTCCTTTTTGACTTCTAGCACTCCGCCCATCATGTCATTAAGAGCACGCAGTCTTTCATTGTCCTGGGAACGACCACAAAAAATATATTAGGGTACAAAAGGAAGTGTGTTAATTGGAAGTTTTGGGAACGATAATAGGGTAGCTCATCTCTAGATCACGCATATGATTATACTGTGTGTCACTAGCAGATTAATGCTCTTTGGTGATGTGTGTGAAATATGCTAAAGGTCTCAAGCGTTTTTTCTGGTGGACAGATGTTCATATGCCAAATAACTTACTAAAACCATCATTCTGCCAGTTTTGGAAAGAATACACAGGCATAGGCTACTTCTGGCCAGCTGGCAGGCTAGGAGGAAGGAAGCTGTAGTGGCATTGTCTTATTGGGCATCTCTTTTGGGGCCAGAACCATCTTAGGCTTTTCACAGATGCATTTTAAAGGCAGAGGAAAGCATTATGATTGTCTAGTCCGACCCCTGAAGAACAGAGGCCACTTAGTAAACAAACGGGTATCAAGCACAAAGCTCCTGATTGAGCAGTAGCACGCATTTAGAAATGTCACCTGATATGGTATTTTTAATTGCCACTTAGCACATTTTTTAAAATTGTGAGCCTAACACTAATTCTTTTCTTCCCCCAGCTGGTCTATATTGTTCTGATTGTAAACAATAATAAGAGGGAAAAGGCACACATCATCATTAACTATAATTTTAAATTTATTCTCCTGTACTACACTACTGGGATATTCCAGTGCAGCATTAACTAAATAAGCCTAACCAGAGACAAAGGCCTACTCAGTAAAAAGGAGACTACTTTAAGTACCATAGCAGTAAGGCGTCTCTCCATTTCAAGCTTAGCCAGCACTTCTGCTTTCTCTCTCTCTTGTTGAGTCAAGTATTTTTCCACTTTAATCTGAAGGAAGAAAATGAGGTTCCTATCAGAGTTCTTTTCTCCAAATGTGATCACAAGTGGACTATTTGGAAAGACGGTGCAATAATAATTCTTAATGTTTTTTGTATCTCTGCTCTATGATATTCCTCAAGAAGAAAATCATTCTTTTGAACAGCTCCAAAGGCTATATTTAAAAATGTTGAAATAGAAACTACCATCATTTTTGTCAATGTTAGTTGTGTTTTGTGCATACCTTTTCTGACAGTGGAATAACACAGGCTGGTGGGAGAGAAGAGGGAAGTGGGGAAAGACTGACCAAAAAACAGATGAAACCAGTGGAATATATTGTATAAGAAAATGGTGTTGCTTTATAAATGATCAATTGAATCTATAAGTACAGTACTAAGTATGCATTAGTACGTACATACTTAGTTTGAAACTAGTTAGTTTCAAAATGGTGCTCAGAGAAAAGAGAAACCCTAATCTATGGAAGTAATCCCTGAAAGCCTGGTTTGAATCTTATAGTCAGGAACAGGGGGAATTTCTACCTAATTTACGGGCAATTAAAAACTTATAAGAGCAATAAATTAAGATTGCATATATTTTATTAATTTCACATTGACTTATTAAAAGCTTTCTCCCTAAAAGGGGAAGGGAAGCAAAAGAGTAAAAAAGATGATTTTAAGTACACAGACACATCTGTTTTAAGGCTTTTCAGTACTGACAAATGTCTGGAAATGAGAAGAATTAGAGAACTGTATTCGAGTGGGTGAAAGAGAAAGATTTATTTTTCAGACACCTCTGAATCCTGAACAGTGAGCGCTCGCTCTGGTATCTCATCATCGGTAAGAGCTGGCTCCCACACTTCCACGTGGAGATCAAGCTGTGCCAGGATTTTTTGGATCCTTAAGTTTCTTTCTCTCACTCGTGCTATCTCCTGCTCCTTTTGTCGTGCAACTATGTCAAATTCCTTATTAAAAGCGGTTTTTACTTTGTAAATGATGTCCTGAAATAACAAAAAAGGAAACAGCAATACTGCACAGATCACATCCATCCATGATTATATACTACTCCTCAAGACATCAGAATCATAAATATGTGTATTTGTATGTGTGACAGAGAGATAAACTGGTAAAGTCCTTTTATGAAAATCATAAGGGCAAAGTTCAAGGTTTCTTAAGTGGAGGTGGGCAAATTATCAGTTTTTTCTTTTTTTCCCTATAAATTTTTATTCCTTTTCTTCTACATATTTGCCATTTTACAAAGATTCTGAAAGAAACATACTGCTGCCAAAACTAGATAAAAAATTAGGCTGCCTTCTATTTGCTGTTTTTTGCACTTTTTATCTGAAAGAAGGAAGGACTTCAAAGAAAAAAACATGTGACCTGTAAATCTAGAGATTGTAAATCACAGGTGAAGGGAGGCAGAGTTAAGGACATACTTTCCTGATTTTTAAGTGATGCAACCTGCAGTTTTGATATGCTTTCATGTGATTTTCTGTCTGACATATGTAAGTGAAATGTGCCCATTAAATAAACAAACTTTGGAAACTAATTTTTTTAAAACACCAGAGACCTTATAATAGTTTTTAAAAGCGTATATTCTTAGTGGATAAATTCTTCCTTTAGCCTAAATAATTGATGTCAGCAAAGAAAAGTAGAATATTAAGAGAGAAAACCATGTCTCTCCTACTGTGTCAATTTACTAAAATGAAACATGCAAAGGATTTTAGTTTTATCATTAAACTTCACATTTTGAGATGCTTAGCTGTTTGCAATTTGTCTTACAATAAATATTTGTGTCCAAAATTATTTCATTGATTTCTACTACAGTAATAAGTTATGATGTAATAAGGCAGGATGCAGATAAGGTCCAATGTTGCTGGGAGAAAAAAGGCTGTGCTCAATGTCTAGTCAGCCATCTAGCTCTCAGCAAGCTTGCTGCATTGGCTAAGAATACTGAAGATATATCTAAACTTACATATACAATATGCGTCTTTAAAGCCAGACAGTAGAAAGATCTTGTTACATCCAAGCTTACATCTAAAAGTGCTCCTTGTGTTTCTTCCTCATCTACTTTAAACATTAGTGTATCATCTACTAGATTTCATGTATTACAATGCATAATCATTGAGTTCTGCTACCATTTACAGCCTTAAAGAGCTCTGAGGAGGCAATGCTTTAGAGTAGTTTAACTACTTCTACCCTTGTAGATCATCTTCATAAGAAGCCTACTCTGTAGCATGTTTACTACTTAAACTGGCCAGTGTTAAGAGAAGTAAGAGAGTCTGATAGTAATGAATAGTAATGAATAACAAATAACAGAAACACTGAAGACTCCAAATGAAGGGATGGTAAGACTGGAGAGAAAGGAAATGATAGGATCCAGCTGATCTTTCATTCAGCCCCAAATAACATGGAAAGAGGTCATGTTTTCACAGGGCATGCTAAGATGTGCAAGCTACCTATACAAACTCTTAAACTGAAGCACCAGTGCACAAATACAGATACCCTCAAATTGCGTAAACAATTTCATAAAAATGTTCTTCCAGACCTGAGCTGTCAAATCCGCATAGTGCTCTACTGCACTATGTGCATTTGTCAGCTTTCATCTCAGTAACTCAGATACCTGTGCAACTCTCCATTGTATATACAGTAATACAAACTTAAGAAGACATCACCTTCAATAATACTATCTGATTGACTTTCTGCTCCCTGGTGTGCAAGTCCCATTGGTGGTATAGGATAGATGTGTCTCCACCATACTGAGAGCTCAGACTTCCAACCAGGCAGTAAGATGCACTATCATCAGCCATTACTTCTTCTTCCTTCTCTCCTTCTTCCTTAGATAATACAGTCTCAGACTCAATCTCATGATTTTTCTTCTGAATCTGAAGATCACAAACACGACAACTGTGTTAATTTTGTGGACGATCCAGTGGCACATGTATGAAAAAATTCAAGAGGTTATATTCTGCAGTTAAGCTCAGCCATCAAAATAATACAAGTTGAAATGATCATATCTGGAATTTTGGGTCCATTTGTAGGTTCCCCAGTACAAGAAATACATGGGTATACTGGAGCAAGTCCAGTGATAGGCCACTAATACAGTTTGAAGCATCTAACATGCGAGGACAGGCTGAAGAGCTGGAATTGTTTAGCCTCAAAAAGGAGAAGGCTTGGGGGGATCTTAGTAATGCATATAAAAACCTGATTGTGGGGATTAAGGACAACAGAGCCAGAGACTTCTCAGTGGTGCTCAGTGACAGATTGAGAAGAAATGGGTATACATCAAAATACAAGAAATCCAACTTAAACATAATAAAACACTTTTCCTGTGAGGGTTGTCAAACATGGGAAGAGGTAGCCCATAGAGATTATGTAATCTTCCATCCGTGGAAATATCCCAAACCTGACTGGACATGGCCCTGAGTAAATTGCTCTAGGATGGCTGGACTACATGTCTTCCAAACGGCTCTTCAAACCTCAGCTATTCTGTGATTCTTTAATACTAATACATTTGTTATGAGTAAAAACACATCATTTCATCTTTATTTATCTCTTTAAATTTTTTTGGACAATTTCTACAGCAAGAAAATGGACCTTAGAGATGTATCTATGTGAAGAAGGGTTAAGATGCCAACTCAGAACATTCTGATCTGAAATGCCTTTATGCAGCTCTTCAAAGAGACTGTACCTTAAGATCAGCTGTCTCAATCTGCTTTAACCGGAGAACTTTCTCCAAAGTTTCCAGCTCTTCTTTACTACGTTCCTTCAGTGGATAATTCTTCACTTCACAAGCCATACGGAAGCACTGTTCAAATTTAAAAAAAACCACACCAAAACCCCAAAGTAAAAAGTTCTTCAGAATGCATCTATCAATTCATTTGTTCAATACCTGAACAGTTATAAAGACTTATTAAAATCAGGAATAAAATTGAGGATCAATTAATATAGACAATATAGTAAAAATCCAGGGGTAAGACCACTTGACTTTTCAGTAGTGAAAACGGTTGGTTTGAATTTTTTTTTCTTTCCTTTTTTTTTTTTTTTTTNTTTTTTTTTTTTTAGAAAAATAATCTATGGATATGGCCTCTTTATCCACAGAATTCAACCAGCAATAGATTTTTTGCAAAATGTCTTGGTCTTTCACCACCCTTGAGATAATCCAGTAACGTCAGTTTGACTAATCTCTCTCTGTTTAAAATAGGCAAAATCAGGGTTAAATTTTGCCTTTATGTTCTGTGCAGCAGAAGTCATACTGACTGCACACAGAAAAATAATATTTACCTCTCCTTTTAGCAACACTGCATAAAGATATTCTCTGAAATCAAGGAATCAGAGTTGCTTATTTGCTTAGCAGCACTCTTATCCATCTTAGAAAGTAAAATCAGCCAGGTTCAGACAAAATGAACAGAATGAAAGATTCGCATGAGTCCTGGGAAGAAGATTTTTCCCATGCTATAAACAAACCAGAAATGTGTTATACCTCTATTTATTTTGTGTCTGTACCTTAAGGAATCAATAAACTACTGCAGAAAATGAGTTAGAAAGCAGAGGTTACCTTAACTGCACGTCCTTTTACACACATAGCATCCCAGCACTCATGTTTGATGACATCCTGCAAATAGCGGTTGGCTAAATTCTCCATCTCAATCTCCTTCCTCACCTTTCAAGATACAGAAAAGAAAATAAAGAGATGTGGTGCAAAATAACAAGATTCGGGCAATTTGTATTGAGTTATTGAAATAAACCTAACAGATGAAATGAATTACCAATATTTCATCATCTTAAACTATGGCAGCTATCTTCTCCAAAAACTATATTGCATACTACTGAAGGGCATCATTTTACACGTGAAGAAAAGCATTAAAGAACTTAAGCAACGTGCCCAAGGCCACAGTGTCAGATTCATAGCTTCTGGCATAGATCATATTCCAATTGGCAATGTCTGCATCAGCAGCTTCACCTGCTTCAAAAAGTGACTTAAAATACTTCTAAGTTTTCCTGCTTCTCAGCAGTGAACAGCAACATTGAGATCACCCTCTCTTCTTCAATCATTCTTTCTTCTTTTCACCACTAGTTTTAAAATGTTCTCCCCTCATTCTATCATACCCTGGCCACTTCTTGTTCAGCCTCTGCTTGCGCTCTTTCCCGTTCTTCTATATCGAGGTTGAACTCCTGCTGCTCCAGTTTCTCAACGTCTGGCACCTGTTCATTTTCATGCATCATTTTCTGAATCTGTTTTTTTTTTTAAAATAAGTATAAGGAGTAAAAAGCAATTTGAATATGAATACAGGAAATGCTATTTTTAACACTATAGAACTTGATACCAGAGCAAATGATTTTAATTGCCTCCACTTGTAACTGCTTCTTGGTAATTGCTAGAATGTGCTGCCTCTAGCTAGTGGCAAAGAGTACTATGCGAATATATTTTATCTTTCACTTAAAGTTGATCTGGATGTTACACGTGAAGTTCTGTATACTTTCTAAGAACCTGCAGTACACAATTCTTTATTCTCTGGTTCTGAGAACTTTACTAAGTTGTTATCTATCTCATACAGTTCAACAAAAGGAAGAGCAAAATTCTGTACCTGGGTAGGTTCAGTGTATAGTCCCTGAAGAAGCACATCTCTTTATTACCTGTCTGCTCAGAGTTTATGACAAAAATGTAACTAAGCGCAGAGCTGATAGCCATAAAGGAAGTGCACTTGTAAACAAAACTGGTAAACTGAGCCATTACCCTTGCAAGAAACTCACAGTTTTACGCAGCTTTTTAATTCCCATTTGCAGCTCTTTCTTCTGGTTAGCAAACTTCTGAGTCTCTTCTCTAATGACCTGACATACAATAAAGATATTGTTGAAAGACAAAAATAGACAAGAAGAGGAAAAAAAAGATTGAAATAATCTAAAGGAACATTATCTGTACAGAAAATAAAACTCCAAAGGAACATTATCTGTACAGAAAATAAAACTCCAAAGGGATTAATAACTGAAACAGACATAATCCTAATTCAATAGGATGATTCTTAGAATTGCTTAAGAGAAAAAAGATTGTACAACCAGGTTGTACAGCAATAGAGCTTAGAAGAAAGAAAATATTAAAAGCCTACTTCCAGAATTTGTTGAGTGTTCCATATTCCTTAGATTTTTTCATTGTCACTAAGCATTTCCAGTGGGATATTTAAAGATACAAGTAAACTAACATCTGTTACTCTTTCTGGAAGCTGTGAAATTTTCTTTGCCCCTACAGCCTTGCCAATTCATCTCTTAGGGAAAATTTTGCAATTAGTCTGCACCTCTGGAATTTGCTTTCTAAAATAAGCTTACAACTTTAAGTAGGCTGATGGCTATTGATTGAAAGGAAGGGGTGTATCATTCTGACATTGGATGGACTCCATCCTTTAAAAGTCAGATGCAAGTCTCCTAGGACATTAACAAGCAGCTTAAAACAACCTAGGACCACATTGCTGCCCTTCAACCTTTGCTTCTCATCCCCTGTCCCTAGCTGATACTAACAGCCATGTGGTACTCGTGTGTATGCACAGTCACATGGGTTTGCCAAAAAATTCCAGTAGACACCAAAGCATGAGTGCCAGCATCAAAGCAGAAACAAGAATGTCTGGGAGAGCGATGGAGAAGATGCCACTTTCAGTGGCAGTAATGTCTTAAATTGACCTGAGCCACTTGCATAACTGCGTCATAATCTGGAAAGTCACTCCTGAGATCAAGCAGAAAGCAATGATATTTTGCTTTGTTTTATCACTGAACCTCAAAAGCTGAACAAAATACACAGCTCTGGCTCATATCAGAAAGAACATCCTAGCATCCATATATTCATATTTCTGGGAAAAAAATAATTTATACTAATATTAACATAGCAGTTTCCAGGCTCACAAAGTGCTAAATCCCCTCTCTGTAGACAGTTAGATCTTTGATGCACTTTTACTCATAAAAACTTGGGTTACATAACATACTCACCTCAACTTTAACCTGCAATAAACCTCCGGGGTTTGGTAATTAATGACATATAGTTGAGTATTGATTTATCAATGCTATAGAATTTGTTATTCTGGCCCCTGGGAAGAAGAGAGCACCTGCTTGGTTTCTGTTAATAATCTTCTGTGCGACTTTTTGACTTTTAGAAGAAAAAAGTCTTTATAAGTTTCTAAAAGAAGCCAATTTCTCTGGCAATTTTTTTTTTTTTTTTAGTTTACTCCTTGTGTAGAAGTGGTCTTTTGGTATTTAGAGCTCCTACTGTGCTAGGTACCTTCTCTGATGTGTTTATAGCCTTAACCTAGGATTTCTAAAGGTTTAGATTGCAATGCCCTAAAGAGAAGTCCAAATGTCAGATTAACTTTAGAAACTAGATTCCTTTACAGCATATAATTTGACACCCCAAATTACTACGGACTCTTGAAAACTCTGGCTTTGATTAATACTCATTCTATGAAAGTACCTTCTGTATCTTCTGACCTATCCATGTCATGTCATCGGTACTGGCTGAATACAAACTGGTAATGTTTCCATCTTCTTCTGTCACCTCTACATTGGAAGATTTAAGTGGTGCCTCCTGAAATTAAGGATATAAACATCCATCTCAGGTACTTAGAGAGCATGAAAGAGACAGAAAAGAAATAGAAAATAGACTCACCTTAGAAGCAACACCATCACCACCAAATTCCAGAGAGTGTTACAACATTTTTATTCCCTAACCAGTCCCCAAATTTGATCCTGCAAACGCTTGCTAATATGCAAAGCCTTTCGACTCAAACAGGCTGACTATACTACTCTCTGTAATCACTGCTTTGCTTGATTTCAACAGAAAAATATATGACTGGTAATACACAATGTATAGCAGTAACATCACTCTGGGAATGACACATAACTTCACACAGGAGAAACTGACTTTCACAATGAGTTTTCTGTGGATGAAGAAATGAAGTGAAAGTGGAGAGGTGAATGTCATCTTCCCATAACTATTCCATTTCCTTGATAATACTATTCCACAAATTAATAATTAAGCATATTCAGCTTATCTTCAGAGGTATTCTACTTTTACAAAAGGATCAGAGTTTGTTTGGAGGACAGTTTTTATCATGTGTAATATTAGGATAATTATCAAACTATTTTTCCCAATAAAAATAAAGAAAACACCTTAAATTTCTCTTCTGGAACTGATTCTGATGTGGATTCTGGGTCAAACTGCCATTCTGCCATAGATTTTAAAACAACATTTTCCTTCAAAGTAGACTTGTTCAGTACAGCAAGAAGAGATTGCCAGTGAAAAGCAGCTTCCTTAACTTCAATTTTCTTTATCTTCCTAGTAAACAGAAAGGGAAATGATGGGGTTTTTTGTATGTATCATGAAAAAGGACAAAGTATTACATATTCTTTATAACACAATTATTGAATTGTTTAAAAATGCCTATTCAATGTTTTTACATATGATTCAATATTGTTTGCATTCTAGAATAGCATAATTAAGTGAAGTTTCAACAGACTTAGAAATTCTGAAAGATGCATTACCCAGAGTATTGCTCTGGTGGAGTCATCTTTAACCTATGCATCTACCTGAACATTTTTTGTACCACAGAAAAGCTGTACTTTCAAGTGTCTCTTACACCTAATGTCTGCTACGAGCTTTCCATAGCCACAGTTGAATTTCCATTAAAGCTGTGATGTCTCCTAATCGCTGAGTTAAAATAGTATCTCATGAGATTACATCCCTTACACACCTGAGAGCCCCTTCCAGATGGTTTATTTGAGAGTGATAAGAAGCCCACTATGGATATACTTATCAGAAGATACTCCTATATCTTGTATCACAACCATACCCGAAGTACAAGACTTTTCATGAGCTAGGGAGACTGCCTCTAAAGATGAGAGGAAGGATTTTATTTCTATCTGATTCTTCTCCTTACTTTGAGACTAATAGAAAGGAAGTCTAGAATCACAAGTAGATGAAAAAATTAGTCTGTCAGGAGACAGACCATCAATATTGGTCTGCCGCTTTATACAATATTGGTCTGCCGCTTTATACATACTTCCATTTCAGACACACCAGGGCACCATCATTTTCACCATTAACAAGGATGAATTTGCCATCCAGCGAAAACACCACGGATCTGATTCCCCCTCCTTGATATGAATGACAATGCTTTTGAGCCAGTATATCCTAGAAAGGTCATAGAAATAGTGTCAGCAAATACATTTTCCTAATGGAAATATGGAAATAAATTATGCTGCTTTATTTTTAGATAAAAGTCAATCAAAAAATGTCAATCCAAAGTACATAAAAGACTACAATTTATGAGTTTAAAATTTTTGACTACAGATGAGGCATGTTTGTAGTATATTGATTTTGCAGGAGAAAAGGAAGTGTAGTAAAAATATCTACCCTAAGATTTACTGGAGAATAAAGTAAGTAGTTTGTATGATCATATACACATTCATTATAAAAACAACTCTAATTTATAACGCTATGTCAGTTCATGTTATTTATTGTTATATATATATAAATATATATATTTATTGTTTTTTATATATATTGTTACGTTATTTTCATGTTATGTTATTTTTCAACATAAATTTTTCTGGAACACCTTATAGTCAAGTGAAGAATAGCTTACAGTGAAAGAAAGTAGCTTTCACACGTCTTTCTCATGTAAACCGAACAGAACCTGTGCCTGGATGCCTACCTACCATAGTAAGAGTATGATAGATGAACAAAACACCATCCTTTGCTGCTGATGCCAGCCACCGGCTGTTGGGTGATAAACAGAGGAAACCTGATCCAAACTGATTACTAGGAGTCCTCTTTTCCGATAGAAATACTGACGGATCTTCCAACATATTCTGCCAAACAACCAAAATGTTAGCAGCAGTTCAGATGATGGAAATATCTATGCCATTTTGAGAAGACTAATGAGAGCTTTGTGCGTTATCACATGCATTGCAATTTAAAAGGATGTTGGATTACTGAGGTCAGGAAGCAGTACCATTGCTATGCTGCTGATTTGCTTCTCATCTCTTCAAAAGGGTCTGTATTCAGTATGTTTGGGCCTATATATATATACTATTCAGTATGCTTCCTGGCTCAGAAAGTACGGGGCTTGTCAAGGAGGAATGCTCGCCTTTGGAATTCACTTTCTTGCTTGACCTGACTGTTAAACTGAGGGAGACTTATGAGCTGCAGAGAGCTGCAGTTCATCGGCAGGCAATGACAGTGGCTTCCTGAAGGCCCCGCTACTTCATTACGAAGCAGGGGTGGGCTGGGTTTGCAGCTGCATCTTAACATCATGGGCTCACATTGGCTCAGTTCTTTCAATAGCTGGATATTCAGGTTACTCAGCAGACTGCACAAAAGCACAGCTCCAAAACAAAAGCTACAGGTGAAGTGCCTGCAAGCTGTAGCAGTTTTAAAAAACAATATTTGGCTTTCTGTGTAACAAGGAGATCACTTCTGCCAGGTTTCTGAGCAGGTGGTAGGATACTGAAAGTTGATGTTTATGGATGGAGTAGGTATTTTTAGCGCAGCGAGGATTTCTTTAATAGCCTGCTATATTCATTTTATTTACAGCCTTTCTTCGCTGGTATTTAACCACCACCCAAAATAAAGCAGCTTCAGAGAATTACCTCTTCAGACAGCTGGTATTTACAGATGAAAGGTGCACAGGTACAGTAGCCATACACAATGTTATCCTTCAATCTGACTGCTGAGCTCAAAGGGTAATCCAGATCATATTGCTCCTTTTTAATGGCACTAGCATTAAGCATTCCTTGTTCATTAACATACTTATTATCTAAAAGATTGAAAAAAGAAACAGGAAGGAAGAGGTATCACTACCACTAATGCTGGTACCTCACCTATCAAGTAATTACGAAAACCAGTCTTAGCAAGGAGTACGTATGATGTGAGTTTTAAGGAGAACACTCATAATTAAGATACCTGGGTTTAACACTAACTCTGTGGGTTATGCTGATGTAGCATACTGCAGTGAAGCAGAGAGACAGCTCTGCTAGCTCTAAAGAAGTACTAGAAACAGTTTAACCACAGTGATTTGACAATTTGTATACACTAATTTATCCTGCTTCTTGGGTATTATGTAAGTAGTGCTAATTAGTTTGCATAGAGGTTCGTGTCATTATTGCCTTCATCTGGAACTTGTTTGGGCATCTCTGCCATGAAGTACACGCAGCCTGGGTGGTATTGGTTGAGATGCTTCAATTTAAATCTTCAAAAGGGCATTTAATTCTTTTTGGTTCCTTAATTTGAGCTTTAAAGAGACACCTGAATTGATTGATGCAATAACTGTAGATCTTCAGCAACTTTGAAAATCAAGCCCCATTTTATATGTCCAAAAATAGGCACAAAAAGAAGCTCAACATTAGTGAATATTTAAAGAAAATACTAACTTCATTGAAAAATGTTTTTTAAAAAGTTTGTAAATTGTAAGGCCTTTTAAAAATTAAACGTAAATAACTAGAAAATCTGACACTAGGCTTACTAACTGTTTTACAGAAGTTTTCTCCTCAAAAGGTTTTGTTAGTAATATGAAGTGAGTAAAATGATATAAAAATAGAATGATGTTAATAATGAACACAGGCTGACTTTTGCCGGAATGTGATACATAGAAGACATCACTGAAACCTCAAACTGTATTGATTTGGCAATTCTTAGGTGGAAGTGACATAAAACTGGAAGTGCACGGTGCCACTGCCAGCCAAGCCTGTCCTGCTCTGGCTGCATGGTGAGGACACCAAGCACAGCACTAGCCTGCACTATGCCTGAGTTACGTTAATGCATTTAAGCCCTTTCATGACAACTGAATTAGTTTCCCAGCTGATTCCAGAAAGTGCCCCAAATCAATGCATTCCTAGAACATCAGTTTTAGATATTCCTAGAATACCAGATACAATTAAAAGTTCTGTGATCACTCATGACACTGAGGTCCATTTTTTCTCACTTATGTAACTCCTAAAATGCTATATTATATATAGCTGTATATAATATAGCTGTAACCTACAAATTACTGATTACTGAGTTGTTTCACAGTTGAGGATGGCATATATAAAACAAATCATGAACAGTATTTGAGAATTTAGCATAGTTTACCAAAGTTAGTGAAAGATTAACAGGTTCCTTTCATCTTATTTCCAGATTATGAATAGAGATTCTAACTGTGATGTCCCAATATGTATATTGCACACTGTGGATACACAGGCCAGATTTCTAGAAGGGGAATGGAGGTATGCCATTCTTAAGTCTCCTTAATTCTCCCTTTTCCTCATACTGTTGTTTTTTTCAGAGAATGTTTCTCTGTAATATTCCTTATTGGGATACACATTAATATTTTTTAAATACAGTGGACTTTTTCCTTGGCGTTTTTATGTAGAAAAGCTATAACAAAGACAGGGAATCATTATTTTTTGAGATATATCAACCTTTAGCTTTTTCCTAATGAGCTGTTATATACCTATAATCTTTCTTTGAAGAGGCTGGTGGGATTAATTCCACTCTGAACACCTGATATGCTAGTCTGCATATGGGTGGTGCCAAGCCCACAGCCTCCTTGTGGCTGGCTTTCGGCATTGCCCGCATGGTAATAATAGTGATAACAACAACCACCACCAGTAGTAGTAGTAGTCAAGTGGTGGCTTTGTGATTCTGGAAGTGAGATACTTCTCTCCTTCCTTCCTTCCTTGGCTGTCCCTCAAAATACCAGTCTTTCTGCTGAAATAATTCAGCTGACTATAAGTCTACAGAATGCTGTATGAGAAATGGTGTCGCCAAAGAATGTACAGATGAGATGAAGAAAGAGATTAAGATTGTTAGTATTTTTTGTTAAGGGATGGCAATAATACATTCTTACCTCAGAAAAATATCATATAATATATATTTCAATTCTTACCTGCTGTAAGTGCTGAAGACAGACAAAAAATTTCCAGTCTTGCTCGCTGGACCTCTGCTACATTAAGAAGTACCACCACTTCAACTAAGTCATTCTTGAAGTCAGAAACTACAGAAAGATCCAGCGCTTCATCTGCCAACACTGAAGCCGGTAGGGAACACCAATGTAAATTGTTACTGAATCACGGTAACATTGTTTTTACTAAGATATCATGTAAAACAAAATTAGATACCTGTTCAGAATCAGCTTCAGCTCAACCACACAGTTTTGAACTTGTACTAAAATGGCAGACAAGCCACAACCTGGTTTCAGAAAGTGCTGAGTACACACAACTTCAGCTTGAGGCATCAGGTGCTGAGAATGCTAAGCACCAAAGTGTTATTATTACATTAAACATTCAAATCTGAGTATACATCCAGCTTGAACTGTAGCAATTTTGAGGCTGGCTGCTGATAACTGCCAGGTAAAGCACAGAAAAGCCCTCCTCTAAGAAGCCAGCCAGACAATTAGAACATGATCAGGCAAATTCTGAAAATTATCTAAGGAGATGTAATTCTATATTTGTCAAACCAATTAAAATGATAAAATAATGCCCTTTCTACTTAAAGTTAAGAAGAAGATCTATATGCACAGATGTGCTCTATAAGTATAATGTTACTGGAATTGAGAGACTGCATAAACAAATTTACAAATTTCAGAAGAATTTTTTTGCAAGTTAAAATTCCATCATATTTTATTCTAGAGTATCAACCAGCAAAGCTGACAATTCCAACAGTACCTGTGTTAAAGACAGTGCAGACGTTTTTAATAGGAGATTGCACCCAGTTATCATGACCTACAGTTTTTTAGTTTAACTTCTCATATGGTGTGCCACAAAGGTCTTAAGTTCTTTGCCAGCACTGTTACTTTTGTGCTGGAGTTGTGATCAGTTGGTCAACTAATCCACTCTCTTCCCTGAGACTTATACGTGCCCTGGCAGAAAGGTCATATTGGTGCCTTTGCTAACTGAAATTACAGAGGGAAAAAAAAAAAAGATTGGCCAGGACAAAATATGGTGGGGAAACAGGTGGGAATAATATGTTTAGTCCTCCTAAAAAATAAGCAGAATGAAGGAGAGTGGCTTAGTATGATCAGCAAGTATACTTAAAATACAGCAAATAGTGAAAACACAATGTAATTAATGTTGTTATATATATTACCTACATATCCAAGAACTTGGAATAATTTTGAAGGCCGGGCATCTAGAATAAAGATATATCCTTCTGTAGCTCTAGCAATGAGGAACTGGCCACTCTGATCATAACTAGGTAAAATACAAATCCAAGTAGAAAACAGCTCAATACAGTCAATAAAAAGGGTCAAATAATTCCATCCCCATAACTCTGCTGATTTCACTGAAGGCATAAACAGAACGGAAATTTCAGCTTCTAGGTTTACAAGGTCAGGGCCTTATACAAAGCCCTGTGTTTGGTCAATCTAAAGCTAATGATACTCCATAGCAATCTATGTTAACAACTTTATTAAATCTTTCTTTGAAGTTCAATTTTTAAAAATAAAACTACTATACAGATTTTGATATTATTTTGAATAGACGTCTTTGTTTGCATTGATTTGACTTTGAGTAAGTTGCTTTCTCTATCTATTTTTAATGTTTTACCTTAGGTAACTGTGAAAAGAGATCACACCTGAGTCTCCAAATAACAGGCAGATTTATATTAAAGTTTAACAGTTCAATATCCATTCTATTTTTTAAAAAGTAGAAGTAAAATACTCTCAGTTTTTTCAGTAATTGAAAAAACCCTAACAACCAAACAAAAAAAAGCCTTTTAGATCACTAGAGCTAATTACAGGAGGACTAGTGAATTCTGGAATTGCAAGCAAATGAATAATTATCAATGGTAATAAAAATCCGCCATATAAGAAGGGATGACTAAAAGGCTTAAACTTAATTTCACAAAACTTCAAATTTATATGCAGTGAGAAATAACCCTCTAAATTCAGATACATGGAATTGTGCATAATTACTGCATATGGTGATCTGTCAGAAAGGATGTTATATATCAGCATCTTCAGTGCTCGGTTAAACCTTTTTAAAATACAGGTTTATTATATTTTTCATATAAATCCTGCTACTGCTCCTCTTGTAAACAATTCAGAATATGTTGGAAAAAAACCCTGAAGTTGTTAAAATACTTTATTTTGTCATTTTTAGAATAAAAACTTCAATTTTCTTGTTCAACTAACAGCATTATTCAAGCAACAAACTGACAATATTCCTGCCCTTGTTACTACATACTTACTGCAAAGACAGCACTGGAAATTTGGAGAGAAAAATTCTGTGAACAACCCGTGGAGCTTCAGCTTTGGTAACATCAAGGAAATAGATTTGACCCATTTTGGTCCCTACAGCAACACTGTTGGAGGAGGGACAGCAAGCCATAGCAGTTGCCTAGTTGAGAAGCAAAAGATACTTAACAGTTCCATATCATTTGATATATTATGCTATGTGTTAGTATGCAATTTCTTTTACTATTTCAAAGTCCCTAAAAGCTGGAGAAGAAATCCCAAGTGGTATATCTAAAAAACTTTTTTTGTTGTTTTTAACAAAGAAAGGATTTTAGAGACATCATAGGCATTTTTACCTATGCTCTGTATCTACATATCAAAAGTTAATTCTGTGCTCATCAGAAAAAAACTTTATATCCATTATCCAGATAGATTTTAAGTGAAAGAAGTTCCACCTAAATAAAACTGTGAGTACACTGTTATGTGTACAGCTTGTATAGAAAGGGATTTTTTTTCTTACTATGTCGGATTTCAGGGTTTGAATGCATCTTAAATCAGGACAAAGCATTAACAATGTGAAATACTTTTATCAACTCAGTTCCTAAAACCTGTTTTTGAGATCAGTCAAGGCATTTAGTTTTTATACACTTGAAACTTTTCCTTTCAGTTATGACACCTATTAAAAACAAAAATTTAATGAAATAATATCATACAAATTTAGATTATTATTTACAAAGATACGCTTAAAGACACATCACTAGGACATCAGGCTAAATGTTTCCATTGCTTTATGGCCAAGTTAAATACATGATTAGTTCAAGGAAACACTCCTTAAAGATAATCTTTTTTAAAACTCTCTAAAACTTTTAAAATTCACTCCTCAGCATTGATTGATCCAAATCTGTGGAATACTATGCTATGAATTGAAGAATATTAAAGAAAATTTTAAGTATCAGTCACTATATAAGCTCCTGGTTACATGTACCTCAACATCAAGGTTTAGCTTGCTGAGGGAAGTTCCATCTTCGAGGAACCAGACTTGTACTTCACCTGAAATTGTTACAGACTGTTGAACAGAGAAAAACATAGTCAAAAGAGGGTGGAATAACCAAATAGTCTGGAAGTGACTAGTGATCTTCTATAGAATATAAATTCAACTAATGTCTGAGCATAGCAGATCAAGGTAACTAGTTTTGCTTGGAATTATCATGCTTTTCTTTTAAGTCCAGTTGATGCAAGATACACCTGTCTGAGGAAAACATTTAATAATTTTTGTGAATTGCTGCAACTACAGGAATGATCCTTAAGCAGAATCAGACAATTTAGGGCAAAACATGTAAGCTTGATCAATATTAGCACTCCCACCATTCAGCCAGCAATAGAAAAACCTGCTTATAATTTTCTTTGCATAATAAAGGGCTTAAGGAGAGGTCTTGTTTTCTCACATGAAAAATGATGCATATCATAATGGTGCTTCAGTTCTTCCTCCATCCGGGCAATTCTATAATTCCACAGTAAAGTATGGCTAGATATCAATTACTCTATTCAGAGTCAGGTAAAATTTATCATTTCCATGCTAACAACAGACATACAGATTCAGCAAACTTAATTGATTAAGATCCTGGGGTTCCTAGGCTGGCTACTTGAAGAATTCCTGGCCTGGAGATGAATCAGACTTTCTGGCTAAAATATGTCTTGCAGGAGTCAAAGACATAGGAGGAAACCAAGGAATTTCTCAGAATGGACAGATCCATGAGTCAGGCCTTCTTTGTCCCTGGACCCAGGACAGAGGCATCTCTCAGGCTGTTCCAATTTGTGCTGAAGGCTGAAAAGATCAGTAGGAATTTCTTGTTCCAACATCTGTTCTCTGAACTGAATCCACCTTTTGCTCAGCTATGTTCTTGAACAATAGTGAGTCACACAAATCAACAGCAGAACCGATACGACATTTTAGCAGTCTGTGAATTATCCACCCTGCATTCTAGGGCAAGTTCTGACCCTTTTATAGGCCATACCTGAATTATTGCCATTTACTTCCTTTAATGAGAAGTTACATAACTGTAACAAATATCAGAACAGTCCCAATCTCTGCAAGGCTTTTGATTTTGTGCCTTAGCAACATATCGATTACCTGAAAAGAGCCACTATTACATATGAGAAAGAATACCATTTCTTACCACACAGTACTTGTCCCCTGGAGTAAGAAAATCTGCTGCCAGAAAACAACTGCTACATGCATCCAAGAGTTTGACAGCTTCTCCACTGTGGGCAGGTTTGTAAGTATAGACTGTCCCCTGACAAATAAGGAGAAATAATCCATCACCTGGCTATGAAACTTTTCATTAAAAGCTTTCAAAGACTTCAACAAAAAATACCCATCTTTCTGAGCTTCACTTTTCAAAGTTTTATATACGACTCTAAGCCAAAGTAAAAAGTGCCCAGCAGAATTCAGCTGAATTTACTGGGTTATATTATTTTACACTAGCTGAAGATCAGGTTAGTTCATTTTAGAGTGATCCAACTAGTCCCATTTTCAAGACGTTTTGTTTCTCAATATTGCTTTAATAAAATACTTTAAAACCACACTATTTCATGTTACTCCAGAAATCAATAAATATTCTAAACCAACATAAAACACAAATCATAAATCTTTTTGTGTGTTTAGTCTACTGTAAACACACAAGTATTTCCGTTGGGAAATCTCAGCACTAGGTACTTTATAATCCACTATCTGTAGGAGACAATTGTTCTGCACTTCATTAAAGTATTTCCAATCTTTCATTTAAAAACACAAGATGAACTAAGTTCACCTCTGATATAATTTGTTGACTTGTGTGATTACATTACAGACATTTCATACTAATAGTATCGGCATACACACATAGAATCACAGGAACATCCCATTACATAATGCTATTATCTCAAATGCTATACCTGGTCAGTGACAAGCAGAAGTACAGTGTAATCAGGGGAGAATATGATGCTGGATATGGGTTGTAAGATATCAGCGCAGATTTTCATCTCATACTGCAGACCTTTGATGTGATAAAAGAATAAAATGCCCTCCTGTGCAGAAAAGTACAAATCCGTATCAGGTCTAGGTCATTTATCCTAGCCCACTCTGGCAAACTGAACTGCAAGAACTTCTGAAAATCTCAAAAGCAAGAGTGCTTAACTGTATGCCATCACTAATGGTCTCATTTGCCTTTAGTATTTTTAAATCCAGACAAGTCTTAACCTGGATAACAAATCTATTGAAAAAATAAGGTGTTCTTTAATACAAGTCTTACTAACAGTCCATGTCTGATAACAAAAGACTCTCTCATCAGTTAATACTTAAGAACTCGTATTGGGGTTTTTTTGAGACAGTATAAGAATTTGTCCCACTCTGAAGCAGTAAAGTACAATAGCATTGTCAGTTTGGGTTATTGACTTAGATTTTGCACAAAACAATTTGGAGGTTCTCTTGGCCATTTTCTCTTCCTTCCTGTTTTTTGTCCATACTTCTTTTCTGTTTCTCTAGAATACTCTTTGCCTTTTGTTAAAAATAGGATTGTCGTCTTTTGTTGCTTCTTTGACTAGAAAAATGGAATCTCTTCCCATCCTGCTCCCTTACATTTTCTTGTCTCAGGTCTTAACAAAGAAAATATATACAACACCAGGGTGGACCTTTATAGTTCTGCAGCCCTCCACTATTTTCTAACTCCTGTCTTTGCAGTGAACTCTGCATTTGAATGTTCTTTGATTTTCACACAATAAGAGTAAGGTAAAAGCATAAAGGATGCCTTACATTTCCAGCTGCGTACAGTCCCTCATTACAAAATGCCATGGCAAATAAAACTCGGTTTTGCAGATCCTTTGGTTTGCCACCTGAGAGCACAAAAATGACACAAAATATCAAATTTAATTTATTGCAAAAATGTGTCTCAACTTCAAATCTGAGATGATTTACTATTTCTGAGTAAAAAGGCTCCACGGGCTATATACTCTTCGGACTTCTTGCTGTGATAATGAAGGTGAAGGTTGGTATACATAATTTGAAGTGACAGTACTACTGTAGTCTGATGAACTAGGAATCAGTTTGATCAATCATTTGATTTTGTAAAGGCTGCTAGACAGCCACTGTAAAAGTTTGTCAATAACAGAATCATAGGTCATTTAGGGACCATAGAAGTCTTCTGATCCAACCTCCTGCTCTGCACAGAGCCAACTTCAAACTCAGAAACAACTTCAATGTTGTATCGCATTGTCCAGTCTCATATCCAGCTGAGGTCTGAATATCCCCAAGAATGGAAATTCCATAGCTTCTCAACTTGTCCCACTGTCTGTCTACGTTCGCTGTGAAAGTGGTTTTTTTCCTAATATATACCCAGAATTTCCATTGATGCAAACTGTGTCCTTTGCCTGTCTGGTTCCATCTTCTCTGTAACCTTTCACTAGGTAGCTGAAGCAACAGTAAAATCCCCCATTTCCTTTTCTCCAGGCTGAACAAACATACTTCTCTTAGCCCATCTTTGTATGTCATGTACTTAAGACTCTGCAATAATCTTTGTGGCTCCGTGGTGAACTTCATCCATTATGTGAACACCTTTTTTGTACTGTGGAGCCCAAAACAAAATGTTTGAAAACCCCCTAAATCCTAACTCAACTAAATTACAAGTGATTGCAGTTCTAAAAAAGGTTACTAAAACTAAGCAGTAGGGAACCTATTCTAGCGTCACTTATTCCAATTTAAATCCGAACGACCAAAAATTATTTCACTGCCACAGTTTCTCCTGAAGCTATTCATTTGGCTGTCTGTTAGCACAAAAGCTATTAATCATTTGTCATGTAAATATATAAAAGATTGCCATTAACATGTCTTACAGAGGCCAGCGTGAGCTGAGTTTTTCTAACCAGTGGCTTCCAGCTGTACTTACATATTATTACTCTCAGGCATCACTGGTGCTGCCTAAATATCTATTAACTTGATTTGAACATGGAAATACCTTTCTTTTTCTGCACTTCTTTACGAACATATGACACCACATCCGATATTTTACGCATGTATTCTGCAGAAAAGAAAACAATTTATAATGTCAACCTTGTTTATATGTCAATATTGCAATAAAAGTTAGTTGTATTCCAGCCTACTGAACAAAAGACCAGGTTCAGTATACTGAATCAAAAATGTGCATTGTTCCCCAATACCCAATTTCTGTCATTTATGCAACTGAGCAGGCACAATCTTTCTGTGATTCAGCTTACAGCTGTAAAAGGGAGATAGCAACACTTGGCATAGAGAGTGGTACAGATGCAGATTTATCTATCTTCTAGTGCTAAGTTCTGGTATTGTTATTTCTAACCACAATTTTTTTTATTTGATGTAATTAAGAAGGAAACTTCAGTCAGTCTGAAAAAAATGCCCAAGTGAAATGCTTATGATTCTGTTTGCAATGCCATAACAGGAATTTAGCATGTGCTTAAAGTTGGACATGCACTTAAGGATTCTGTTAAATAGACACAGATTGCAGTATGTTTTAAGTTAAGCAGAAGCTTCAGTACAATATGAATACAGAAAATTTTGTTATACAGTTGTAGGACAGGACTCAAGAATATACAGGCCAAGGAAAAGCCCAAATGGCAAATATTCTTGTTGCCTTCTACTGAACTAGCAAAAACATTTCTGGTCACACCTCAGCTTTTTATTTGTTGATGATTTCCAACTCTTGATTTCGTAAACTTAAAAAACTGATAATTTCAAAAGCAGAGAAATAATGCTGGTTTGCTGGGTTTTTTTTAAGAGCAGACTTACATTTCTATGTTAACTATCAAAACTGAACAGAGATACAGTACTTTAGAAAAGTCAGGGACACTTGCTGTAGCTTAAAAAATAATGTATTATATGGCAAAAGAAGAAAAAAAGATTATCACCATCCTGTCTGTTAACACTGATTCAGTCTTTATTACAGAAACAGTTCTATGCTGGTCTACAACAGGATAACATCCAGTTCAAGTGCTAGGGAGAAGTATCTTCCAGTACTCCTGTTAGATCTGAGTGAACCAGTGAACTTCATGTGCACAGTAGGACGGATACTTTCCATCCCTGCAAAGGACATTAACGTACAGGTTGCCATTGCCAGAATACTTTATGCTGGTTGTGTTCTCACTGTCCTCCATCTTGGGAGCCCTCTGAATGGGCACAGAAGGGTAGTATGTGGCAGGTAGCAGGGAAGAGACCTCAGGATTCCCAGAAAAAAGAACGCTTGGAATGAGTTGCTGTTGCCAGAAAACTTTAGTCAGTCACTAGCCTGCCAAAGATCCCCCTGAAAAAAGACAGGTGGGAATATATATAGGGCAGACAAATCACCTCTGCAAGTTACAATCAGTCTGAGGGTCATGTACTCAGTCCTCCCCTTCTAGAATAAATTATAAGCAGATTTCTTTGTTTGAAGCCAAAGACATCTTCTGTTTGCTCTCTGTGCTTCATACGTTCTGCAGTAAAGCCTGATAGTCTTTACAGCGTTGTTTTCATTAGAAAATACTTTATGTAAGAGCTGACCTTAAGGAATTCTCTTAAGCAACATTACATTAAATTCAGTTTTGTTGTTTGAAGACTTATCATGAGTCTTCAAAGACATGTTCTAACATTGTCTAACATACCAAATGAGGACAATCTAATATTTCATGCAAAATAAGATAAATCATTGGTGCTTAACTAATAGGGAAAAGACTGTGTATAGCTGGTGTCTCAATAGTTTAAAGTTAATCTAGTAGGGCTCGTTAATAAGATCTTGGCTTCTGGAACTATTGTTCATTTTATCAGTTTTGATGTATCTATATTTCTCTTTTTTTTTTGCCAAAGAAAAATGAAAGCCAATTATTGGGTGCTAAAGAAATCCATAGAGAAGTTCAAAAGACAGTCTCAAATGTTTATCATACTAAGAAAAGAACTATGGCTCTACAATATAGCTTTACAATTTCTGCAAAGTACACAGTAGAATGGAAGAAAGGAAAAAAGGTTTCACCTATTCACTCTCCTCCCTACTTGAATAAAACACACAATGCAGCTATTTCTTACCAGGTAGAGGTTTTTCTTGAAGAGCAGAAACACTGCATGTCTCAGCGTCTATTGCCAAAACATATCCTTCTTTACAGCCCATGTAAATTTCTGAGGTTGCAGTCCAGCAGTGGGCAGTAGGATACACTGAGGTCCTAATATAATTTCTAGGCTTCAGCACAAAAATAAACAAGTTCAATCAACAATTCATAAGTATTTGTACAGCAGTTACATTTTAAGACCAAAAAAAAAGATCATTACCTCATGGAGTCTGACCACTTGTATAATATCAGCCTTATTTTATTCAGTCATCCCTTCACTGAAGCTAGTAACTTGAGAAACAAGAACATTTTCAAGAAAAGTCTATGACTGGAGATAGTGGTGGAGAACTCACCTCTCTCCCTAGAAGCCTGTTAAAATGATGAATTGCTTTTTCATTTAAAAATTATATATTTTAAAATTCGAATTTATTTGGATTTATTCTCCAGCACTTGCATCTGCTACAGTTTTGTCCTCTAACTTGGAAATCCCTCCAGTATCTTCCCTACCCTCACAAAGATATTGACCCATCATAACCAGGTCATCTCCCAATTTCTTAATGATAAAATTATGATAAAATTCAACACATTGAGGCCCTAGATTGTTTAGGTTTTTTGTAACATCAGAATAGCACGGGCAGCCCAAATTGAAATGGTTACCCACTATGACCTCACCCTGGCAAATGCTTTTCAAACTGCTTTTCAGAATAGTCTTCCACTTTGTAGACATAACCTGCACATATAGTCTTGCATACTTGGCAGTACTAAAACACATTTTGTTTGAATAGTTTATCTTATCATATAATCCAAATTGCTCTGTAAAACAGCTCTGTCAACCTTTGGGTCATCTGCCAATTAGTTCTAGAAATATCCCTGCCACAGACTTCCCATGTGCCTTGAATTTCATTTCGCTAAAATAAATCTCATAAATCCATCATCCATAAAAACGGAAGAACAGAACTTCTCCAGCAAATATTATTGAAGACAGTGACCTGTTCAGGTACAACAGCAACAGGGGTCATATAAATACCATGACAGAAAGAACCAGACTGAAGAGAATTCAGGGAGGGGGAGAGGGGAACAAAACACAAGAAAACCTTGGTAGGACCTTTAAAAGAGATGATTCAAAGAACCATGCATGTGAGCAGAAGTGGAGAGGAACAATAGACAATATGATGGATGAAAAAAAAGAAGAATCTATAATTCTATAAAACACCTGCTGTCTCACTAAAGGCTCTATAAAAAGAGGAAATATGGATGGATTTGTGATGAAAACATAGGACAGAGATTCATCAGTACCTAGATTTCATTAGTAAAATATGCCAAGGGCTTGCTATATGATTCTGGGTAAGTAACTTGCTCTCTATTTATGCTTACAAAGCATTTTTAATTTCTCAGGGGGAAAATATTACAGAAATAAAGTATATTAATATTTACTTTATAAATCAAATAGGACTAACAGTAATAAATCTATAACAAATGGGGCCTTCCATCACCCAGATAAACATTTAATATAGGCATTTTCACTGATTTTATGAGGCTTGAACATCACAAATCTTTGGGAAGGTTGTAACTGAACTACTGTGAATCAGAAGATTCTGGTGTAAAGACAACTTCTGTAATATTCCTTTGTACCTGCTATCATGACTGCCTTTACACAAAAACTAGGTAAAATATGCTAATCCTAGGATGAGATTATGTAAATCCCAAACCAGGTTGCTTCTTGAACTGTGCATTGATATGGAGGGGCATAATAATAATAATGCTGTCTTTTTTTGAACTTCTCTCCCTTTTGAGGAGCACCTCTTCAGAGAAAATAATCCATGACTGGTCCTTGTCATGAAAAGTTTTATAAAAAGACAATGGAATAAAATTGGTGCTGGGGGTGAAGTGGAGTCAAGTGGGCTCGTCATGGTAAAGGACATTCAGAAAACTCAGGTCCCAACTGTAAGAAATATTGAAACAAAACTAAATCAAAGTAATGCAAGACAGAAAAAGATTGAAAGCTGTAGGATATTTTAATTCCTTTCACTCTGCTGCCCCGTTGTGGTTACACTGTGGTACATACCCAGCCTCAGTATCTTGTTCTAGAGTATAGAACCCTAACACATTTCAAAGCAGCAAACAAGTGCACTGGCAACAGGCTTGCTTTTCTTACTTGCCTCTCACACATTCCTTAGGAGTGGGCTACAGCCTCCAAGGACCATGGACTACAGGTTGAGGACAACTCTTTTAAGTAACAGTCTAAATAAATGGTTCTCCACTTTTCACATCAACGTGAAAAACATCGATCTCAACTGACTTGGATTTAGTGATAAAGAACAAAAATATTCTGCAGAGATAGCGAGAGCTTCATCAGTCCATGATAGTATTCCCACTGCATTCAACTGAACACACATCATTAACCACCACAGGAGAAGCAGATTGTCTCTTACTAATTAAAAAAAGCATTGATCATAGTAGAGAGGAATGTAACTCCAAGGTATTTACAAATGTCGAGGTGCAGATTTTAGGCTAGAGTCAGATAACTGCTCATGGACATTTGTAATGGCATACAAATCATCAGTGATAGTAACAACTGATACATCTGCCACAGCAGCCTGTCAATTTATAAAGACAGTGAAGAACAGTAGTTATAGCACCTCTATTTTGGACAGCCTGGTCCTTTACAGCAACTGTAGTCTGAAGTTATCTTGTATCTGAGGAACTCAGCAACTTCAGTCATTTCAATCTCTCACAAAGTTGGTGCATTAGACACTTTTCAACATAAGGTTCTTGATAAAACAGTATTTCAAAGTATCTTCTCCATCAAGTATATTCTGATCAACTTGTGTGGGAATTGCTTTGGCATAACTATATGTTCCACGCTGGGGTGCTGGAAGGGGGTGCTTAACCTGGCAAGACATATGCGTGCGATCCCCCTCCCTGCCGTAGGCAGTTACAAGATCTAGTAGTAGCTCAGTTTTTCTGCTAGGTTAGAGATGGAGCATATGTTCACAGGCATGCATGGAGGGGAGAATTAGTGCTGTAAGGCACAATAAATGCAAGTCCTGCAAAAAATTACTCAGCTATCATCGTTTGGAGCAAGGTGAAAACATGCCAGAAATTGATTCAGTGCCTCCCGGTGCTAAACTGTGAGTGTAGCACCTCACTAGTTACACAGGAAAAAACATACCACCACAACAACAAAAAGAACAACAGCAGCTTGTATTTCTGAAAAAAACTTGCATTGCTAAATAACCTGATGTTCATTACTTTGTCAATATTCACAACCAAAATACACCCATCTATGGAATTTGGACAGTAAATAACTACCAAAATATTTACCATGTAATCTGAAAGAAAAGGAAATTTTCATCAAAGACTAGTAGAACAATCTACTCTTAGGCCAGGAATATTTCTATGTACAAGGAGAACATAATCACCTTGAAGATGCTAAAAAGAAATATACGTTTTTCTGAAGGCAGTTGGGAATGCAAAGACACTGTAGTGGTATCTAGTACGGTCAAAAGCAAAAACTTTTCCGTGTGGAAAAGTTCACAACATGGTTCTGCACGTTCAAGCATAAGAATCAAATCTACCATTCCTGAACGGAATAGCATCCATTCAAGGACAGACAAATTCTATTAAGCCTCACAAACTTAATATGGGAGTTGTATTTTTCCTCAATATCTCTCGTAATTCATTTTACAGGCTAAAGAACAAAGTATTTTTTGCAGTTCATCATCTGCACATAATATAAGAGGCAGTATGGCAGAAGAAAAAGAGAAAAAGGCAATGCCCCTGATGAGCATACATTATCCTCATTTTCCATGTTCTAAATGATTTGAAATATAAGCAGTCCATGTGTAATCAGCATATTTGTTTGTAGTTATTGATTGTCCTGGAAACCAAGGGCATCAGCATTTACACAGTTAAAAATCTCTGCGAATCTGAATGCATGCAGCCATGAAAAGAGGATGAAGTCCTGAAAGCATCATTCCCTATTTTTATTTTTTATTCTGCTTTATAAGAAAAGTTTATTGCAGAAACCTGTGGTACACTAATCTGATAATACAGAACTCACATTTCTCCACTGAAAAGACGTAGTATAATGCCAGTATCATCTTATGCATAGTAATTTTTGTGTCATATATATCTCACAAGCCACCCAATAGAAATTCATGGTCTTAATCTTGTAAGAGAATCCCAGATTTGCACGTTAAATGTTTTCACACCGGCAGATGTTTCTAGTTGGTAGTCAGGTGAAAGTAAGTAAATGTCAAACAAAATGAGAACACTTTTGAAGACTCTCAAAAGAGGCATCTCAAGGGAGGCTAACAAGTAAATGATCAAATACAAGTGAGACAAATGGGCAGGTCTAACACTGACAGTGGTGTGGGAATGTATTTCAGAAGCAGGGGTTGCTGCCTGGAACAAAGCCTTCAATGTTAATGTAAGTTGAAACATTTTCAGAGTCAAAAAGAAAACAAATCTCAAAGGGAAGTAAGGATACCTGAAGGTTAGCATGGGCATAGGTTTTCAAGGTTTGAGCAGGTCATAATAGCTTGGCCATAGTTAAATGCTGACATGATTATACTGCTTCTGAGATACAGATTAGTACCTCCACTGCACAGATATATTACTATGCTAGGACCCATGTCAGAAATCTCTACCTTGTACTGCACTGTGCAGTAGCAGTGTGTCCCATAAGTCTCCTGTCAAAACAGATTTCAAAAATATTGTTGACACAATAGATCTATTTACTGGGTTGTACCTGTTTAACAGACATTAAAATTATTAATTTACTAACACCTATTGCATAAAAAACATAATGACTTGGAATAGTAAAAAGGAAAAAAAATCGGTATCTACCATGAACGTTTCTGCTTCATCTCCTACTAGTCCAGCAATGGCTGAAACTGGCAAATCAGGGCCATAGTACGGATCTTCACTATGAGAAACTGGGAAAAATAAACCCTTATGAGCACTCATTGACCCTTGTCCATCAGGGAGTTTCACAGGCCTGTGAAAAAGCAAGAGACACTGTGTGAGGAGAAGAAATATTACAAATAATAAATGCTGATACAAAACCGAGAAGCATGTTTTCAAAACTGTGAGACACCAACGCAGTTAATGGGCTTTCCTTCTGCAAGAGTAACGGAGGATTGTTGTAGACAATCATTCTACGTGGCACATACCATTTCACTGAAAAGTAACAGTAGTTCTACTACAAAAGAGGAATGTTCCTAACCGGCAGAAACGGATTGCCGTGTTCTAACTCAGTGTCTTTTCTTGTTGCCTTGTATAAACAACTATTCTATGTTACTGTTTCCTTATTAACCAGGATTAATAAAGTCACACACCTAATTTGCATATGCTGTGAGGATTCATGCTTAATGTTTATTTGGAGAAAGTTTAACAATGATGAAAAATTATTAGTAGTATTTGCCTGTTGCACTTTGGTAATCGATGTATGAGTGGCTGTTGCAATGCAGAAGTTGAGGATACTATAGTTTACAAACTATGTTGATTTATGACTTGAAAAAAATTTATGTAAAATAAACCATTCTCAGTGGAGGTTTAACCTCTATTGAATGGAATGAAAAGTGAGGAAAAAAGACTATATGTGCATTTCCACATGTGTACTCTAGAATGACAAAAGGTAAAATACCATTCAGTATTCTTTTCATATCGCAAATTAAGGCCTTGTCTATACTTCCACTGATATAACTGTGTTAGTGGCAATATGGGGGTTATATTCATAGTTAACGAGATTAAACACACTTGGGAACTGTAGCTACCACTGAAACAGCATATGTGTTCTATTTCAAGGATTCCAACTCGAATGATACATACTACTTCTATACCAGCCTCAAAAACATTTTAGCATAAATAAATTCTAGGTTTGCTGTGCTCAGTGAATTGCATTGACAGGGCCGTCCCCTCTGGAGCTGTAAATTGGCCACACAAACTAAAAATCACACAGAAAACTGATATTGCTTTTGGTACAATTTGTGATTACAACAACATATTGTTTAACTATGCTTACTAGGAAACAACTTGATCCAAATTTGGTGGTTTCATAACTACAAAAGCAACACTCAACATAGCCACTTGCAGGAAAGCAGTCCAGGCACTACCTTAATTCAGTCATGCAGCTTTTGATAGAGGCTGCTAAAGCAGCTGATTAGTATTACCTTCATGATGTGCATAATCTGGACACGTGAGTGCTAAGAAATGAAATCATAAATTCAATTAACTTGATTAACTACATAGATTCATACTGGCTGTTATTTACCAACTACTGATTGCAATTGCTAGGTCAACTAAATTGGCTTAAATTCTTTGCAAACAGATGTAGGTTGATAGTCTTAGTTATTAAAATATAGTTCTAGATTTTCTCTTAACATGAAGGGTGTTCCACTTACTTTTGTTTAAGGTGATGCTCGTCATTATTCCTTTCAATATGCCAGATAGTAATGGAGCTCTCATTAACAAAACACAGTTGTTGCCAATTCATGGGGTTAAAACTTAAAGAGGTCGCTGTTACCCCTGGCTGAGACTCACTGCAGAGGAGGATATTTTCTTGCCAGTTCCTTCATTAAGGAGAGTAAAAGAAAATCAAATCCACTAAATAAGTAAAAAATATTCAAGCTGACTGACATTCAAGACCAATATTGGAAAACAAATACTTTGTCAGTGACAAAAAATTTTTGCTGTCAAACAAGTTAGGTCTTCTTGAGAATAAAAACGAGGTGGTTAATTAGACACACATAAAATTAGTACTGCTACAAAAAGACTGAATACTAAAATAATTTTGAAAACTGACATTTTAGAAACATTATCATGCACTTCCTTTTGTGAAAAGACCAACAGAATCAAGAGACATGGATTTTTTTTCATTCATTCCATCAATGACTACTTTAATGGACCCAAACAATTAACTCTTCAGCACCCCAGACCTCAGCATTGCTTTTCCAATCCAAAAAATAATGATTATAATGCTTGCAGGCTTGTAGTTGGAAGGTATTACAATTAGGGAATAAAAGACAGTCATCCTGTGATTATCTATGGATGAATTAGGTAATACAGTAATTGTGCTGCGAATGCAGACATACAAGCTATGGCTGCATTAACTAACTTGAGGACAAACCAGGGCAGAATTTGTGCGGGGCTATGTATAGCTGACACAAGCCTGGGAATCTGCTTTCCACTGACTTTTCTTTTGTCCTGTGTAATCTATTTTATGTTCTCACCATCTAATTTGCATATTTCTCTATTATCCAGATTAATTCTAGACTGCATTTAGGTGCTATCCAAGAACTGATTAACATAATTTGAAGAAAATGGTTAAAACTGTTTCTTAATTTCTTGGACAATATATCTGGCTGTTAATCTAAATAACATTTATAGCTTTAGTATTTGTCATTACTGCTGAGAGGAAAAAAAAAAAACAAAAATGCATACACTGCTGTAAATGGATTTAGTATAATCCTGTTGTTCTGGCCTGTAATAAATTCAATCACAGAAACAGATGAGGACTGAAGACAATGGTTAATATTGATAGCGTATGCAGAAAAATGAGAAATATTCATATGTACACCATAACTCTCATTAAAATTACAGAAAGCTATAAGCTGCAATTCTGACTTTAAAAGATATCAGTGTAGCTGTCTCTCTAAAGATGTCAGCATGTGCTCCTCCCATACCTAACAGAGAGTGCCAACATAGATAATTTATTAAGATCTAAAACTATATGGCAGACACATCTGAAAAAGAATCTGGCATTAAGTCTCTCCTTTGAACAGAAAAGAATAAAGATCTAGGGATAAAATACCTCAGATGAAAGGCAGGTTTTAGTTATCCATAAGCTTTCTATACTTTGAGACTGACATAACTTTCAAAACATCTCTTATACCTCCGATTCCAAACTATCTGCTTAACATACAGGAACTGTGCAATCATCATATTGTAATCACACATTAAGAATGCTAAACATTGAGATTCCTTTCATCTGTACACACACATTTCTACAATGAATGCACAACATAATCCAATTGCAAAAATCAAGGTCCTGATCTCACAGTAAATTCAGATGCCTCTGTTCAAGTTATTATAAATTCTAAGTTTATTATTGTAAGGTAATTATATTTTGTTACTAAATTCTTTCTGACTGGAATCTAGGATGGTTCTTTTATGACAATTAGCTGCTGATAGTCATATTCATGCTGATTCAAATAGGTTTAAATTGTTTGGCCTTGGAAATGGCCACTATTTTAAAGCACTGAAACATTTCTAGATTTTTCAATTTTTAAGAATAATCTGGAGAAATCTTTCAAGATGGTGGATTTTTGTTTAACTGCACACAATGAACGCATTAGTCCATATGTGCGATTTCTGCTGTAAGTGACAAGCATGTAAGCTTTCCAGGCCAGTGAGACTGTCTTATTGGTTTCTACTGTGATACACACACAGACATCCTTCCTGAAGTACCACGTGCAATCAGAGTTCACAGCAAACATTATTCTTCTTCATAAGGGATAAAGAAGAGGCATCTGTAATAGTATCTACTATCATTACTAAAATTCTGAAGTTACAGGAGTTTCTGCCTCTTCAATAATCATTGTACAAGAAAAGGTCATCATTAATAGGGAGTATACAGAATATTCATTACATGTCCTTGCTTGCCTTCCTCCTACTCCACCCTCCCCATTTGTTTTGAAGAAGTGCTCAGACTCCACAGTCTGTGGAAGCTTGCTGGCAATGGAGGCATAAGCAGGCTTATATTTTTACATAACAATTTAAAAATTTAAATAATCTAATTTTCTGTATCTGTACCATATTATATTCCTTTCATGACAATAAGCAGAAAATGATAATCCAACCCAGTGACCCATGGTAGTGTAATCACTGAGCACAACTATAAGACAGAACTAAGTCAAGCATGAGTAATTAAGAGGACCACTGAACAGTCCAGGGGAACAAAAAGGTAGAAATCGACTTTAGAACGCTTTTTCTCTTTTCAGCAGGCAACTTTCTTTCACAAACAGCATGGTACTCAGCTTCCAAGGGTGAGCAGATAATTAACTAGTGATGAAGACTTTAGAAGTACTCCAAAACACAAAATTTCAAAGAAAGTAGAAGATAGCTGTAGCAAATTAACAGTCATTCTGAGTAGTGGCTACTAATGCTAGAAAATAAACAGCAAGTTTGGTATAGAAAGTGTGCAGGCAATGATCAATCAGGAAAAAAAATGGAGATGAAGGCAACCAGTGTGTCTTCCACATTTGTTAACTTAATTTATGGTAAAACAGCACATATAAAAAAATATGAATTAAATGTAAATGGTATTAAGATAATTTTTTTTTTGCTCTTACCATACTGAAAGAACAAATTCTGGGATTGAAGAGTAACTGGCTAGATATGGGCCTGTGAAACTAAATGCAAGTAAGGTGTAGTCCAGCTGAGCATTACCTGAAATATAAAAATAAAGAACATGGTCTTTAATTGCCCCAGACTTTACTGTTTACTATCACAGATACTCTTCTCAGTTCCTTTATATCCACTTTAACACTTCAAAGGCATTCTTCAGGCCCCTGATTCCTTTGCTTCACTCTAGATTACTGTTTTGATTTGATGAAAGTGTTCCCTATGTATCACTGCTTGGAATTTTTTTCAATAATACCTTGAATTTGTAAAGTATTTTTCCCCAAGTACCCTGAAATCCTTTGCATTCATAATTTCATTCATATACATGAAATAAACAAGTAGTGTGATCCTTATTTAAATGGCAAGGAAACTGAAACATGGATAGGGTAAGCAACTTAACTAAGGAGAGAAATGTTACGAGGTGGGAAAAAATATATATTAGATCCCAGACACCAAAGTTTAACTGCAAGAACCCTTATTCCTCTCATGTCTCAGATTTCTGAATGTGGCTTTCAGCAGTTTGCTTGGAAGACTACTGTAGAATGATTTTTTTGGTTATTCTGACTATATTTTCCTAAAATGAATGTCATTTCATTCCATTTGGTTTTCCTTTAAAACAGCTCCATTTTGTATTGTCATATTCCTCCCTAGCTTGAGCCTAACTAAAAATAATGCAGTGGAAAATTCCTTCTACTTCTTTCCACGCATCTTGTCATGAGACAGTTTCCTGTCACACTGTTTCTCAAGTCTTATAAAAAATATCCTTCAGAAACTGGATGATTTAAGTGTTGTTTCAATGAAATGGTGACAGGGAGGGTTACCACATCACTACCTTTTAATTCTGTCAGTTTACTGAGTTCTGGAAAAGTGTAGACATATATGATGGGATTCAGCTTCCGGTCTGAAAAGGCCAGCACTTGACTGTTCCCATTCGCTGCAAAGGCTCCCACCTGGCCAGTCTGACACTGCAGCACTGTCGTCTTCTTTGTTTCAATGTCCAGGAAGAGGATGTAATTGCCACAAGGGTAGCAGACAGTTTGATTGTTGATAAAGCCAAAGTTCTTGTTTGAGAATCCCTGAACCCAACTTAAGAAAGAGCAACAGAATATTAAAACATTAAAGACACATTTCTTAAAATACTGTGATAAATGGAATGTTGTAGCCTAAGTTACACTGAACTGATGCTTGGGATTTGTTAGACTCATCCTCACACCAATGTTGCAAAACCACAGTAACTTCAAGATCTAGTATTATGAATCACTAGTTCAGTGTTTCCAAAAACATATGGTCAATCTTACCTGGATGGAGCACAAAGGACTGTCATAAAAACATGGAGAGATGCTTATATTTCTTTCAGTTTTCACTAAAAATAAAGTTAGCTGGTTCACAGGCTCTGGTTTTGTACTCATATATCATAGTACTAGAGTATGCCTTTATTCTGAAAGAATTACACAGGAACAATCCATACTTGGGACCCAATTGTGTTTGCTTAACCTTTCATATCATTCATGAGATGAACTTTCATAGTTCATCTCATCCCCATAAAATAAAAAATATAAAGGCACGGCTTGTGTTTGTATGAACCTAACCAGGATGACTGTTCAGTTCAGCACTTTAACATGGTAAAACTTTGGAATGTAAACAGGATGTGTTACGCAAGGACTGAAATAAATTACTGAAGAGGAGTCAGCTTAGGAACTTACAACGTATCAACAAATTCATAACTGCCTGCAGATGTTTTTACCTTTCAGAAAGTGTGTGGATAAATATCAGGGTCCTCTTACGAAAGGGATTTGCATTTACCACAAAGTGAAGATGTCTGACTGAGCCACAGCTTAGCCTGCTGGTACCATGGCAGAAAAGTTTCAGCAGTGTAACAAGATATCCTCTGTGTACAATGCTGCTGTTAAGACCTTCTCTTCTAATTTCTATTCAGAAACTTTCCATCTCTTACCTTCTTCCAAATAAGAGCATTTGACTGGAAGAGATCTTTGTCCTCTGCAATTGCAAGCAGTGTTTTCACGCTCCTTTCATGAACATAAGTCAGTCATAAGATCAGGTCAGCCGCTGATCCTCTATACTCTTACTAGAAGACTGTACTATAGCCTCAACACTCTCATAGTTAGGAACATTTTTAAATGGCTAGTCTTAAGATATTTATGTTCAGAAATAACTTCTCGTTCTCTTTTCTGAGTAGTTTTTGCTCTTGGCCTCTTTCACTACACACCAGAGGAGTAAGTGTAGCCAGAGGGGAGTGGGAGCGCACTGATCACGTGCTCATGCAGATGAACTGAATACCATGGCAACAAAGAGGAGACATTTCAGCTGATGAATGTTTTTCCAAACCTTTAACACAGGAACTAGATGTATGACGTGCTAGGGGACATAAGAAGACCTTTATGAACATGCTGACAAGACAAGCTCTATGCTCTTCTCCAACACTAGATCTGAATCAGTGTAAATGAAGTATTTTTAACTTCTGTTCACAGAGGTACAATGAAGTCTAGAAAATATATATGCAGGGATAAATTAATGGGATGACAGCACAATTTATCATCCTTATACAACCAGTAAAGGCTTAAGGGGACAAGGATTCAGCCTGTTACCTGATATCAGCTATGACTGGTGCAGTACACGTACTGAGTCAGGTAATTAGCCACGGCTCACCCACATGTTTTCCATGCTGTGTCTGTCTCCAGTTCTGTATAAACATTGTGTCAGAAGTATTTCAGCCATAAACTCAGCCAGCTGGTGAAATGTAGATGGGGCAAAGTAATTAAAGTTGCTTGGAAGTTTCGTTACAGAGAATTTTGCCACTGAAAACTGCTAGTTCATACAAAACAGATTACATGAAACCAGGAGTTTTGTGTTTTCTGAAGTCATAGAACACAGCATTCCAACTTCCCACTGCAAAATAATTTTTGTCACTTTCTTCTAAAACTGATATGCATACTACTCCTGCTAATATTAATTTATAAGAAAGGAGAACTTGAAACTTTTCTATTTTATGGAAATGGGCTTTGTTTCACATTCAGTGGGGCTTAAATTCTTTATTTTGTATAATGTTTTCATTTCTTAATGTGCTTTAACAAAGCAAAAAACCTGGGTCACAGCTGTTCCAAGTAACACCAGTTTGCACAAGGGACATCCTTGGAATAGTAATGACATACTTCAGATGGTATTTTTTTACTCTGCAAATATCAGAATTGGTTAAGGCTGAAGCCTGTTTCTCCTATTAACAGAACAAATAATTTTCTTTCCACTAAAAAGTGCTGCACTTATAATTATGGATCTATGTCCCATAAGCATCAGCAAAACAGCTGAAATAAAATGGACAAGGAAGTTTAAACATCTGTCCCATTACATAGAAAAAACATCTAAACATCCTAGATTGCTGTGAAAGTCTCAATCAAGGTGGGGCAGGAAGGGCTTAATTCATCTACAGCTCCTATTCATTCAGAACCAAAAAGCAAGTTGTCGGGTTGCCAAGAGTTTTGGAAGAGAAATGTCTTTCTATATATACTGTGGGTAATGTTTCTCAGAAAAGGAAATCTGAAAGTCTCCGACATGCAGGTTAAGATGCTGAGAGAGAAAGGTAGGAGTGAGGACTTAGAATACCAGGAAAATTAAGAGCCAAGGAAGGAGATGATGACAGTGGGATTTAGGAGGTATAGAACAGCCAGGGAAATTCTAGAGGTTGAAGCAGTCTGGGTAAAACAGAAGAGAGATGTGGCCATGAACAGAACAGAACTGTATGGGTTCACGAGGCCAGATACTGAGAAGAAAAGCATGCCACAAGAGTTCATCAGGATCACGTGCTGCCAGAATCACTAGACAGGAAAAGATAACTCATGCCACACTTATTATCAACTCAGCAAGCTCTAGCTTAAAACTAGTCAGGATTGCTCTTAATCCTCATTTCAGAGCCTCCCTGTGCTAAGGGCAGAGAACCTAAGTTTCATCCAAATCCACCAAAGGCTCAGTTGCTGCTATATGCTGCAACGCAAGTGCTTCTTTCCCTCTCCTCACCCCCGGCTGCCTGTGGCCCTAACACAGACCCACACCACAGCAGCCTCCCTTCCTTTCCCTGTTAGACCTGCTCTATTTTCTGACGGCTGTACAGAGCTGACCCGGGGTGAGAGGAGCTGAGCCTCGGGGGCAGAGAACAAGACACCGGGCACCCCACCGGGGCCGAAGGGCTCAGGAATGTGTGGAAACCCGAAGGGCGCGGGCTGCCCCGGCCGGCTCCCACCTCACTTCCAGCGCGGCCTCCTCGGCCGAGGAGCAGCGGCGGCCCCCCACGGCCTCGGCGCGAAGCTCCTCACCGGCCGCCTCCATTCGCCCCACACCACCCCCAGCCCGTTTACACCCGTCTCTAAGGAACAAGAACAGCTTCTGCTATTAGCTGACACAACACCTCCCGCCAGGAATAAACCAGGCAGCTGATTGGCCTGCGCCGTGCGCCAACCAACCAATGAACGCGGGTAGGTATTTAAAGGGCCAGTGGCCCTAAAGGAGAACCCGCGCAGCGCTCCTCTCCTGTGGAGTGGCGGAACCGAAGCGCTGAGAGGAGCGCGCTGCGGCATATCCAGCCACGCAGGCACCGGCCCGGGGCTAATGGGGTGACGCTGCCTGTGAGGCGCTGGTGTGTGGGGCCTTTAACCTGCGCAGTCGTTGCTGCTCTGCCTCAAAAGTAGGCAGCGTTGGGGCAGCGACCGTGGGTTCCTTCCCTCGGCCACCCCGCGGGGCCTTCCAGCAGCGCTTGGCCTGTCACTTAGTGAGACTGCTGTACCAGTTCTCCCGTTGCTTCTCTTCGTTTTTCTTTCACAAAGTGCTGCACCCGGGGCAGTCTTTTTCAGGATGTGTAAGACAGTGCTCGTGAAGCTTCAAAGAGAGCTGAAGGGAAGTTGGTCACTGGAAAGAAGAGAAAGTACAACTATGATCTCTATATATGTAGTTATGGCTTTTAACATGGTAACGCAGCAAGAGCTTCCAAGTATTTTAAAAGCAGAATTAGCAATAACATCTCCTTTCCCTAAAGGGTGAAATGTTATTTATAGTGTCTCACTTGCTTATGTTAGTTCGCTATCACTTTTCTGTACAGTGGCAGTGTGTGGTTGTGTGATACTGCTATATCTCCACAGCACCATGGAGCAACGACGGAGAGTGGCACCACTGTCCAGGGGCGGCAGGACAAGCCTGTACCTTCTTGTCTCAGCAGGTGCTCTGTATGCCACACAAAACCAAGACAGGATGAGGAAATGGTTTTATTTTTCCATAGTGCCTTTGAGGAGGTATTGTAGCACGTGGATTTTGTGATCCTGCTTTCAGCTCCTACGTGCCTGACTCTGGGCTGTGAGTTAGCAGACTGCCTGTGTTCTCTGTAATCGCTAAAACAAACTTCAAATGAATTTTCTCTTTTTTTCATGACCCAAAATGCTGCTGAAACTTTCCTAAGGGAAGCGCTCAGAGGAATGAGAAATATGTCCTCTAACACAGTTTTTTTTTAATGGTAGGAGAAATTATTTTGCTGGCAAAGGACATCTTATGTACAGCTTCTGTTTGCCTAGGGCATGGCAGGCTTGTGCAACAAATTACCACTCCCTTTCACTGCTGACCTGCTTATTAATTGCATAATCAAACAGCAATGACTTAACAAAAAATCATGTTGTTGTTCTATTCAAACGGATAATGGTGTCAGGTTCACAGTCACTTTACTAGGGGCCATCTTAGTGTTTGTCTGCAGGAGAGATCCCCACAGAAAATACTGGGTTTTGCAACATTGTGCCTGAGGCCCAACTCCAGTGACAAAACCAAACCAAAAGTCACCAACAGGCAAAACTTTCTAATAGTGCAAGCACGGATCCACCAAGGAGACTGGAGAAGCTCCGGTTCCTCTGTTAGCCTCAGGGGTTTGACAGAGACGTGTCCATCGCTGGGAAGGCCAGGACCGTCCCTCCTTTTGGCCTCAGCTGGCCCAGCCCTCTGGTGCCTACAAGTGTGCTGTTTCCTAATAAGGTACAGCTCTGACCACAAGGTTGGGTGGAAGGGAAGGGAAGGGAAGGGAAGCGTTTCATTTCTGGGACCATAGATCAACTTGGACACTGTGTGAAATGCATTAAGAGGAAAGCTCCTCCGTTGCCACAATTATACCACAAGAAAAGCAGGTACAAGGAAGGCCCTGGTGCCCTCACCTCAACTGACGAGGGAGCAAAAGGGATGGAGAGGACTTCAGTCTGTGCTTCGGTTCTCTCTTTTGCTCTATGGACATACTGATGGTCCCACAGGCCATGTTTGCAGAAACAAGCACGAATCCCTCTATGACTGCAAGGTAGTACTTAAATTCAATCCAACATTTGCTGTGGCCCCTTATCTGTTACCTGTTGTCTCCTCTTGCATTTCCATCATGAAGTGGAATAGCTGTGGGAGAGAGAAACCTTCCTTGTTATCCTCAAGGTGGGACTGGATGGGATTTTGAAGGACAGCAGGTGATGCAGCGCGGCTGTAGCAGGAGAAGGCCTGTCCCAGGAGGCCCTGTCCAGGGAGGAGGCTGGGGGGAGGCCTGGTGCCTCACCAGCTGCTGGAGGCACCACTTGAAAAACCCCCACAACCAAGCATACGGGGTGGAGTTTTGCCATAGGTTTCCCATTTAAATGGATGTGCAGCTGGGGTGGGTTATGCTGCGGTTATAAAGAAGGGAGCATTAAGAGCTGCTTAACAGCGTCTGTCCCGCTCAGCATCGCCGCCGGGGAGGAGGGTCGGCTCAAGGAGGGACCACCGGGGGGCTGCGCGACGTTCCTCCCACCCAAACCCAAGCTCTCCCCGCGCCGTGTGTGCCAGCCACCTGAGGCGGGGCGCCGCCAGCCCCTGGGGGAGAGAGTCAGGCCGGCACACAGGCCCTGGCACCCGGCTGGTTGCCCGCGCAGCCCGGCAGCGCCCCGCGCCCCCCTGAGGGGACGGTGGTTCCCGCCCTCCTCGGGGCCGCCCCCCGCGGGCGGGGCCGGCGGCGGGGCAGAACACGGCACGGCACAACACGGCACGGAACAACACAGCACGACGCAGCGCGATGGCGGGCGATCACTCTCGCAGCCTGGGCAAGGGTAAGCAGCGGCCTCAGCAGGCCCACGCCGGGGCCTCCGGCTGTGGCAGGGGGCACGGGGCACGGGGCACGGGGCTGTGCGTGTGGCGAGTAACGGCTGTTAACGGTCGGGACGGTTGTCTTCTCTCTCCTCAGGCAGCGCGGCCCCGGGGCCGGTGCCCGAGGGGGTGATCCGGCTCTACAGCATGCGGTTCTGCCCCTTCGCCCAGAGGACGCGCCTCGTCCTCCGCGCCAAGGGCATCAGGTGAGGCCTTCCCGGCGGGCCGGCACGGCCCCGGGGTCCCGTCCGTCCCCCACAGACCCCCCGCGCTGCCGCGACGGCCCGTCAGGGGTCGCAGGGGGCGGTTCAAGCTTCTCTCCTAACCTGGGCATCCTAAACGGCTCTTAATTAAACATCCCCGAAAGAACTGAGTGAAAAGGGGTTCCTGTGGGTGATTTTGTTGTAGAGCTTGAACTTCTTAGGTCTTTTTTGGGGAGCGGCGCCTTGCTGGCGTGGGAAATAAGTAGGCTGTGTATGAAATCAATTATGTAAAGGCCCAAAGTAAATCCGTAGGGAAAAACCCCAAGACGATTTCTTTTTTTTTAATTTTTCTCTCACCTGTCGTCCTGAATGTTTGCAATGATAGCATTTGAGCTTTTCCTGGGTAAATATGAGTAGAACCTTAATGTATTTTGTTGTTTGGTTTTGAGGTAAGCTGCAGTGAAAATTTTGGGAGATATGAATATTAAGTGTTTGTATTACCACTTAGCAAAACACAATAGTGAGTGAGTGACCTTTTCAAAAGGGGAAATATACGGTGTTCCTACAATATCCTCTCACTCCTGTGCCGTAGTAAGTTCACGGCATTCCACACTTGTGTGTGTTTCTTTTTCAACGTAGCCATGTCGTTTCAGTGTTTTTAAACGGGGGCTAATGCTTCCCTCAGTTTGCAGCTTCAAAGTAACAGGGTTTTCTACCTGCGGATTCCCACCAAGTCCCAGGCCTGCCAACTGTCTGTTAACCAGCATTGGGCTGGGAGTCCGTATTAGCATACTAAATGCTTACCACGCAGTTCTTCTGATAGTGAGATAAGAGTTTGGTTTGTTGGTTTTGTTATTTTCTTGGGTCTTTTTTCCCGAGAGTAGGTGCATTGAAACTTCCAGGTCCGTTTAATTTTGTTTTTATTTAGTGTCTTTGGACTGACTTTTTTTTTTTGAGCTGGGAGGTTTGTTTTAGCATAGTGATTTTGGAGGGGTTCTATTGCTACCTAGACATGGTGGGTGCCTTCTGGTAACCTTTGAGTTCTTCTGAAGGTTCAGCAATGTTTAGCAGACCTCTGGGCTTATGAGGAATTTTCTGGGGTCACACATGTAACACAGCATATAACATGCTTTGTTATTTAACATAGACATGTTTCCCATGTGTCTTTTTTTTATCAATACCTATTTTGCCTTTACCCTGCACACCTGTTCTATGTGAGGCCATAGGCAGGGAAGATAAGTAGGTAGGATGCTCTCCTGATTTGCTCTTTGGTGTCAGGTCAGGTTAAAGTTCAGCTGCATTTCTTAATTGGTGTGTAGCTTATTTTCAATCAAGTGCTTCTTTCTTAGAATGTCCCTGAACCTGCATGTGATAAGTGTGCTGCATTCTGAGCTTGACCTTTGTTTTTAGCATGACTATAAGGGCTGCATCTGTGCTTGCAGACTGTTCATGTGTCTTCTATTAGTTTAACAAACAACTCATTGTAAGTCAATGCTGATTTTGTCCAGCAAAGGGAAGTGCTCCCTGGCAGTATTCCTATGTGTCAAATGCTTAGTTCTGCAAAGTACTTCAGGGAAGGCTCAAGAGAGCAGGGGAATGAGGATTCAGCCTCTCAAGTACTGTAGCTGTTGAGGTATGATGACTGCATTTTGCTATGGCATGGCGTGGACTGTAGCAGAACTGAGCCTGTTTGGGTCTTGTTTCTTTCGCTCTTTTAGCCATGAAGTAATCAACATCAATCTGAAGAACAAACCTGACTGGTTCTTTGAGAAGAACCCCTTTGGCCTGGTTCCTGTTCTGGAGACCAGCAAAGGCCAGCTGATCTATGAATCTCCAATTACTTGTGAATATTTGGATGAAGCATTTCCAGGAAAGAAGTTGATGCCTTCGGACCCATATGAGCGAGCCTTTCAGAAGATGGTCTTGGAACACTTTTCAAAGGTACTGCATGACCAGGGTGGGATTGTGTGTCTTACTTCACTGTAGGGTCAAAAGCTGCAGCTCTGTTGCCATCACTGCTTTTGTGCCTTAAGAGGAGGGTCTTGTGTCTGGGAGAAGCATTTAAATAACTGAAGGGGTTATTTGGGGCCTCTTGCTGTGAGCACATGAAAACCACTGTGTGTCTGAATTGCTCCCGGTGTTTGCATAGGGATGGATGCAGGAAGACAGCGAAGCTAGTGACAGTGTATATGACTGAGGCAGGATTTTGAGCATCCTACAATAGAGGAAAGGTTAGGAGTCCAAACTAGCTGAATGCTTGAGACCTAGGCAGTGACAATTGCTGTATTTTGAGCTGAGTCTTTCTGTAGGAAGTACTGTATGAATGCAGAATGTGAAGAATGCCTGACTGAGAGAGCCTACGGCCATGGACAAGAGATGTCAGGTGGCTGTAGATAAGGGACATGTATAAGAAGACTGGTTTTGGCTCTCGCTAGGGATTTGAGGTGGACACTGCGCCTGACTGGAAGTAACCTCTCTGTACCCTAAACATAGAAAATGCAAGCACGTGCTTTGAAGAGTCTAGGAAGTGAAAGAAGTCAACTTGGATATGAGGCAGCAGGGGAGAGGAAGCAGTGGAAGATGCAAAGAGATGTGGACAATGAAGGGGGATACAGGGAGGATATATTTATAGAATCATAGGATAGTTTGGGTTGGAAGTGACCTCCAAAGATCATCTAGTCCAACCTCGCCGGCAATGATCAGGGTCATCTTCAACTAGAGGAGGTTGCTCAGAGCCCCGTCCAGCCTGACCTTGAATGTTTCCAGGGATGGGGCACCTACCACCTCCCTGGGTAACCTGTTCCAGTGTTTCACCACCCTCAGCGTGTTAAAAAAAATAAATAAATAATCTTCCTTATATGTAGTCTAAATCTACCCTCTTTTAGTTTAAAACCATTACCCCTTGTCCTGTTGTAACAGTCCCTGCTAAAAAGTTTGTCCCCATTTTTCTTATAAGCCCCCTTGCCCCCTTTAAGTACTGAAAGGCTGCAATAAGATCTTCCTGGAGTCTTCTCTTCTCCAGGATGAGCAACCCAGACTCTCTCAGCCTGTCCTTATCGGGGAGGTGCTCCAGCCCTCTGGTCATTTTGGTGGCCCTCCTACGGACCTGTTGGAACGGGTCCAGGTCTTTCCTATGTTGGGGCCTCCAGATCTGAATGCAGTTCTCCAGGTGGGGTCTCATGAGAGCAGAGTAGAGGCGCAGAATCACCTCCCTCGACCTGCTGGCCACGCTGCTTTTGATGCAACCCAGGATGTGGTTGGCTTTCTGGGCTGCGAGTGCACATTGTCTGCTTGTGTCCAGCTTTTCATCCACCAGTACCTCCAGTCCTTCTCTGCAGGCCTGCTCTCAACTTACAACAAGTCTTTCTGAATAGGCATGATGGGAAGAGGGCTACAGGGAGGCATGTTACAAGAAATGAAACGTGCACTCAGTGTTGGTTATATGAATGACAAGATCTTAGAAAAATGTTATCTATGAGCTTTAAGAATATAATTTAGTTAGGCTTGGTCACTGGGCAACTTCCTGGTACTGTATGCCAATTTCTCTGGCAATTACCAAACTGGAAAATGCACAGGTTTGTAGAAACCTGCATATCTTGGGCTGCCTGTCTTAAAGTACCTTGAATGTTGATAATTTTTTCCATCTGCCTTTTTTTTAATCTGCCTTTTTTTCCTCCTTTCCCTCTTCCTTCCCCCTCCCCTTTTTTTCTCCTTTTTACAGTGTGTGCAGATGGGAAGCATGCCTTCTTTTCATTATTCTCCTTTTATTACAAGATTGAAATTCATTAGTATTTGCATTCGTTTTTCCTTTAAGCCTTTGCTTACCTTTTATGAAGTATAAAAGATTTCTATTAATGGACTTTATTTAACTATTTAAAGTTATATCTTTAATATTTAACTTGCATCTAGCATCTTAACATCTTAAGCTCTGAGTGACTTCTATTACAATAATACAAACATTAAAGCTTTTTTCTTTCCTTTGTATAGATAACCCCCATAGTTTTCAAGTATTTTGTGGCAGTCAAAGATGGACAGGACACCACAGCGCTTAAAGCAGAGATTGCTGAAAAGTTTGGCAAACTTGAAGAGGTAAGAGTATTTCATGATAACGACCAGGTTGCTAGTCATCGTATGATTGCTTTTTTCTTTCATGCTTTGGCCTTTGGAACTAGATCTCTTCTTGTTCAGTTGGTAGTAATAGCAATGAACAGTCTTTTGATTTACTCCCCCCAGCCTAGGATGCACAACAGTGCCATTAGAGTAAATTCGAAGTAGCTAAACTAGATTTCATCTGTATGATGAAGGCTGTGTGGACTTATGGAGTTTTATGAATTCTAGCTGACTGCTGTTGTCTTAAAAGTCTTTTTTGTGCTTAAAAGGTAAGGAGACCTTGCAGCATATTCTAAGAGCAAGGGCTGAGGAGTTTGAGCTGCTGAAAAGCATCTGTAGCTCTGCTGAAGTCAGTGCAGATACCCTGGTGATGAAATAAAATCTTTTTTGTTTGGTGCGGGGGGAATCAAGAAAAGCTACTCTAAGTATGTTGGTGACAAAAGGAAGACTAGGGAAGACTTTCTCTGGAAGGAAACAGGAGACCTACTTACCTGGTACACAGACAAGGCTGACGTACCCAATGACACCAGCAAGGGCTCTAACCACACCACCCAAGCAGCAGAAGGCAAAGGCAGGGTCTGAGAGAATGAGGTAGAAGAACCTGGAGAAGACCAGGTTTGGTACCACCTAAGGAACCTGAAGGTGCACAAGTCTATAGGACCTGATGAGATTCATCTGTGGGTGCTGAGGGAACTGGTGGATGAAGTTGCCAAGC
>RSEF01000006.1:26368194-26415840 GCA_003993805.1 Himantopus leucocephalus
CTTCAAGGTCCCTTCCAACCTAAACCATTCTATGATTCTAATACAATCTGTCCCTTGCAGAAACCCACCTGTGTTCTGCTACACTGTTGTGTAATGCAACTTCAGCAGAGCTCCAGAAGTGTGAGGTGGCTTTGATACGCTGTATTAGCAACTCCACAATCCTGATTTAGTGTCAGTAGTTGTTCTTGGCTAGTCTGAACAGCTGCAGACTTGCCTTTATCACGAACCCATTCCTTCTGTGTTTTTAGCAGCCATGACTAATGCTTGTCTGGCTTGATCAAGAAGCATTCTTCTGTAGTGTTTCTCTTCTGGTGCAAAGCTACGAATAGCTTTCTAGTACTTTCCTAATTCTCCTAACAGTCATGTGCATTCTGCTTCCCCACGCCTTTGACTTGCCAAAGTAAAATTGTTTTCAGAGTAGCCTTGTCTGTCTGATTTGGCTGATGCTGGAGTAGTGCAGATGTCAAATGAGTTCTTGGGGGAAGCCATGTGTGTTTCACTTCCCTGAAATACAAAGCTATTGAACATTAAGGAAGTATTAACCTTCCTCCTGCTTTATTAATGCTGTGAAATACTTGGTGCTCCTTCAGTGTCTCTATTTTACTATATCCTGAAGGATTTTGCAGGAGCAGCTGAAGGTCACATGAGGAAGGGAGCTGTGCAAACCTCACTCAGCCTATTGCAAGAGATATTCGAGAAGGGAAGTGTTTGAAACACTTCTGTATTTAGTTTGCTGCTACCCGACAGAGGGAGCTGTGTTCCCATCTCTGGGAACGTGCAATAGAATCACAGAATGATCAGGGTTGGAAAGGACCTCTGGAGATCATCTAGTCCAACCCCCCTGTCAGAGCAGGTTCACCTACAGCAGGTTGCACAGGAAACAACTGCCAGGTTATATTCTGCCAGACACGTGGTAACTCAAACAGCTTGATGCTCCCTGAAGAACTGCTTTAAAAATTCTACTACCTCGTGGGGGTTAGGGGACAGGGTATAAATTCCTTAGGAGTGCTGTACAAATTTGTTGTGTGTCCAAATTTGAAGACAAAGATTTGTAAGGTCTCTTGGATTCCATGTTTAAAATGCCAAAGTGTCTGCAAACAGAGGGACTTCTCTTATGAAACAAGAGACCAAGCTCTGGAGGTTCCTTAAAGCACATTAAACTTGGATGACCATGGCACTTGAAATGTATCAGAAGCATAAATGTAACAGGAGAACTTGCTGCATTCTTTGTGCCCCTGCTTTCTGTGCTGAGCTGCGGGGATCTCTGTCTGGTGTATGTGGATGATCGGCTTGCTTCCTGTTCCCTTTGCACCTGGAATCAAATCCAGTTCTAGATGTAATGTTAGAAATGCTTTCCTGGCACTGCTTGGCCTCAAATGCAATGGGAAAAGAGTCCATGCTAAAACGGTGTTCTAGTTTACCTGGATGTTAAATTTAGCTGGACTTACTGCTCAAGAAATGCATGTGCATTTTTATGTTTGATTAGTCTGTGCCATTAATGCTTTTTGACAAGTAAGAAATCATGAACTGACAGATTCTGAGAGTTAAATTCCTTTTTTTTGTGCACGAGCTACAGCTTACTAGTGATTCACATGTTGTGACAGTTTGAACCACTGCAGAAGACCTGGACTGACAGTGTATGAAATAGTTAAGCTTGACACTACAGCTACTTTACTGACTAGCTCTGACTCCCCAGATATTCCATGTAGAGGAGAAATGTGCTGTATCTGCATTATTTGCTGTCTGATTCCTTCCGTATGCCTACATTTGTCTACAAGGTGGGAGTATTTTGTTACTGTAGAGTCCTGCTGCAGTAATTCCCTTCTGATGGCAATTGTCATCTCTCGCCCCTCACAGATTCTGTCCAAATGCAACACTGTGTTTTACGGTGGGGACTCGATCTCCATGCTTGACTACATGATCTGGCCGTGGTTTGAACGTCTGGAACCATTCCAGCTGAAGGAGTGAGTACCTCGCCTGGCTTCTAGTGCATACTAGAGTGCCTCAGCATAAATATACTTTGCAGCAATGGGCCACTCTTGGAAGCTGCTGAAGAAAGTTTGTATTGTGTTACAGTTTGGGGGAAGCATCTTCTCAAAAGAGAGATGAGTAGTTCAGGGATCTTCTGTAAATGGGCTTTCTTTCACCAGGTCTGTTTTCCTACCAAGTAATTTTGACAGATCTGGAAGAAGTGGTTAAAATACAGGACTTTGTCCCTAACGTCACAGATGAAAATGGTCTTTATTTGAAGGGGATGGAAGTATGGATGCCTAGGTTCAAATTTCTTGGTCCAAACCCTCAGACTCGAAATGCAGTCTTATGGTTCTCTTTGGAAATCCTAGGTTGACAAAGGAGGGTGATTTTGTTTTGAGATGAGTAAGCTGTATCCTACCTTGCTGTAGCTAATAGATCTGTCCCTGTTGTAATAGCATTTTTTTAATATGTAAATAAATGTCTTGGGTCTGCTATGTCCTGAAACAGCTCCAGTTACCATGATGTTACATTAATACATAGGGGAGATGGTATTAAAGAAAAAGTGTTTTATAGGTGGTTTAAAACAGGACTAAAGAGTCAGCTTGTATGAGGAAATGGGTGATAAAAGCGGAGGATGAGTACAGGAACACTTAGTCTCGCCCTGGTGCCTAAAGCATTCTTGAAGAACAAGAAAAGTGCAGGGAATCCTCAGCATTGAAACTTCTGGCACTGTAAAATGAGGGCTTTACTGATGGGTTAGTGACTGACTTTGTCTCCCTGTATGGTCCTTGACTGGAAGGGGAAATACTACAAGTGATATAGCAGCATAGGTCTGGAGTCATGAGGGTATTTGAATGATTGAGGATCTGAGCCATTGTATGTTAAGAAAAGATGCTTTCTGGGTAAGGGTTAGGAGTTACCTTGGAGAAGTTACGCATTAACTAAACTTGTGAGTTGGAAATTGTAATGCAAAGTGCTTGGGTCAATCTGCCAGAAGAGAATGAAAATAATAAATTACACTGTTAAGCTTTCGATTTGCCACACAGTTGGGTTGGTGGGTTTTTTTCCAGATGTGTCTGAGAGGGTTTATAGATTTAATCTGTTAATCAAATCCTCAGTTTCCTTAATAGACTGTGTCTGTGTTTTGAGCTGCTGGGTTGCAGAGCAGTGCAAACCACACAGCTTGTCTTGATATGCAAGAGAGGAGAGAAGAAGTTCATGAGTTGTGGAGGACTCCTCAACCACTGTACACAGCATTTGTTTCAAGAATCACCATTAGCAAAGCATTCCAGAGGGAGGCAGTAGTGCACAAGCCTCTGCCCTCAACTCGGAGCAGATGATAAGAGCTGGGTTTTTTTTGCAACAGGGATAACGTAAGCAAAAACATGCTAATATCTTGTGCAATAAGTGCTCATTTGTGTTTTTGCACAGCTTTGCAGAGCACACAAGCTTTGTAAGAATTCTTTCACTTTCCAAATGCTAGCGTGTCTTCTATGATCTGATATGTATTTTTGTCACCTGCTCCTAGCTGAACACTATACTGGGAGGGAGAAAGCAAAACAAGCAGTAAAATAGAATTGCTCAAGCTGTTTTTCTTCCTTGATGCCCTCGAAGTTTCCCATTTGCGTTACCCAGTCTCTTTCCTTTTCCCGTAGCTCTCTGAGTCACACCCCAAAGCTCCAACGTTGGATGGAGGCCATGAAGGAGGACCCTGCTGTCAAGGCTACAATGACTGACCCACAAATATTCAAAGATTACCTCCAGCTCTATTTGAAGAACAGCCCTGAGGCATGTGATTACGGGCTTTGAGGTGCCAGTAGGCACATGCTTGCTGAAGTGTCAGTGCTTCTTTTCAGTGTGAGCTGTGAGGATCTAGTGTAATTTGGCATGGGCTCTTCTGTGGTTGCGTTTCATAATGGGGAATAAATCTGTGCTGAAAAGGCTGAGAAACCTTCTTTGAACTCCACTCCTTCCTGTTAGGAGGAGGATGTGCTGGCTTCAGGCAGGAGATGGAAAGTCATTGCTGGGCATGTATATCGCGTGAAGGAAAATGTTGGCTTTACTCAGAGGTAATGTTCTCTTATCTCTGGCCTCTCTAGAGGCATTGCTGGTGGGCAGTCTCTGTACTGACCCTGTTACTTTGTTTAAAAATTGTAATACTGGTGTCTTGAAAATAAATGAAAAGCAAACAATGTTGTCTTTAAACAGCTTTTTCTCCCTCTTTCCAGGCAGCTATTAGTCACTGGACTGGTGGCGCAGAGAGGAGCGAGGCACTGTAAAGGCTAAAAAAGATAGTATGGTCTCTGAAGTTAAGATGCAGTTACCTAGTACAAACTGTCCTCCTCTAGACACCACTGAAATCGACACCCTACCCACTTATCCCTGCTGAAGTCATGTTTGCAGGGACCATCTAGTAATGGCTTCTAATTTGGGCTAGATTTGCTAGTGGAGTGTGTGGTTATAATCCTTCTCTGCCCTTCTGAAGTAGGGTCGTGTTTATTCTAGGTCCTAACCTCAATTATCCTAAAGGCTGGAGTAGGGAGTAAAGCTAACAGAAACCATATCCCGAGCAGAAGGACATTCATTTTCTGTTCTGCTCCAGAACTCAAAGCATTGCTATACATGTCAAGATGTAGATGAAATAAGAGAACTGAAGTAGGAGGAGTTCAGTCAGAGCATTACATACTGGTGGTGTCTTGCTGCTGGTGAAGGAATTGGTACATTCTGATCCTCGCATTTGCCTGCAGATGCTTTGCAGTTGAACATCTTTTGAAGCTATCCTGTATGCTAATATAGCAAAGTGGGGACAAGATTATTTGAATGAAAAGTAGTCACAGGAAAGACTTCTTCCTCTCTCTTTTTTTTCCTTTTTTCTCTCCACATAGGGAACTAAAAGAACTGTGACCCATTCTGATGTTGCTCAACTGTATGTCTCTCTCTGACAGACCACTAACAACCCAAACTGGCCATAGTTCCAGGAAACAAGCAGAAAGAAATGAGGCAAAGCATTATGTTCAGGGACAGGGCTGTGGTTCCTGTGGTGCTGAGGCAGTTGTCATGAGATACACGAGACTGTTCCTGTCTGTCTCCCATTGCAATGAGGTAAAGTAGCATAGGAGAAGGTGGTTGTTCATGGTTTTCCTGGTAATTGAGGCACTGAGTGTCGTGGAGCTTTTCTAGAGGAAAACCAGACTAATCTTTTTTTACCTTTAACATGTTCTACCTGAGCGTGCTAACTCTGAGGAGGTGCATGCTTGTGCACCTTCAAGTAGGAAAGCAGATATAAAAGACAGATTTGATGAGGAAAAAGACTTAGCAGGAACTTAGTCTGTCAGCTTGTGGCTATTGGAGGGGATTGTTTATGCTCCTACTAGCTGTAATTCAAACTATGCAGGTTTTTTCCCTCCTGTTTATCTTTGTGGCTTTTAAACACACCTGGCACTACTTAGAGAAATACTAATTTCTCTGCTGTTTCTTCTAGAATGCTGCTGTTCTTTAAAAAATTTCCCAGTCCAGATCTGATGGTGTGCATGTTTTGTAGACTTGTCATTAGAGAACCCAGAGAAAGCATAAAGCTGTGAGGTGTGTTGTCAGAATGTGGATCTAGGCTGTTTCATTAGACGAAAGCAGGATTTGAGCTTGATGAAGCCACTATCTCTGAAATGGTGTTGGTAGGATCTCAGTGGTAAACTTCCAAGGATTAACTGCAGAATGTCTTGATTTTATTAGCTGCTGTGTCGGGCTTGTTCAAGCTGTTACTATAGTAGGCTCTAAGTTGGCTTCTATAAGTGTGCTAGGAATATGTTGCAGTTTGCTTCAGTGTATTATTGGATGCTAGTGGGAGATGTGACATTAGGGAGATCCAATAATAGGTTAACAGCAGAGACTGACATCCAAAACCTGAACTGGCTAGGGCTAGACCATGGTAACCTGGAGGCTGTGTTGCCCAAACAGGAAGATGTGCTCTCCCTATCTTTATCTAGTGGCTGCAGACTGTACCATTATAAATATGCTGCTTCAGCAAAAAAAGTAAAATGAACTATTCTGCCTTATAATTTAGTATTAAATATCAGTGTTCTAAATCCCCAGGCAGACAGCTGGGGTCCTGAACTCATTACAGCACACCAAGAAAGGCAGGCCTCAGGCAAAGTGTTCTTGATGTGGTAATGAATATGCAACACTTTGGCCTACTCTTCAAAGGAAAGGAAAAGTTATGTGGAATGGACTGGCTCTCTCCTTTCACGGTGCATGGGTGTAAAGGATATATCGTATTAGTTTAAAGAGGCTAAGAAAAGAAAACACGTATCTTTGGTTTTGGTCAACAGAGGAAAAAGATGGAAATTAATAATAAAAGGATCAAGCAGATGAACAGATCTGCCTTTCAGTCAGAGCTCTCTGTAGAATCTTCTGTGGATCACATTGTACAGCAAGTACTGTACTCACCTTCTACTCCATATTTTGCCCTTGAAAGTTGTTGTTGCTATTGATTTCAAAAACAATGGTGATTATTTTTTGTTGTTCCCTGTTGTTGTTTTGCCACCAAATATGCTGCTCTCGGCACAGGTTAAAGAAAAAGAAAGTTTGGTGTCAGACAAAAAAGGATGGAGGCTGTCTTGTAAAAGTACCGCGTTCAGGAGCATGATGGATACTTCAGATTAGCAAGGCATACTGGGCCTCGTTCTGTCCTGCATTTGTAGCATATCCCTCTATCTTTACTGATGTCCATGAGATGGTTGTTGGTACCACGATGCAAGATATGGTCCAGCCTCTTGTTCTTCATTATCATTTTAGCATCCCTTATATTGAAGCGAAGAGCAAGGTAGAAGGGAGCCAAGATGGAGGGAGGGAGGCAGGGGGATCCCAGGCTATCAGATCTGGGAAGCTTTGCTGAGTTCTGGATAAGCTAGGCGGGAACTTAAGTGAATGGGACTGTGGCTATGATAGAAGGTCCTTCCTTGGGGAAGCTGTTGAGAAGAGTCTGTCTGTGGAGGTGTTTGAAGGGTCTGTGGTTCGTGTGCTGGAAGTGGTAGTAATTGGAGGTACTGGTTTGAACAGTCGCAAACGTCACGTGCTAGGGACACCTGAAACACTTGTGTGAATTCCAGACAGGTGCCTGTGACTTTATTGCTTTTTCTAATCAATTAAAAAGGAAAAGAAAAGGAAATCTCGGCTTCTTGCCATGTTTCATTTAACAGCTGTCTGTCCTTGCTCATCAGAGGTACCTGGCTGTGTGTGAGTGCATGTGCTAGGCATGTGCTGTCAGCACAGTGTTACATCTCCAGGGCCTGCTCTCCCCAATTTTCCACTGTCGTGGCATCTGTAATCTTCCCCTGCATTATCAAGGTTTGAGAACTGGCTGTTTCTTATCCTGTCTCCTTTCTCTGCTAGTAGCCTGGTTATTTCACCATTCTGTTCCTTGGACATCGGTTTCACTTGGGAGTGGCTGGTGAAAATGCAGTCTCTTTACATTTATGAGATCAGATGCAATTTTACTAAACCATCCCCAATTTCTATAAGATGAAAGCAGTCTTTTCTGCTCCTGGTCCAAAGCCAACAGGGATGGCAGTTGCTGATTTAGCTGAGTAAATTAGTAACACCATGTGATGTTGTTAGGATTTTTCCCTCCTAAAACTTTGCTGATTTGTTAAATCAGGAATTTTAAAACTTGTCAGTGAGATGCAGCTGTGTCTGGGGTGGAGTGTGATAGCTGTTTAGCAGCATGCAGTGACACTGTATCTGAGTCCACCAGGGAGTTAGAATGCAGCTTGTATTAAGGGACCAATGTGCTGAGCCTGTTCTGTGCTCTTCAAAGCCATCTGATGCGCAGGAGGCAGTCTGTGAGAATTACAGCACGTGCTGCAGGTTTGCATCTTAGAGCCACCGCTCTTGGCAAAGCTGATGGAAAAAGCCATCTCTCCAGGGGAAATGGAGCCAAGAAAAGGGGCACTGAACAGCCACAAGCTGAGCATGGAGCAGACTGTTTCCTGTAAGCTGCAAACCATTTGCATGAGTCACTTATGTGGCTGCACAGCAAAGGCATAGAAGGGTTGAGGGGGAAAGGAGTAAAAGCTGTCAACTTCAGACCACCTGAAGAATCAGTGAGGACCAACAGTTTGACATTATGGCTTAATAATGTCCTTCTTGCAGCTCTCTGCATACATTCCCATTTCCCCAAAGGATGCTTTTGTGCCTTTCCTCCTGTCACTCAAACTGTCCTCAGAAGGGAGCTCTCAACAGGAATGCACTCTGGGCCAATTCACAAGTCAGGGTGTGACTGTTTTTTTCCTCTACGTTCATCACACAGCTCTCTTCCGTGCCTGTTTAGGCTTGGAAACAGAGTCTGTCTCCTCTTACTTGTAATAGCTAAGGCATGATGATTAATCAGCTGTTTCTCCTTGTGGGAAGACAGCTCTGATACAACCCATGCCTTCAAACCCACAGGCTTGGTGCCCCTCAATTCCTCTTCATATGCTTTACGTAGCTTAGCTGTGTTGTGCTGGTGCATCTCTGCTCTGGATCAAACTTTTCACCTCCAAAGCTATGCCGGGTGTGGCTCTGGCAGGAGAGAGTCAGTGTGGGACCATTGGTAGAAACCTGTGTGTGGACAAGCCTTGCTCTTCTCTAGCTTTGCATACAGGAGCTTCATAACAGTGACGTCATGTGATAACCCTGAAGGTGAGCTGAACTGGCAGGAATATCGTGCTGACAGTGCAAAACGCCTCTGTCCCGTGGGAAAGCCTGTGTGACTGACAGAGGGCAGGCAGAGCTGCTGTGCATCACTTGTGCTTACAGGGGCAAGAACCATCCAGGGCTGCACTGCCCTGCCTGGTGCAAGCTGGCAGAGATGAGACCTGGAGCATGTTAGCAAGCTAAGTACTATCTCCCTGTGGATTTGGGAAATCCCTCTGTGCTGTTTGATTCCCAGCAGAGGGCTAGAGAGCAAGACTGAAGGTTAGGAGCAATATGATGAATTTCTGCCTTGATGCACCTGGGGAGGTGAAGTGACTGATGAGTCAGGCTGTGAACAATGTGGTTTACTGATCCCAGTTCTGCCTAGCTCTGCCTGCTGGGCCTGTGTTGGATCTTGAATATTAGATTGTCTGCAGAAAAGTGCCTAATTGGATTTCCAATGACATTATAAGTGTCGTTGCACTTCTGGAAAGCAGCACAATACAGACAGAAATTTAATCTTGGCTCCTTACACATGATTAAGTCTTTGCTGAGTTGAGATAGTTAATGGCTGTGGGTCTGTTGCTGGATTTGAAGATTGTTTCACATTTAAAATAGAATCCTTTTCCTGCAGAGAACCTAAGACACTTTTAAGAACTTCATTGAGATTTTAATCTTTGTTCTTGTGCACAATTTTTAAAACAGTGCCACAGTCAGACATTTCACAAGCACTCAAATGCCTAAACAGGGAGGGATATATTTAAATGTTTCACCTCAGCACCTCCTGCACTCACTGGAGTGAATCCACAGCATTCACTTGTTCAGATTTCTGTTCAGGACCAGACTTGCCTGATAGATGTAATAGTAATATCTGTTTGTTTGCCTCCTTCCTCTTCTCTCAAGGTTCTGCTACAAAACTGTGCGGATCCTTTTGAGAATAGCAGAAGTAACACAAACCTGTTTCCTCACAGTTTATTTCTTCAGGTCTAGGAAGGCATGAGTACCAACTGCCTTTTACTGCAGTGGGGACATTTAAAAGATCTCGTGTGCTTTCTCAGCATTATGAGAGTCTCTGTCCTCTAGCCATCTGCCTGCTTGCCTAAAATTTATTGGAGCTGAGTATTTCTGAGCTCTCTACAGATCTGTCAAATTTGGTTAAAGTTGTTTGATGGATTCTAAAGTCACTTGGCAGGAGATGAAGGGGTAGACCCTCTTCTCCCCCCATATGCATGTACAGAGTGACTGAACGGGCTAAAAATAACCTAGTTTATGTTGCCATAATGAATTCATCATTTTAGAAAAAGGCAGGACTGCTTGGAATTTTACTTGGAAGTGGTACAACAGCTCAAATGTTTGGTTGGAGCCACTGAACCAATACCTTGAGAAATCCTCTTTCGAAACAAACGCAGTCCAGGTAAGTGCAAGACGCATATCTGATACTGTGCCAGTGGCACTTGGGGACAGACCTGACTTAGGTTTTAGACCCGCAAGCAAAGAACCATTACACAGAATTGAGTAGAGAGGATCAAACCTGCTCAAGAAATGAACAAATCCTGAGCAGTATCCCATTCTGAGACCAGTGCTCCCAGCTTGACTGCTGGTAATACCTGACCAAATTAATGTTAGCGTGCCTCTAGGTCACCGTATCCTCTGAGGTTGCTCTTGCTTTTTGTCATGGTTTGGGCCAGATTGGCCACTCGGGCGGAATGACAGATGGTCTCCCCTACTTCTCTTCAGAGAGAGGCAGGAGAGACAGAGACTTACGAGTTTAGAAGAAACTACTTTAATGAAATATTAATAATAAAATAAAAAGGAAATAATGAAATATATACAAAACCGTATCAAGCTCCCAGGATGACAATCACATCACCTGCTGGCACTGGGGAAGTCCCAGGCTGGACTTGGCGATGATGGGAACTGGATTCCGGATATGGATTCAGGATTGGGATCAAAGGCAGACGAACAGACAGAGTCCTCCTCAGATGCCGGCCACTGAAGAAAGAGGGCTGACCCTTTGATCCCTCAGCTTTTATACTGAGCATGAGGCAGATGGGATGGAATATCCTGTTGGTCAGTTTTGGGTCACCTGTCCTGTCCGCTCTTCCGCGCAGGTGGGACCCCTCTACGCTTTTCTGCTTCTGACCCTTCGACGGGGCAAGTAACAAAGTTAGCTGCCCTTGGGTGTTATAAGCAATAAGTATAAGCAAGAGCCTCTCCGCATACCGTGCCTGGGCATCAGCTATAAACATAGGTCTCATCACTATGAGAGCAAACAGTTTCTGCACAATATGCTGTTAATTTCAGTAGTTAGAAGAGGCCCAGCTAAAAAGTAAAGTTACTGAACAGAATTGGTCCTGTTTTACCTCAAACTAGGACCCCTTTTTATAGCACAGACATTTCTGCCTACTTGAAATAAAGGAGATTCTGTCCTTGCTTGTGGATATTCCATAAGTGGTAAAAAGTCGTTAGATAAATTATTAGCTGCGAATTATTCTCCTGGCTTTACTGTCCTGTCTGTTAACGCTTAACGTCCTGTCTGATGACTTAACGCTTGAAAAGTGCTAATTTCTATCAACACAAACATCACCCTGATTTGCATAGTAGCAAAACAATATTGTGCAGAGTTGGGGAAACAGAAATGCATTCCTGTGTGAAATAAACAATTTTTCTTAGGTCTGCAGATCCTGTTAGCCACACATCAGAACTATGTATCTGATTACCATGAAGGGTGTGAGATACAGGACTGTTTTATGTCAAATCCATAAGAACTGCCCGATATAACAGCTACATATCCAGGCAGTGCTTAGAAGGAGATATTTTTCTTGTGCTTGTGGAAAAGGCTGCTTACTGCATTTGCAAGTGTTACCTGTCCAGGGAAGCCTGTCACTGTGCTGGGCGACCAGAGATGCAGACTGGACCTGCATTCATGAGCTTTTCATGATCTTTCTGAGTTTTCCCAAAAGTCAGGTACCACATAGGGGTAACTTGATTTCAATCTTAAATGTCTTGGTGAAACTTGTGTAGAGAGAGGAGGACCAGGCTGTAGCAAGGACAGCAGCTCATCACAGTGGAGGGATCTGCTACAGACATCTGTGCTAAAACATTCATCTAAATGCTGATGTGACTCAACTTGGGCTTATCAGCAGGACAGTCTACCTGAGAGCTCTTAGTAGGTAGCACGCAGAAGAAACTATCCCAGTCTGAAGGAACTGGTCTGAGAGGTGTATACCCCTCACGCAGTGGTTTTGGGGAGGGTTGTTAATGATGGACTTCAGTGAACTCAGATGATGTGGGAACTTTGGGAAACTGAAAGAACTCTGAACTGTGTTTGAAAACTTTCATTAAAATGAAAGATTTCACAGTTAACATTATACTTGCCATTCTTGTGTTCTTTTATTTGATCTATTTCTGAATTTCCAGCACTTAAAATGCTGTTTTGAAGTTTTCAAATGACATGGCAGTCCATGCCCAATGTCACAGCAACTTTACGGGGCCAGATTGGAGGCCCCAACACAGAATAATAGACAGTTACTGTGACTTCTGAGTTTATGTCTTAGAGACATAGATGTAAACCAGCAAAGTCTTTATTTTACATGTTACAAGGAGACTTTATGGGAAGCTTTTAATGACCAAAAGAGGAGTTTTATTGGACAATAAGGAAGAAGGAGGTACATGTTACTTGTATTCTTGACACAAAAGAGAAATTGTAAATGCCTAAGACCTCTCCCGATAATTATTGAGTCAGCTTCTACCATCTGAAACATTTAAACAACACATGGGTATTGAAAGCAAAAATGCCGCAAGTCTGTAAGGTCTTATCATCTGCTAAACTAAGGCAGCAGAGAGATTCACTCTGTTCTGCGTTAGTTGTTTCAATATTGCACTCACCTCCTCACATAGGTCTGACAGCATCAGAAGCTAAGAGCTAGTGGAGTTTTTCTGGCATGTGAAAACGTGATTTGCTTTGTGTAAATTCCCCATATTCAGCCATTTATTCTCAATGTGCTGAAAAAATGTCAAAGTACACCACCACAAACTCATCTCTCTTCTCAGGGATTATTTTAAAGCAGTGATAAAAACTGAGACTAGAAATGCCTCTAGCTGGAATAGAGAGTGCTGCTTTCTAAATCTAAGTAAAAATCAGCCCTTTTTTGAGTGTAGTTTCTCTTGGGAGTTTTGATTTTAGAAGAAATTGAATGTTGAAGGGGAGAGAGCCCTGGAACATGACGTAGAGCAATTAAGCATGCAGCAGCAGGAGGGAATGGCTGCTATGCACACCATTTCCAGGTCCATGACGCAGGGCTTTCAGTGCACAAACCCTATATTGTGCTGGTGGGGTACAATCGTTAATAAAAGGCAGCTCCATTTTTTATAAATACAGTTGCAAATGAAAGGCAATTGCATATTGATGAGACTGAGAGGACAAGACTGAGAAGTTTAGTCTCAGTTCAAGTTCATGTGCTCATTAGCCAAGCATGGGATGATCTGTCCCTTTGCTCGAGGAGTGCAGGACTTCCCAGGACAGTGACTACACACCAACCAAGAATAAACAGATAGCCATGTCCACGTGTGCTAGCGAAATCTCCAGCCATAAAGCACACATTTAAGGTTTGAGCCGTGGGGGTGGTTGTTACCTCAGGAGCTTTTGCCCATCTCTAAGAATATTGTCTACAAGTGCGGGAAGCACATTTCTGGCCTGCAGTGTAGCCATAATTGTATGCAGAAACTCTAGGCTGCTAGACTTCTGATGAAAGCCAGCACATTGGAATCAGGGCTTTAAGAAAGCCTGGAAATAAGGAAAACACAAGAACATGAATCTCTGAAGAAAGAATCCAGTTCAAAGCTGAGAGGAAAATTGTTTTACTACTAGAAGAGGAGATCAAAACCAATCTCTAGTGGCTGGGGTTGGCCTCTCTCTGTCTCTGTATCTGCCTGCTCTGTGGCAGGTAATACTGTAATAATGGCCACGGCATGGACCAAAAATCTACTAATTGCCCTTCTGAAAAAGGATTTTATATTGATGTTACCCCTTCTGTTACATAGCAACACGGAAGCAGTAAATGAGGAAAAGAAAAAAAATGCTCAAGTAATCAACAGCTCAATGAAGCAAATGTTGCTGAGCTTGTCAGACTGAGCTTTAAAGCACGGTGGGTTTCGTTTTGTTTTGTTTTGTTTTAATAATAAAGTTGCAGTAAAACAACCAGGACTGCTGATGATCCTGGGCCACAGAACGCACAAGTTCCATTTACCACAGTGTGCAGCTGACCCTGGGAAATTGTAACTCCTGGCGAGGTAGACTTGTGCTGCAACTCTCAAGCCAACTGCTTCTCAGACCTCTTCAATGCTGATTCAGCCCCAGTGATCACTGGAAGGCAGAGTTATTAATTAAAGGTGTGCAGAGCATTCTGTGGGGCTGCAAGACACATCGCCAAGGAAACAGTGGTGTTTTTATTATGTGAATTCATAACTGACTTTGGATTTCCTTCCAGAGCCACAGCACATTAGAATACTAACAAGGAGGTGCCATTCCCTTAAACCAGGGAAAGGGGTGAAGCAGGAGGCGAAGTGGTGGTGGGTGGTTGCTGGAACTTGGCTGTGGGTACCTATAAAACAAGCAGGTAAAGAGGATTCCTCTAGCTGAACTGGAAATTCAGGAGATTTCTGGTTCAGCCAATAAGGGCAACATCTACCACCAATATTTAGGGTTTGCCACAAAAGGGCGTTTTTTGAGCAGAGGTATCCAGAATAATTCTTTTGAATTCCTGTGGATTCATATTCTCAGGAAGTCTGACATCCCTGGCATTACACTGGAGTAGCTATTACACTTTATGTTCACGTTGCATCTTATTCTGGAACAATTTCTACAGGGAGTCAGAAATCACGGAGACTCTTGCTAGTGGGCTCACTGTGCCAGGATCGCATGGGGCATATCCCCACTCCAATCCTTCTGCTCTCTCAGAAACATTTTTAGGGGAACTAGAAATAAAACAGACTTCACACTTCTTTAGATTTTGTACAAGACTTCCTTTATTATAAATAAAGCTGCATGAGAAGTTCTATACAAATTCAACAGTGTCCTGCTATAAAAGCAGCGGTTTGAGTACAGCATTGTCAATCAAGGAAGACCTTAGTTTGGAGAGTTTTGGTGGTGTCGCCCATCTCAGCTGCATTACCAATCTTGATCTTCATACTACCGTTTCGCTTCTGAGCTATCATGTTACACACACCCCCCCAATCCTAAAAAAAAAGACAAGTAATAAATAAAGCTATTTGCTATGTAGGACCCTACAAGAACTAACCCCTCAATGACCAGCAGCTAAGCTGTAAAGTCTCATTTCTTCACCACAGAGAAAACATTGCAAAGGCTTTGCATTAAAAACATCTGGTGAACAAGCACCAAATCCTGCGGCTCAAATACTGGATAAAGTTTTGGATCTCTTTGCTGACGTACATCTTTATACCCACGTAAGACCTGTATACAGAGCAACTCGGAGAGAGAGAGAAGCCATAGTCTATGGTTGCCACATACTGAAGAGTGAAATCCCAACAGCTTCTTTTAGAAGACATTTAGTTCCTGAACAACAGTAATAACCTTAGACCAAGGCATTTTCTAAAGGCAAATAGCTCCTGAGGCTGTGTTGTAGATCAGTGGCTGCTATCAAGCCACAACTAATTCCATTGCTTTGACAGAACCTATAATAAAATATTAAAACCACAAGCTAAGGGTGGAGGGAGTGGGTGGAAACCAGCAGAATGCAAGAGGAGTTCATCTGTTAAATTCACCTGGTTAGCAAATAGCAAGAAAAGCACTGGGAGACAAGAAAGTGGTCTGGGACAGGCAGTTTACCCTTCCTTAAGATCTCTTACAGAGATACAGGCATTGCCAAAGAGGAGATGTGTGTTTATTACTCACGTGTCATATGCTGTTTGGTTTCAAAAGAACGTAATTCACTCTAAACCACAAAACCCCACTTCTACCCCCAGCCTTTAAAGCTGCTTCCTATGAATGCCCGGACCGACTTCAATCAAGGCAGAACTAAACGTGGGTGGCACTAAAAAGTCTTAGGACATTTTTACTGGCTGACAGCTGATGAAACTGAGCTGTCTTATAAACCTTTTTTATGAAATGTGAGTGTGGCCTTTTACTGATGGGGCTAGTACTTGGGGGGCAAAGATTTAACACAGGAGAGACAAGGCAGTCCAAGGAATGATGTGCTTCACATCATGGCTTCCTTGTACCGCTGCAGAGGTCTGACCCAGAGAAACGCATATACCTCTCGTATATATACTGGTATACGGCTTACAAAGATCTCTGCCCTGAGGCTTACTGGAGCACAGTTTATAATCACAGAGCGCTTCTCCCCCCGGACAGGTACGAGTAGGTTCCCTCACAGCCTACATGCACAGAACACACCTCTTAAAAGGTGCTCAGGGCAAAATAAGCATATTGCCCGTAGGAAAATTAAGCCAAGCAATTTGCTTTCAGAGGAAACAAACCCATAAATTCCTTGGTTCAGCTCCAGCTTGGGTTCAACCAAACCCCATGGGAACACTTCAGGGTTAGTTTGGGCTTAAGAGAGAACAGGCACACAAATACAGAAAATGAAGAACAAAAGATTCAATCGACTTATCAGTTTAGGTTGCCTTTGAGTCTGAGCAGCAGTGCTCGGAGCTGTGTAAAGATGAGTTTAGGCATGTTTACAAGCCCGTAGGACTGGCATTACAAAGCTTTGTTCTGACACTTTAACAGGGGAGTTACCTTATTCTGTTCAGCAGCCTTTTCTTCTCATCCTCCCCCTGCTCAACCTTATATAAAAGTTATTTTTCAACCCTGAATGTCATTTCCTGAGAGACCTGGGTCACAAATTTGTTTCTGTTCTTTGGACAGTCTAAATTTAGACCCCTGACAGGAAATGGCAGAGAATTTTTTATTTCTCTCTGGCTGGGCTGGGAACACATTTAGAAGCAGCTCTGACCACAACTGCTTCAGCATGACCTGCCTGCCAGCAGCCCAGGCAAAGCTGGCTCTGCTACAGGCGCTGTGCAGTAAACCTGGGCAGGTACAAACAGCAAATTGCTTGGGTTTGCAAACAACTTACACAGCTTCCAATATAGCCTGCAGGCTCCAGTATTCAGTCCCTGTACATCTGCTTGTCACTACCTGCTTGTCATGTCCCCTGAGATTGTCCCTGCCCTCCTTCTTACTGGGGAAGGCTTGCTTGGTTGTACTAATGAAAGCCAGGGGCTTACAGCACTTGTTAGCGTTAGCAATTAGTCCTGGGCTGTTGCTCTGCCAGCCCTGGCAGTCTCCCAGGCACTCATCGCCAAGGGTGCTGAAGCAAGCACTGATGATCCAAGACTCTTTTCTACTGGCATTACCCACCAGCCTCTTCTCTCCCATTTTCACAGAATCACAAAATCATAGAATGGTTTAGGTTGGAAAGGACCTTGAAGATCATCTAGTTCCAACCCCCCTGCCATGGGCAGGGACACCTCCCACCAGACCAGGTTGCTCAAAGCCCCGTCCAACCTGGCCTTGAACACCTCCAGGGATGGGGCATCCACAGCTTCTCTGGGCAACCTGTTCTAGTGCCTCACCACCCTCAAAGTGAAAAATTTCTTCCTAATAGCTAACCTAAATCTACCTTCTTCCAGTTTGAAGCCATTCCCCCTCGTCCTATCACCACATGCCCTTGTAAAAGTCCCTCCCCAGCTCTCTTGGAGGCCCCCTACCCCTTACTTTCTGCTCAGAAATATTACTTAACCACCCCACAGCTGTGATGATAAAAGCCAAGGGGAGCAGCAATTTGAGCAATGAGTTCCCTGTCCCCACCTGTGCTTTCTTACAGACCAGTGTGGAAACAGGAGTTACAGCTTTCTCTGCCTTTCTGCATGAAATGTCCCTCACTGGTGGAGAGACAGACAAGAGTAGACATCAAGGAGGTGGTGAAATGGTTTTTACCAGGAAAAAGGAGGAGAGGACACATCTATGGAGAGTTTGCTTATCAACAGGCTGGATAATAAGCCTCCTGCTGTATGCTGTCCCTAGTAGTGATACAAGATTTTATCTTCTCTCCGATGCATGCGATAGAGAAGATTGACAAAAAGGGACCTGTGGAGTCATGGTAACATCACCCCTGATGGGTCTCACCACCCAGAACAACTACCCTCTTGTAAACGGGATTCAGAGAAGCCCTGTGGTAAAACATTGCAGGAAATCCTAGTGTAGGAAAATGGCAGGAAAGGCCCCTTAGCACTGGAGGCCAGGCCTCTGGGACACACAAAGCAGGTCTGCACCGAGGGCCTGGCTTGGATCCTGCACAAAGCACATGAAGGAGGGTGAGGAGCTATTGAGCCCTCTCCTCCAGCAAAGCCACCTCGCTGGGGCTGGGTGCTGGCATGGCACTACCACGCTGCTTCCTGACGGACTTCAGGCACCTCCATTTCTGCACTGGGTTTTTTTAGCACATGCCTGGAGATTCTCCCCTGGCTTGAAAGCCTGCAGAAGCTGTTATTTACCCGTCGCACTCCCAGCTCAGCAAATTCTGGTCTGCTAGCAGCAGCTCCTCAGAGCCTCATCAGAGCAGCAATCTTTAAAAGGATTGAGGAGACCCTATATGGAGGCAAACAGGTAGCTTTTGCCTGGGTGTCTGGGAGCAGAAGGAATGAGACACAGACCACAAGGCAGCTGCAGAGACAGCGCTGCCAACCTCTGCTACATGTGCACCTCTTTCATCCCCTTCTCCTAACTCAGAGCCATCCTGCTGGCCTTGGCCTCATTAAAACCATCCTGAGAGAGTCACACTCTCATTTGGAGGGTGATTGTTCCCTCCTGCTACCAGACTGCTGAGATTGGCTTCATTACAGCATGATTTTGGAGAACTGCTTCCTTCATGAAAGCAAAACCTGTAGCGGTCCTTTCTCTCTTGGCTGTTCTCAGCCTCGCTGCCCCGAGGTAAGGAAAACAAACAAATAAACCAAAATGCCAGAACCAAATAACAGCGTTTCTCTCCTTTATCTAAGGTAAAAAAAAAGGTTCCTGTCCATTTATCCATGGAAAATGGCCAGGAATATAACCACTAGCCATGTTACCATGAAGAAATGGAAGACTCGAGTGAAATGGTCTGAAGACACACACCCTGCTGCCTGCTCTGTGCCATCCTCCCCAGGGAGAAGAAAAATGCAGGGTGCAGGCGTGTTTTTGAAGGACAGGACAAGCCATTTAAACTACTGCTGCAAGTCCTATCAGGAAGGCTTTTTTTTTTTTTTTTTAACTACAGTTACCTTTCAATTAAAGAGCTGTGATTGATTTAAGGATCTCCATCCAGTCCAGATCTTGTGCAAGACCCTCCTCCCCACATCAGCACCGAGTCTTACGTTGCACTTCCCATGGGTCGCAGAGCTCCTGCTGTCTGCAAGCAGACAGGATCCTGCGATCCCAAGATCCCGTCTCTGATTCCTCCACCCTTTTCTTATCTCCCCCTTCCAAAGGAAATGAAGTATTTGGCCACCACCACCGTTTGCATTGCAGGCATCTGAATAAATTAGTCATATTTGTTGCTCACCACCACTGTAAGATGACTGAGGCACAATAGAAAAATATATTCTTAGCTGCATAAAACCCAGCCAGCCCACCAGTGGAGCAGAAACTTACTTCTATACCGCATCTTCCAGTTTCTCCCTATCCTCCCCCCTCCCCTCTCCCTTTCTGCAGAAACCATGGCCCAGGACGGGTGCAGCTGCAGATGAGAAGCTGTGTTGGCAAAGTCAGTTGTCTCCAAGAGGCTTCGGAGAGCTGCCCTCTGGACTTGTGCTTAGAGAACAAGTGTTTTCCTGCTGGCTTTGGTTAAAGGGATTCCTTATGGATCCCATTGGTCTGTGCAAGGGGAATGTGCACCGTGTACTCATTTATCAGTGCAGACATGTTCCTGAGCATCTCGTGGAATGTGTCCACTGTCTTCCTGTAAACGTCCCTGCGTAGCACAAAGGGACGGAAAAGGTTGAGAGGCTCAGCCCTCTGGAATATGATGGGGAAGCCCAGCTCTGCTGGTACCTTCCCATTGCCAATAAAGAAGTGGTAGAGCTTCTTCTCATGCAAACATTTCTCCAGGAATTTCAGCATGTCCTGCAGACGAGCCTCCAACTTCTCAGGGGCCCAGTCCTGACTGGGACGTGCCTGCAGGAGATGCAGCATCACTGTCTTCAGGTGGTAGTTGGTAAGCCCACTTGGACCTGTGAGGCTGCACTGCTTCCCATGCAGGAAGGAGAGGATCTGAAGGCAGCTGACGTGGCAGGCGTTGGCAGGCAGCGTTTTGGAGACCAGCTGGATGAACCTCCTCTCATACACTGCGAAGGTGAGAAACCAGTGAATGCTGGAGGGGAGGTCTGCTGCCAGGCTGCTCCGAGGGAAATGAGAGATGAAGTAAACATCAGAGTTCTCGTACTGCACCACAGGGGTGAGATTGAAGGCAATCGATTTCCCTGACTTAAATTTTATCTTCAGGGCTCCCGGGGAGTCCAGGAGGCTGAAGGAGAGGTCAAATTCATACTTGTGGGAGATTCTATTCCAGGCCTTGGTGACTGCAATCTGGAACCACTTCATGACTTGGTCGGCATCCAGATATTGAGTATTTTTGAAACACAGGAGGTCTTCCATCTCACTGCTGGGCCTGGTAGTATTGGCTTGGCTATGGAGGAGGCACAGCATATCTTCCCCTAGTTTAGTCTTGTCACAGATGCAACCTGTCACATCCTCATCTGCCCTGCATACCTTGATAGTGCCATAACCTTGTTCATCTGGGGGAAAACAGTCACCAGAGCACCAAGTCTGGGACCGAAAACAGTATGGCTCGGGGGGGGCAAAAGGCACTATCAGATCACAGACAAAAGGTTTACGCACTCTCCAGTTCTCATACATGCTCCCCACACCCATGCAGTCCTCCACTTCCATGTCAGCATCCCGGTTACAAACACTCCTCAAGGCTTCCAGCAGGTCATCTGCAAAGCCTTCCACCATCTCCCGCATCCTGGCCATGTCTCCAGTGGTACCCAGGATGCGCTTCTCATAGAAGCTGGCCAAGACAGCCTTGTCAGGGAAGGCCACACCTTTAAATGCTTTCCCCAGGACAGCCATGTCATCCTCTTCTCCTCCTGTGTCCTGCCAAAGCCCTTCCTGGAAATCCTGCCTCCAGAGCTCGATCAGCAGGAAGATGACCATGGAAAGGGCAGTCCACATATCCCATCGGACCTTTTCCTCTTTTCTTTCCTCCACTACCTCTGCAGCCTTTTCCAGAATCTTCTGTGTGGCTTCCTGCTCCGCAATTTCCTGCTCCAAGCGCAACTGCTCCAGCCGAAGGCTCTCCTCCCGCTCCTTCATTTTCTGAATGATTTCTTCTGTGTTCTCGGGGACGGTGCCATTCTCTTTAGGGAAGAGGAGCGGGTGGTTGACAATAGCTGTAATCACCACTAGGCACACACGGAAGATTCCCACGGGCATGGCAGTTCCTTCCCTGGAAGAGAAAGAAAGGCAGAATGACCCACAATTCAGAGTATATTCCCTCAAGAAGAAAAATGAAAGGAAGTCCCCACTTGAAAGAAAGCTTTGGCATCCTTTCTATCCCTGAAAAGAGTCTAGAAGCTCCTAAGCACATGCCTGTTTCTGCAAGTTATCAACCAAGCTGCCCAAAGAGACTTTATCAGCAGATGGCGAGGATGAAAGGGTCCTCTTACCAAATTAACTTTGAAGAACAGAACTTTGAAGGCACTTGCTACCATCAACCTACTGTGATGCTGTTGGGGCACTGTGGGAGGGCACATCCTTCCTCCCTCCTTTAAAGTTCCCCTGAAAGGGAAAAGAAGCAGGCAGGACCTGCCCAGGTGTAAAAAAGAAGGACTGGAGCGCTCATCACCGCTTTCCCTCAACATAAGGCTAATGTTGCAGATGTGGCAATGGCATAGGCAGGGCTGTCCTGGCCACCTTCCATGTTAAGCACGTCTGGGGACCCACACAGCCTGCTTGGATCAGAGCAATCTTCACTGCCGTGCTGGTTCTGTGCACCTGGGTGGGAACAAGCCCGCATGGTTTTGTGCTTCTAAGGAGGCACTACAGGCAAAGCTCTTCCTGCCTTTCAGCACCATCAGGATCGGGCTGTGGCAAATCCTCCCAGCCCCCAGGATGCCTCATGGCTGTGGTCCCCAGAAACAGGGCAGAGGCAGAAAGACTGGTGAACCAGAAAGGGTTTCCTTTAGCCCAGTGGTTTTAAAAGCATCGTGTTGTTTATCTTTGGTGCTTACTTCACTGTTAATCTGTGGAAGACATTAGTAAACACCATGGCTTTGATCTAAGCCATCTCCCCCAAGCACTCCCTTACCAGCTGTGCTTGCAGCCAGCTCGCTCCTATTTGAAGTGACCTCAGCGTGGCTGTGAGGCCTTGGTGTCATGGCGCTTGCCACAGGCAACTGTGTGCCAGCAACAGTCCCACATGGCACCCCTGGCACAGGCCCTTGGCATGACCGAGACTGCTATGGTGTTTTGGAGCTGCTTTGTGTGATTACTGGCTGTGCTGCTCGGACCTCACACTTAATAAAGCTTTTCATGCCATGGGACCCATGATGAAAGAATGTAATTCCCAGCTTTCCGGGACACAGTCCCATTGCTGGGGCATCTGCCTGGCCCTGATGAGGCCTCCCAGAGGTCTGGGCCAGATGGTGCTCAAGGCTAAAGCCTGGGCTGTTTCCTCCCAGGTGGCATTTCTGCTCCTGGAGGGCTGGCAGCGCTATCAAGATCCCAAGCGCCTGCTCAGGGCAGGACAATCCGAGGTTGTCACCCACTGCTGAGACGTGGCAAGCTCACCAGTCCCTCCTTCTAGCAACATCACCCCTCAGTCCTATCACAGGGAGATCAGAAGGACAAGATGCACAAGCAAGGGTATCTCTTCTTCCAGCTGGGACATTTTAATACAGCTCCTTCAATGCCTCAAAAGTGTGTTTGAGACAGAAGCGTTTCTGTTACAGAAATAAAGAAAATAAAGAAATAAACCCAGCATGTTTTGGTGCCACAGCAATCCCGCTGTCCCAGCCTCTGGGCAAGAAGGAGAACAACTCTGGCAATCTCACTTGTGCCTCCACGGGGCATGCAATAAAGATAGATCCATCCCAGTGGGCCTTGTTATCATTACTGCACAACAAACTGCTGGCTTTCGATCGCAGGAACCTAGATTTCCTCGATGTGAGCACTTACTGCACATGGGAACTGTATCCTTCGGCATGCAATTATCTTTGCTTACAAGAGGGCTGGGACTGGAATAACAAGGGAAGGCAACAGGAGTGAGACGCATTGTCCAAGCAGCAAGAAAATTCACACGGTGCTCAGGATAATGCTAAGTGCCCCTCCCTGTGCAACATTTACTAACTACCCTTTTTTTAGATCCCATGTACATGCATACATGAATGCCCTAATGCAGACATTGCTCTGGAGATGGTTTGCGGGCCTTTCTTGTCCTTTTTACATTTACATTAACTCTTTAATTCATCAGGCAATGAATTAAAGCTGAATTAATGCTCAAAGCTGGGTGTTCCAGTTATTCTCTGAGCTCCATGCCTGGCCACATTTTAAAAATAAACCGGGGTCGCCCTGCATTGCAATGGATTTTATCAGTTTGCCGGGGCAGGGCAGGAAGCACTGGCGAGTTCCTTTCCTTAGTGCTACGCTCTTGCAGACCATGTGTGCTTTCCAAGCTTAAAAATAACACGGCCAAGGGCCAGGTGCCTCCTTTTACAGTCTTGACCAGGATGACATTGCTGTTCTACCCTGCTAGACCACTGTCCCTGCAGATGAAATGTTCCACTGTTACCAGATTACTTCTTAGATGCGTGAGGCTGAAAGAATTCAGCTTCCTTAGAATCTTCTTGTACGCTTCAAGACTCTCTTGTGCCCAGCTGCCCACGGGCACACCACTTCCAGAGGTTACCTGCCCCAAAGCTCTGCTAGCAGAAGGGGTTAGTTAGGCCAGGCATCGCCAAGTCCGTCGCTGGCCAGCTCAGCTGAATTCATTTGTGTCACACTGACAGTCTAGGCTACCCCAGCTGATCTTGCAGGACTAGGATAGGAAGCACGCACACAACCTCCTTCCCCAGCAAACTCTACAGGCATCAACCTCTGGAAGACAGTCAGGATGAAAACTGGAAGTGTCAAGATCTTCAGGTTGCATGAATTTGCTAGAGGGATGTCTGTTTTCAGCCTGAACAAAGGAAGTTTTGCTGGTCAAAACTGCCCTTTTGCTACTGTAGCTATTCCCACCAGAAAACGAAGCCAAGCATTAACCCCAGTTAAGGCTTAAGGTCAATAATGCTCAGTGACCAAGGTCAGTGGAGCCTGGCCTTGACAAGCGTGGTGGCAAGGGTGGTAGAGGCAGAGTGTTCCCACATCTCATCAGACACAGCTTTCCTGGCTAATATGGGAAGACTAAATAATACAGGTGAAACCAGTAGCACTGCCTGCTAGGGCGGTCCAGCCTTCCCCATAAGAAACGCCGCTCTTTTCCCTTGCTTTTAACTTCAGCCCAAGCAATTTAAGTCTGATAAAAATATTTATGCCTGCTCTTGCTGAGACAGCTTTTGTGTGGGGAAGAGAGAGAGAGTCCAAATGTTTCCAAGCTGGAGACTAAGAAAGAGAAACATCATTGTTTCATCTATGCATCCAATTTAGCAACATTTCAAACATGAGAAAAAAAAAAAAAGCATTCATGAGTTTTTAAACAGCGAGCTCCCAAAGTGATCTTCAACCTTTTCCAAATTTCTAGCTCTGCCAGTTTTTTTCCCATTCAAAACACAGACGATGTCCAGGCTTGGTAACAGACTTACATCTAACTACCTTCTGCAGACCCTCTTGCATCAGTCCCAGGGCCCCAAAGACCCCCTTGAGGGAGGGCACTGTGGTCCTCGCCACATCAAGAACAGAGACCCCATCTCTTAGGCTCCCATGGGCACAAAGTGGGGAAAGGAGCACTGAGGCTGAGGAAAGCCGCTCGGGGAAGGGAGTAGGGCCAGGAGCAAGCAGGTACATGGAGCCCCACTGTCTCCATGCAAAGGTCCATGTCTGCTCACTGCCCAGCATGTGATGCTGCTTGTTCAAACCTGCCTCTGGCATCAGAATTAGTTTCCTTCTGGGCTTTTCTGTGGTACTCACTGTTTCAGTGACTTGGTGCTTCACTGATTTTAAGGTTAACAACTGCTCTGAACAACCCTGGGAACTGAGGGGGCAGACACCATCCTGCTCTCCAGCTGGGGAGCAAAGGCTCAGAGAGATAAAAGCAGTTGATCGCTCTGCTGCCCAATTAGAAATAATGATCAGCCACATCCTGCAGCACTTGGTATGTTCAAAGGCCTCACCAAGAGCACCTGCAGCCCTCCACCCTCGGGTTCCAGGCAAGTTAGACCTCATCCTTTCAAGCCTGAAGCACCTCCCCAACTGGAGGATCCCAATCAGCCCCACAGCATGTCCTGGATGATGTGGGGAGCCCTAAGAGGGGAAGGGGAAAGATGACACTGCTATCATGCAGTTCAGGTTGGTGCCATGAAGCCACATGGAGCAGGAGGCCAGCTCTCACACTAGCTGATCTGAAAGCCCTTCACTGCATGATGCAGCGATGTTTGGTTCATCTGCTCGCCTGGAACACGGTTACAGGTAGTGAGCGCATGAAGCTCACAGGAGCACAAAGCCTTCACATAGCCAGGCAGCAGTTTGCCTACGGTCAAGCAATGGCTGGAGAGCACCCTCTGCATGGGGCCAGGAGGCCTTTGAGAGCTGGCCAAAATCCTCTTGCATTCATGTCATAGAAAACATGGGGTGAGTATGCCCAGAGAGGCTTGCCCCAAAACTGCCATTGGAAAAGACTCTTCTCCTTTGCTATGTGTGGGCAGTGCCAGCCATGCCAAAGGCTGAGGAGGAAATGTGCTGGAGCTCTGAGAACGGTCCCTTAGGTGAAGACTTGACCTGCCAGCCATGCTCAGCCCCTTGGCACTGGAGCAGAGGCAGAGTTGCAGCTCCTCACCAGCACACATGCAGGCCCCTAAGATGAAAATCTGGTGCTAAGCTCTGCAAATCAGCACTTGCTGTGCCTGCATCTCTGCAACAACTGTCTCTGCATCACCTGTGCTACCCGGGTCCCTGCACAAGTGGCCTCGAAGCAAAACCACCTGCAGACACTATTGCAAGACAATATAAAAATAGCCATCATGCTGTTTCCTGACTGCGGTCAGCCCTGAAGATGACTAGTGCCTGCAGTGCACACTAGAACAAGCAGATTTGCTTAGTGGTATTTTATGTGGCATAGGGGCAGAGCTCGGCTCGACCTCCAGCTTCTGTCTTGAACATCTCGTCCTCACCTGGGAGCATCACAGAGCTCACATGGTGTTTGTGTGGCCGACTTGGGACAGCCACTGCTCTGTGGCAGTGTGTGCGTCCCCCTTCCCATCAGCCACTCTGCCATAGGGGATTTCGCTGCATGAGCAGCAAAATCCTTCATAGAGACGATGATGCTCAAAGCCATAACAATGTCCCATCCCTTCCAGTTAAAATGAGCTCAACTTCTGATGTCCTCAAGCCTTCCTCACACCCTTTACCACAGCAGCTTCAGACACTTTTGCCGCCTGCTCAGTCTGACAAAGGAAAAAAAAAAGAGATTTAAATGGCAGCTTGCAATTTGGCTGTGTAGGCTGCTCGTGCTCTGAGCCCAGATAACTCTCTGTCTTCTCTGAAGACAGGGGGGAATGCTTCCCTTTCATTAACGGTCCCTTTCTTTCCTCAACAACTCCTCATACAGCTCCATTTTTTCCACCTTTTTACTCCTTTAAATTTTGAATCATGGGAAGCAAAACATGCTCTGGCTGGTGTTCAGCAATAAACCAGATAGGAGTGAGCTGAAGCTTTGATTCTTAAATTAGAAAAACCCAAGTCAAGCCACTGAATGCGGTTCAGTAATGCACTGGAATAAGCCAAGACGTCATTTACGACACACTCGATTGCTTCCTGCGATTTGGCTGACACAAAAGGCAGTGAATAGGTGGCTACCACATTGTGTTTCGCTTTGGTAGGCTGCAAGAAAAGAGGTGATTCAAAGAGATGATAGTTACTACAGCTGGTTGGGATCTTTCTTCATTGAAAGCTGCCAAGTTTTTGAAACCAGAAGTTTCACGGGAACAAACATGATTTCTAAGACTCTTTTTGGGAAGGTCCTTGAGGTCTGGAAAGGACTCCGCTTCTTGTTTTGACTGGAGAGATTAATAGCCCGGAACAGCTGCTAACCCGCACCTGGGACTGTCTTGCTGGAAAGATGTGAAGCTCAAGGTTTCAGGCCCGGCCCAGCCCAGCCCAGGCACACTCCCTCATGGCTGGGCTTCTGGGAGCCCCATGATTCCTACCCTTGCTGTAACAGAAATCAAATTGCCTTTTGGCCTTCGAGAGTATCATCTGAAAATGCTTCTGCTTTATGAAGACCCTGTCAGACAAAAAGGTTGCTAAAAGCTCTTTCGTCCTTCTCTGATCTGCAAATGCCATTGCTGCCTCCACATGTATTCAGAGATGCCTGACTGCAGCAGATTCCTCTTACTTGGAAATACAAGCTCTGAGTTGTAAGAAACAAACGCACTGAATGAGAAATGGGAATTGTAGAGATGCATATCAGTATTATTGTTCCTGACAAAAACTTGGAAAGATGCACTTTAATTAGTCAACTCCGCACCATTGATGCTGATGTTTTTTCCACCATCTCCCCATCAATGTTTACAGAGCAATCGAAAGGCTTTTGCTGGCTCAGGACAGATACTAAGGACAGTTTTCCTTCCAGCTGCTACATGTAAATTCTCAGGAATAGATGCATGCTGGATGGATGTTCACAGAAACAGATGAAGGTACCACTAAAGAAGGCGATACCTTGGTGAAGATATCAGACTAGTCTCTGCTGCTAGTTGCTGGGAATTTGTTCAATTTTTGCCTCTTTCATACTGAGAAGAACAAGAAAATCTTCAGGTTTTAATTTTATATGCACACATTTTTGCCTCTTTCATACTGAGAAGAACAAGAAAATCTTCAGGTTTTAATTTTATATGCACACATTTAAAAACAGAACACACATTTGTGCCTTCATAGTCTGATCGCTTCCTTGGGATGACAGAAACTCCTGTTGAAGGCTCTCCTCCAAACAGTAATCTAAGATTTGATCTCCTTCCCGGCCCCTGAGGTTGATGCCCTCAACACTTTGCTGCTTTCAGGTCAATGCTCTGCTCTCCAGGTTTGACCTGGGCTTTCACAGGACTTGAGGGATTGGTTTTGGTAGGACTTCACTCAAACCTGCCTTGTTCTTGAGGCCATTTTTACTGAAGAAGCATGTTCTGGGGTGGGCAGGGGAGGAGTCCCTTATTGGTGATGAATTTCAGACCAGAAGTGAGTGAGATTTCCTCCCACGTCAGCACCACGTTTGTTTGGGGCCTGCGGGTTATCCAGCACCCCGGTGCGATGGAGGCTGCCAGCTAAGACAGCTCCTAGGAGACATCATGCCAAAGTACTGCATCTCAAAGCAAGAGTTTCCATGTTTGCCTGAGTCAGATGGGGCTGTGGCATCAGGTGGGGCTGGCGAGGCACTGGACCCTCAGGGGGGCTGGAGAACCCATGTACTGAAACACACCCCAAGGTGACTCAGGGTGTATTGCACCAGTCTACCCTTCCCACCCCACTGCGTACGCATTAGCACAGGTAACCCTGCCTGGCTTTCACCCGGTGCAGGCAGCAAGAGCCTAGAGGCTCAGATGAAGATCCTCAGCTGGTTTCTACCCTCCAGGACAAAGACCCCACTGCTGCAGTGAGAACATGTCCCCAGACTCGTACAGAGTCACAAAGACGCCTCACTTCCCGCTCTACCATCGGCTGTGACAGCACCCAGCACAGCCCACCCAGAGATCACGCAGCACGGGGCAGCCAGGAGAGGCTCCTGCTCTCCTATCTCTCAAGCACAGACTCAGCTGCAGCACACGCAGCCCTGCCAGGAAAATTAGGCACCACAAAAACGCAATACAGAGCCCGAGCAGCACCAGATCTTTCCCCTGCTATGAATTAAGCTTGTGTACAGGATGTTGGTGTGATGAGCTACTGACTGGGACAGAAGAGTGCCAGCCACAGCAGCTATAACTCATGCTCTGACTTGTCTTTTTGAGCATTAAATTAGCGTTACAGACAAAGTACTAAATTCCAGTTGTCAGCACAGTTGCTTCAGTTGTTTCAGCACGGACTGGTGGGATTGGGCTCTGTCTTTGGCTCTCTACCAGAGCCACCAGCGGAAAGGACCAAATGCTTCAATGCATGAGGTGCAGAGACCTAGATGTTGAGACTGGTACCACCATGTTTAAAGCCAGAACAAGTCGGCTGGCCTGCTCAGGAGTACAACAGGCAGGCATGGCAGAGCAACTGCCTTCCAAAACATGCCTGGAAGCCCCACCCCAGATCAGCTGCTTGGCCACAGGACAGCAGTTGGACAAGGCCACTTGCTTGATAACTATTGTTTTGCCATTTTATTGAGAACACGTTAGCCTTTCGTAACTTCGGTGGACATCCTGTCCCGGGCCTGCTGCAGTGCCAACAGGGTCAGTCGCGCAGCCCGCGTCGGACATCCTGCCCAACAGGTCTGCTGTGGACTTTCGGAAGCAATATTTTCCTCTCAGGGTCACCAGATCAGGTATTTCCAAGGAAATGCTGATGCTCATCCTGTGTACAGGACTAGGTAGCCCGCCCTTCCCACGGACAGGCAGATTCGGGGTGGATAAGCATGTGAGCAGCACTGACGTTGCTCTGGAGGCAGATGCTATTGTGCAGCCCCAGGTCCAAGCAAGGAGTGATTTTGCCAGCATATCTCCAAACAGAGGAGTGCTTGACTTGCCCTGGGAAGGACAGGGAGTCTCTCTCTGTCCTGCAGTCATTCACTACCTTTGTCATCAGGAAGCTTTTTCTCATGCCTCATTAATTCTCCCTTGCAGCAGTTTGAACCCCTAACTTTCCAGTGCCCACTGTGGGTAAACATAGGACAGATTGTTTCTTTTCTCCTTGCAGTAGCACTCGAGATGTTCAGAGGTCCTCCCCTCCTGCCTCAGCTTTGTCTGCACACAGATGCATTTGTAAGATGTTGCCATAAAATTCCCCCTTCTGCCAAAGCCTAGACAGTACCAAGTTTTCTTTCTGGCTTAAAAGGAATTATTTGTCTTCTAGGTCACTTTTCCAAAACTCTAAGAGGTGTGGCAACTATTAGATTTTCAGTTTCATCAGCAAGTGGGGGATGTACCTGGATATTTCTGTGTCACTATTTCTCAGCGCACGCAGGTATCACACCACTAACCAGAACACAATTCTGGACCCTTTTCTTGCCCCAGAAGCTGGCAACCACTGTCAAAGACAGCTGTAATAACTACTAAATAAACACAGAACCACATCATGCCCCCAATGCACTCACTGTTTACTCACTGTAAGGCTGGACCCAAGAAGGGGTGTCCATGGAGACCAGGAGATAAAGCTAACAGCATGAGGAGTGTGTTACTCAGCATCCTGCCCATTGCCTAAATGTGTTTTTTTGCTTTTTGACTGTGCAAGCCAGCTCAGCTCTTGTCAGCAAGCAGCATGTGGGCAGTCTGTGCAGTGCCACGGGTTCCCCCGGCTACAGCCAAGAAGGGGTTTTACAAATTGGAACATAGTGCTGGCTGCGAGGGAGGCAGGAGGGGAAAGGTAGGAAGTGTGCATGTGGCTCCCACCCACGTACAGAGCTGTTGTGGTAGGAACCCGGCCAGGAACAGCTTGGCTTTTTAAGCCAAATAAATTTTGTCTGTTAATTGTAAGGAAAACAACTGGAGTAGACTGAACTTTTGTGAGGTTTTTGTTTTTTTGTTTTTTTTTTTCTTCTCCTTAGGAAGAGAAAAGACACACACCAAGAAATTAAAAAAGAAGGTTGGCTTAGTAAGCCCACCAGCTCCCTCCCCCTCAAGCCCAACGTGCTGGGAGCCCAGGCAGGCAATAGCTGGTCATTCCCTCGCACAATCTTTCATCAGCACAGATGGATGCAAACCCCCTGCTGCTTTACCAAAAAGCCTGATACTGTCAACCACAATGCATGGAGCAATGTCACCACACAGATGCTCTCTGGCCTCCACCTGGTGCTCACACTGGGACCCACTCTGGCTGTCACCCTCTCAGCCACATGACCTCCTCTTGCACATGCAGGCAGCCATGGCTCATTGATCCGATCCAGCAGTCACTTCAGGGAAAGGTGGCAAGAATACAAAAAGGGTTCAATTCCCAAGATGTTTGTTTAAATCTGCTCCCCTTTTCCCCACTTAATTCTCAACAAGGTGGAGAAAAATCACACCAGTGTTGTTAAATCAGGCAGCGGTTACTCTGACTCTCCTTATCCTAAGGTAAGCATATGCCCAACATTGCTACACATCCAACTTAACTGTATATTGTACATCCATTGAAACAAATGCTTTGGTATTAAAAGGGTTGGCAGAAACGTTATTACAAAGTTGATTTCCCAGCAGGGATACACCACTCCAGCACATCTAAGAAGAGCACATGTGGATATTGGCACAGCTCAGACATGACTTGCAGAATGATTATGTTTTACATGTGAAACTATGAAGTCCCATTTCAGTCATGTAACAATGAGCACTTATATATTACAGACAGTAGAAAGCACAGTAACTGCCAGACAGTTCCACAATGAGATGCTAAACAAAAACACAGCAAAAAGAAATTGTCATTGAAGGCTGGGAATTTGGTTGATCCAAGATCATCTACTCCATCACAGTCTTGACTCAGTGACAGTCACACTCCTGTGTTAGGAGACGTGCAGGGCCAAGTATCTGCTTAAACAGGACTCAAAAACACTGGATGGGATTGGAGGTTTGTGTGATATTGGACTATTGTTTTGCTAACTTGTTACAGCTGTTTGTATTCAAACAGTTGGGGAGGAATAGTATTTAAAAGCTGCCGATTATAGCCAAAACGTCACCACAGAAATGAAAAGCAATGCTTTATTCCATTGCCTGAAATCTGAGCTTTTTTATAAAAAAAAAATACAGTTCCTTAAATAAAGTAAAAAAAAACTCCACGAAACCCCCAAAACAGATTGTGAAAGCCCCTGCAGGGATGGGTAGAGGGTGTGGAAGGAGAAAGAGCACTTTTACTGCAATGCCCTCTCTAGGATGACTCCCTGATCCAAGCAGAGGCACTCTGCATTGCACACCAGCATCTGTGGGAAGAATCAGGCCCTCTTACTTCATTACCTGGTGGCTCTAGAAAAGAGCAGGAGAAATAACACAAATCCTTTGGGAAACAGTAAGCCCAGTCTTGGCTCACTAGTCATAAACCTAAAAACTGCCAAGAGACACGCATGCACACAAATATGTTGGCTGCAGAGTGCTGCTGGCTAACCCTGCTTTTCAAAATGAGTTTGAATAAATAAAAATCAGAAGAAAAAACGCAAAGCCATGCAAGAAAACAACCCCCCCACTTCCGTACAATATTTCCATGAAGCTCATCCTTTCAGTACCCTCGGCCACCAACTCAGAGCCATTTTCACCCAAGGGAGTGACTCAGATCAGCCTATTTCCATACGCACCCATATTTAATAATTTTCATCTGTTCTTTGCTCAGTTCCCTCTGCTTAGCAACCAAAGAAAAACACCTTTAAGCTCTTCCTTTCCCTGAAGAGTTTGTAAACTCAATGCTGGGAAGAAAAACTCCGGGAAGACTCAATGGGATACGAGTGATGTAACATGCACTGCTGTAGCAAAAGTACCAAACACACACGTTAGGACTGTGAAGCCACGTGGTTTTCATTTGGGATGTGTGGGGTGAACACATACACTTGCTTCCTTTATAACATAAGCACAACAAAGGAAGCCTTTGTTTGAAAGCCAAGGGACAGCCTCTCCGCACACTTAAAGGCTAAGTTACAACGTAATGGGAACTGTGAGTCATAGCTGTGGGGCCCCTGCTCATAGACACAAAAACCCCCTCTGCTGCAGCAGGCAAGGAGCTTAGCTTAGCAAGGAGCAAAGACAGCTTCCAGCTCCGCATGGGAGACTGAAAGTGTCCAGGACTAGCCACAAATACAAGGCTGAGCTGAGAGCACGTGTTGGGGAGGACTTATGATGCAAACAGGTCCCTTTCAGTCGACATTTCTTCCTGTAACTTCTTCAGAGCTTGAGATCATAACACTGCGCTTGTTCTAAGAGCATGAGGCAGCTATGGCTCAACAGGGAGGTGGGAGGGACATCAGCCAAACATCTTCAGACTGTCTTTTCACTTTGGCTGCAAAAGAGCACGGCCATGATACTTAGACTGAGCATAGCCGGCTCTCCAGGTAGGACCGCAGTAGAGCTCTATGTCCTTAAGTCATCTAGTGTGCCAGATAATTTATGTCACCGTATGTTACAGTAGAGGAGGGTAAGCTGATTGATTCCAGCTACCCAAAATAGACACCCATCTCATCCTTGCCCCTACCAGCCTGGGAGAACAAGATAAGGGTCTTCTTCAATTATCACGAATGAGTTGCAATCTGAAGTGCAGAAGTGGCTGTGCTGCAGAAAATACAAGTGTTTTGTCTCACATTTCCAACAGTCCCACGGTATTTGATTGCTAGATCTCCAGAGGCCTTTAGAAATCAAACTCTCATCTGAAACCAGTGGCAGTCAAGTACCTGAACATGCAGGAGGAAATAGCTTAGGATCTAAGCATTTTGGGTGCAGATACACACACAAGCACAAGATCCACTGGGAAGCACTATACTGTGAACATCAAGTGTCACAACTTGAACTTGAGAACGTCTCCTTAGCTCCATTTCTGGAATGTATTAACATTCTACAAGAGCTTAAAAAATAGGGAAAAAAAAAGAGGTCTGAAAAAGCAATACAATCTCCCCCCTCTGCCTACACGCATGGCCTACACTGTGCCTGGATGGTTTCTGGCAAGTCTTTGTCTACTTTGTTCTGAAGAACTTCCAGCAAATCTCCATCTTTCCCTCCCAAGGCAGTCTAGACTATTGCTTAACTACCTCTACGTGTAGGAAAGTCTCCTTATCACTGCATGTGCTTTCTCCAAAGCAAGCTGTAAGCCCTGCTGGGATTCTGGCACATACAGGCAGTATCTTGTCTTAGGGCGCTACTTCCCTCCCTACAGGCAGCGTGGGAATCATTTGCTCCCACTCCTCATCAGGTGCTCCCCCAGAATCACCAAATCCTCTGCAGTTTGGAAGTACTGAAAGCAAGGCACTCTGAAGCTGATTTTCATTGTTTTCATTTGAGTCTGGTCACAAACTCTACCTTTTCAACTGATGGCACACACCATCCCTTGAGGCAATCCAGAAAAAGAAGCAGTTGGTTACACAGGTTGCTCAGCTGACACCTTATAGCTAATGTCACTTTTCTGCTCAGACACAAGAACCTTCTCTACGTGCTCTTCCCCCTGGTTTCGAAAGTGAAGGAACAGTAAGTTTTCCTTTGCCAGGCAACTGAAATAACCATATGAATCGGAGACTGTGCCTAAAAGGGCTTAAATTCTGCAACAGTTGGCTCCAATGGTCCTCATCCTTGCCAACACCATGCTTGGTTTTTCCAAGCCACATGCATGGCAGTGGGGTGTATCAGATGTTTTCCCTGTACATGCTGAAGAAGCATCTCTGCCTCGAGGCAAATATCACTGATATAAATAATGTGCTAGATCAGCCAGAAAAACCTGCCTCTGGAAGCGGGATAATAGTGAAAGACGGTGGGGGGAAAGGAAAAAGAGAAGGAGCTTCATTTACACACAGGAGGATGGCAATGGGCCAGCTCTCACAGCTTTGATCGGGGCTGGCTGGAGGAGCACGCCAGGGAATGCAGTGAGCTGGGCTTTGCTAGAGCAGAGCAGCCGTTTGAACAGACTGGGATGGGAAGAAGGGGACAGACACCACCCAACACAGACGCAGATCCAGAATAAGTAAGAAAAAAAAACCAAAAAAACATGTGGACTACATGAAGTAACAGGTACCCAGAGCTGTAGCAGGACATTGTGGCAGCCAGGACTGCTGCTCTGGCGGCTCCCTCTGCCATCAGCGCCAGTTCTTCCCTTCCCACCACTGCTACCCGCAGAGCCTCCTGTCACACACTTGCAGAGCAGCACTGCCAGACATCTGATTTTCACCCGGTAGTTCTGCTTTCAGTGGGTTTTTCAGGGGCTTTCATACAAACATGAAAACTCTGCACACTGCTGGCTTATAAAAGCCACTATTTCCCTTCAATCCGGCTGCCTCTGCTGTCACCCCTGACCATCAGGAGGTTGTCCAGACACTTCTAGGCCTTGGCTATCCCTCCAGGCATTGGCCTCCCACCCTGGAAGAGGGGGGATCCAGTGCTTTCCTGATCTGGATAAGGTACCCATGGCAAGTTCTTCTGCATAGCAGCAAATGCAGGGGCAGCTGCTGTCAGCAAAGCTTGGTTCCCTTCTGCCATCGCCCTAGACCCCAACTGTACCAAGCAGTCAGATAAAAGCAATTTTATACTGAATGCCAAAAGAGAGAGGCTTTTAACACTGATCTTCTAAACTGAAGCCATTTCCAAATTAAACCTTCACAACGTTGCTACTTTCGCTTTGCAAGTGCTGTCCGACCCTCGCTGCTGGGAACATTTACTAAACTATGAGCCACACCACTTTCTTTGGGGCATTTCTGCCGTAAGGCTCAAGATCTCCTAGTGAGAGCCCATCAAGAAGCTTTTTCAAAGCACATCAAATCTGGAAGGAAGAATGACCCCCGGAGCACTTACCTGCTACACGACTTTGCAGGTGCTCATTAAACTTCACATCACTACTATAACCACGATGCAGAGAAGACTATATTCAGTCACCCACCGCTGAAGCACAGCCAGAAAGTCTGCAAAACACAAAGAGAACGAATGAGGAAGTTCAGGCAGAAGATAGGTACATAATGAAGTTATCTAAATTAGGGATTGATTAAAAGAGAGATTAACTCACCCCCTTACCTAATAAGATGATCATAAAAGCTCAAGAGACCAGAAATAATCAGCTTTGAAGCGATCAGGGATGAGTTAAAACGCTGCTTCTCCTGTGGGAAAGCGTGTAGATCACACAGCAGGTCCGTCAGTGTTGCAGACATACCGACAAGTAAGGACGTCCCTCCTCTGACTCCATCCTCACCCACCAACCCTCTCCTTTTAAAATGGATTAGGGTCAAATTAGCAGCTGTGTAAGTGCAAGGGCTGGGACAGTTTTGTCTGGGATTGGTTTGTCTCAGAAAAGGCATCTAGCTGCTGTAAGCAGCTTGCGAGGTAGAAATACTTGCTTGGGGACTGGATTTGGTGAGCTAATGTGAGAAACAGAAAACAGAGGAGAAGAGGCAGGAAATAAGTCTGAGAGCGTACAGGAAGATGTGAAACACAGAACCGCAAAAGATAAACTACCATATTTTAGGAGAGAGAAGTTAAGAAATTTTAGATGAAACAGGAAACAAAGCAAAGTCCGCCAACCAGAGGGAGGAGAGGATGGGCCTGACAAGCTGGTTGCAGGCAGACAAGGGAGATACTACCCAGCTGTACACAAGTGGGCTGGGGAACAGGAATCCACCGCCCTCGTTACCAGCAGTGATCACCACTTCAAACCCTCCAACTGTCTTGATCCAACCTGATGAAATCAGGAATAGCGTGGGTTGAGCTGGGCTTTGGAGCTGGGTCCTTTAAGGGCTTGGCATTAGGTTGACGCGTCCTTACTCTCCTGAACCCCTTCACTTCGGCAGCCGTTGGCAAGGGGATGGCTCAACCCTCCCTCCTCCCACGTACCTGCTCTGACCAAACCACGTGTACAGTTTCACTTCTCCATTTCCATCTTCAACTGTGAGGTCAAATTGGGCAAAGTGGCTCTGCTCTGACCTCCCAGTGCCTCGCAGCCTGCAGGGCTGCTTGTGCCTCTGGTCTACCAGCACCACGACACGACCAGCGGCAGCACAGACTGCCGAGCACAGGAGCAAGACACGCCAGTCCCAAAAGTGCTGGATCTGCACTGTAATATCCCAGTGGATGTTTGTTAGCCCTCAAGGCCTACAATGCCTGGTCTCATGGTGGCTCAGGGCCAGTTAGGTACAGCAGGCGCTTCCTCTTGGAAGAAAGGAGCTATGAAGTGCCATGCAGGAACTGGTGCTATGGGACTTATGTGCTCTCCCTTGTTAAAATAATTTTTAAATCTCAAAAGAGAGTTTATGTCAGGGTCTCCCCTCTACTATATGTGTATAGATGTTGGAGAGACCTTGACTGAACCTTAGGGGATGGTCTAAGGTCACGACAAGAAGGTCCCTCTCAGCAGTGGGTGCACCTGCGCTGCATCCTCACACAAAACTCCTCTCGCTCCCTCACAGGCAGTCCGAGCAACACAGCACAGCGTTTGTTGTGGGTCAGCCTTTTAAAAGAACCTCCCTTCCATGCTAGAAATCAAATCCTGCTCCAGTGAAGCTCCGCAGCTAGTCTGGCCTTCAGGTCATGGCAGTAAAACCTGTTTGTTTTGCTGAACCACTGGTCGAGGTTGGCTCAGCCAAGTTCACATGGCCCATGTGTGTGTGGAAATCAAAACAAGCTAAAAAAAGAGCCCTGTTGCAACTGCACCCTTGGGCCAGCTCTCCGTCCCTTGAGCTGCCTGAAGCTTGGCTACCTGCCTCCCTTCCTATTGCCCACGCTGAAGGGTGAATGGGCAGAAGGTTTTGCTTACACAGCTGAGCCCACATCCCTGCAAAACCTGGAATTCGTGGTCAGGCACACGGTGATGCCGCCCAGCGCACACCCTGGCCACACTCCCTCCCTCCAGCCTGAAAACCAAAGTCTCTACCTCTCTCTACCGCCCTGCAATTACATGTGCTGATGGAAAATATGCCGCCTGGCAGAAAATCTGCTTTTTCCCCCAATGTAAATGGATTATAATAACACTTGGGATAGAAAGAGTTGGCCCACCCAACAGCCCATTTTAAAGGGGATCTGAGGGAACAAGCCAGGAGCGTTTTTTCCAGCTCCCTTCTCCATTGCACCATTGCTATGGATTGCAGTTGCAGTTCTGCAGAGCAGACCGTGCAGGACAGGACAGCGGGGAGACTAGTGCAGACTGTTCATGGAATTCATACACTTTATCAATGCTTCCCAGAACAACTTCCTCTTAACATTCACCTTGTTGACAGAGGCTGAATTTAGGTTAAATTTTGTCAGGACAGTTGTTCTAGAGGGGATGCAGATGTAGCAGGAGAAAGCAATACAACTAGAAAAATAAACCACCCCTTTTGCTGCGTATTCATTGCGCTCAGGGAACTGATTTAAGCTATCGGCAAAAAAAAAGAGTACACCACAATACAATCCACTAAGCAAGTTTCCTAATATTGTGCTATCTGCATTAATTTATTTGCAGGCAAGCTCCAAGACACTGAAACAACAGTCAGCAGGTAGACAGTTGCAAAAGCCAGTCTAAAATTGTCCTTATGAAAACCATACAGTTTTTGCTCAAAAAACCCCAACCTTATAAACCAGATCTGCTCGTGGAACACCAATGTTATGTTTCCACGGGTCAGATTCCCTCCCCCTGTTACTCACTGCCATGTAAGGAGGATCACAAGCACTGGCACCCCTCTGAGACCACGGCAGCCCTTATTGCCATGGAGAGAACCAACAAAAACCAAAAGGGGAGCAGGACATGCAGCTTTGGTGACTGTAGTCATCAGATAGCCCGAAACAATCACTCAGGAAAAGCAAAGTCCCCCAGTCCCTGGCCAGGGCTATTTAGTCTGACTTGTAGGAGTGGGGGTGGGCAGAGAGAAAAAAAAAAAAAAGAGGCTGTTCTTAATATATTGTAATGCTCCAAGCCACAAAACAAGGAAGACAGTTAGGTGGGGAGGGGCCACCATCTGAGCTCCTGATAAACAGGTCCAACGCCTTTGGCGTGCACAGGTTGCTTCTCCCTTGCATATGCCGCTGGTGCAAACACGGATCACCACGTTCTGCACACCCGAGTCATGCAAAAAGAAAAAGTGTCATCTCCCAGCTGGTAGCCAAGCAGCCCTCAGGGCTGATCCCAGTACAGACGCTGGCTCTCTGACCTTTGGCAAATCAATTCACCTCTCTCCATGTCTGTGGCAATCACACTTAATATGTGCATTTCCCACGTGGGAGCAGCGTGAAGCATCTATTGTGCTGAATACAAGGTTGAAAAGAAGGCTTTAAGTTTCCATCCATACTCTGCTTTTCCTCAATGGCTGAAGGAATCACTTTCACATATGTTATGGAAAACTGGGACCAGTAGGTTTTAAAAGCAAATGCCTATGAAGGTAGACAGAATCACTTTAGTCAAAGCTGCAGAAGAGCATTACCATCATCACCAAACCAAAATCAAGTACCTCACAAACCAAACCACGCTGCGCTACAGCTGCTCTCCCATCCAACTGCTGCTTCCCTGGCAGCTCAGGTCCTTCCCTGGCAGCTCATGCCAAACACTCATGCCTGAAAGAGATGCGCTGGGTATGGTTTAGGCCTATAGCACTCATTAAAAACACATTAATTGTAATGTTTGCTTAGAGATGCTGCTGGTGCTCATCTGGCCTGACCACATAACAGACACCAATAGCAACATGTCCTGTTTTCCTGAAGGATTTTAATATGGCATTTCCCAAGAGAACTGTTTCAGCGGGAGATTGCTCCCTTTGCTCCAAGTTGAAGATGCAAAGGCCACTAAGGCTCTGGCTCCACGTGTCAGTTTTACAGCCCATAACTTCCAGTGTCCCAGTCCTGACTTACTCTGATTTGAGCTACAAATACCTACTGACCATCTTCAAAAAGATGTCTGCACACATGAACAGCAGCTCTACTAAAAACATCACTCCTTCCCTCTGTACTCAGAGAGACGTACTATATTCTCAGAAGAAAGGCAAAAAAGTTTTGTAACAAGCTAAGCCCAAGCCACGTAACACGTGATGATGCTTTTTGGACTGTACACGCCTGTGATCAGCACTGGCCTACAGACCCCACATGCTGCTCACACCAGGAAAAAAAAGAGGTGGCTGTGGGGTCTCTGTGCAGCACGACTCCATCCCGCCGAGGTTCCCCACACGCTCCGCTGAAGGGGGCTGCAGCCAGTGCTCACGGGGCCCTGGAAGCAGGCTGCCTTCTGCTCCCTGCCTTTGCCTCCTGCCAGGGCTGCCGGGACAGGAAAGCCGAAAGGTGTGTGGAGACTTCGGTGGGCGCAGTAACTTGCCTCAGGGGCCTGATCCGGCCCGATGCCCGAACAGCCACCGAGACGAGCCGCTTACGCCCGGAGAAAGCGCAAAACGCAGCAGTTGTTCCGTAAAGTGAAACCGGGGAAAGTCACAGCAACGCGACCTGTTGCAGGCAGCCACCGGCACCCGCCGCTCCCAGTCCCGCGGCTCTCCTCTCCAAAACCGCCGCGGCGAAGACGGGCAAAGCCCTTCCCACGGCGGCAGCGCCGGGAAGCGGGACAAATCCACCCCCCTCCCCGTCCCCGCCCAAGCCGAACCCCCACCCCGTGTACTCGGTGTTCCCGCAGCCCCGGACGAGACTTACCGGTCCGGGGCTCCGCCGGGGCCGCCGCTCCCGGCGGGCTGTCCGCGCAGACCGGCGGCTGTCGGGGCGGCGGCGGCCGCTGCTCCCCGGGGCGTCCCGCAGCGCGGCGGCTCCGCTCGGCGAGGTGCAGGAGAGTCCGCCCGCAGCGGGTTTCCCTTTCTCCTTGGGTGTGTTGGTTTTTTTTTTTTTTTTTTTTTTTTTTTTTTTTTTTNTCAAACCTCCCCCGCCAGCCCTAGGAGCAGAGCCATCCTCCGGCAGGCGGCAGTTTGCTGGCTGAGCTGCCTGCCGGCTCCCCCATTAGCTCCCCAGATGGTTTTGTAGTGAGGGCACGGGGGACGGAGAGGAAATGCGCTCATTTTGCTTCTCGGATGGGTTCTGACCTCCTGGTGGTTGTGCCTGAGAGTCAGGAAAGCGGCTAAAACGCGTAACCTCTCTTGTAGTTCTGCATCAAAGCAATGGAGCAGCTCCCAGGGACGCTGAACCATTTTCGTGCTCAGAGCTGGCACAAGTAGAAGCTTGTGAATCTGCCCAACATCCTTGTGAGGCACAGAAGTGGCACTAGTTTCTTTGTAGGGGTGAGGGAGCAGCACAGCACGGTTTACTTAACCAATGATAAAGGCCACTGTCACAGCAGGGTTAACTTAACCAATGATAAAGGCCACTGTAAGGGATTTAAAATGTGTTTTCCAACACTGCCCTCATTCTACAGTTAAAGGCCATCTTCTTACAGATCTAGCAGAGAAATAAGTTTCCTCAACACCTAGCACTTCCACAAAGCAGCTTAAGGGCACCAGGTTTGAGCAACAGCATAGTAACATCCATCTGATTTCAGGGAACTATAGATCCCTTTATTGCACCCTTCCTTTTTCCACAGCATTGCAACAACTGTCTTATATTACCACTGGCAGTGCATGTTGCGTGTTCTCCACCACTGCTGCTTTGATTTTTTTTTAAGCTCAGGTGGTGGACATGTGCTGCGGTGGGAGACAATCTGTGCGTTATGTTGCACTAAGACTTTGCACTATGAAGAGGGCACCAGGCAAACGTGGTGGCGCAGCTTGGCATTGAAGCTGTCTCGCTTGGGAGTGATATCTGGGACTGCTAAGTCAGCCTGTTCTTTGAATTTCCTGAAATGCTCATTGACTTAAGTAATAGTTTTAATGTTATTCAAAGGGTTTGTGTTTGTAAATGTGTGTGTATGGGTATTATTTCTTCAGTGTCTGAATCAAGTTAATTCAGGTTTATTGGCAACCTGGGTGTTGTTAGTACATTCCTTTCTCATTATGCCATAATCTATGAAAATCAGCTCTAGCAAGAGCAGTACTGGAATCTCCCTGCTTCTGTGCTGCAGGACTCAGCCTGTCTTGGTACATTATTTATTTCCCCTGGGAACTTTACAGTGGCAGCAGGAGAGAAAACAGCGCCTTCTCCAAGATCACAGGTATTCACCACCTAAGCCAAAGGAAAATGCCTATTAAATATCACCTGCGTAAAGCCTGACAAGGTAGTAATTACCGATTCTGTCCATGTATCTATATATATATATACACACATTGGACAATACAAATCACTATAGGTTACAGTGACTGCAACTTAAATTCATCTGCAAATTTTCCCTGGGATACAGGGAAAAGGCCAGAACATTTTTCAAAGGAAGGCTCACATCCCAACAGATTATATTACATATCCACCGTCCCATTTGGGATCTATTTTCTGTGCCATCTAAGACGGTATAAAATTATGATAACAATATGATACATGTAAATGGAAAATTCAACCCAAGACACATTCATTTGATTTGTATTAGGTTTTTTTTATGCAGTTCAGCAGTTTGAAAGAGGAGGGAAGGCTAGAAGCATGTATCCTGACAACTCCAGCACGATTCATTGTTTGAGTATTTCTGCACTGCAGAAGGCTTAAGATCATTATCTTGCTAAAGGTAGTAATTTATTTGATAATGAGCTAAGCTCCGCTAACCTTACTCAGATGTTGGGCAGGACCTGAAGCCGTGAGCAGTGGAGTAACAATACCACAGCTCGTCGCACACTGGGACATAACCTGTGGCTGCCACTGCAGCAGAAATTAGATATAATAATACTATTTCTAAAATGGACTCTCCATCCCATCAGCAGGAGCAGGACAAGAGCAAGATTTGGGCTGAGAGTTAAATTCTAGATATCTTTCTCAGCTGCTATCAGACATGTTAGAACATCAAGGAATTATTTTATTGTTTCCACTAGGATTTCTAATCCACTACAAAACCTGCAATATTTCCTTAAACTATTACAAGCAGTAAATAAAAAAAACATCTTGCAAGATCTGCAAAGGGAGAATAGGGATATGATAGAGAGGCCACGGGTAGGCAGCAGTGAAACAGGTTTTAGTACAGCTTCCAGCTGTCACCTTCACAAGGCACACAGGAGATGGATGCCAACCTGGAGCACACAGAGGGATCATGCTAACACAGAGAAAGCAGGAATGATAATCTTGCTCGGGTCAGGCCTTGCTGGAGCCCTGCCTTTTATACTGCAAGTGGCTGTGAATGCCTAAAGGAGACTGCAGCAGGAGAGTATTTTAATAGGCACAGCTCAGCGTGACCCAGCAGAGCAGGAGCACGAGCAGACCAAGGGGAGAAGGGAGTGGGGGACTCCCTTCCACCCATGAATATTTCACACCTCCTAGCTAGCATGCAAGGAAACGTGCAGGGAGACGGGGTCACCTCCTCACAGCTCACCATATGGTGTCCTCATCTACCCCCTTACACCCGACCCTATAAACATCTTAAATCACTGTGATTTCTATAGCCTTCCCTGGGTATTAAGATTTTTTTGAATAGCCTCTTCCTCCCAGAGGGCTCACATGTCAAGTAGTGAAAGATGCCGGACAAATTTTCAGCTAGGGGAAGATTTGGTGGTTGAGACTTAAAAGGCTGAAGAATAAAATATGAGGGGAACAGGAATCAGAGATCAGGGCCTGGATTCTGCTGCGGGAACTGAAAGGCTGTTGGAAAGCACAGGGGGAAGTTGGTTTTGCTAATGAACACATGATGACTCTAGACGTACTTGAAACTCATTTTTAAATACACCCAAATGTTCATGATTGGGAAGACAGCTCTCAATCAGGTAAGCAGGTAATGGAAATCATCCATTAAAGAGACCCCAGTGCTGTGTAGGGCCAAGTGTGTTTGTGTTACCTTGTAGGCTTTCCTTCGTAGCCTCCCTAGGGATTAATGATGCTGGGCAGCCGGGGTGGGAGGGGGTTATTTCTACCAGACTTTTCCTCCAAATACATAGGAAGAAGAATCCCCCCATGTCACTCTCCACAGCTGTAGGTGAGATTGGTGGCATAAACCATAATACCAGTAGTAAGAGCCCACAGTGGGCAGCAATGGTGACGGGGATCCACAGACCATTGCTTTCCTCCAGCGGTCTTGGAGAATCCCTGTGTTTGGTTCAGAGAAGGGTAGAAGAGAGGAATTTTCTAACAAGCATGGCAGGCCATTGTAATCCTAGTTGCAGAACTGGGAGGAAAAACTGGGATGGAAGATTGTTCTGCAGTTTCAAACCATGCTGGGGAATGGCAAGTTCAGCTTAGTTCCAGGATTATTGACTTAATTTTCAGTTGCTTCTCATAATTGCCATCTATTTTATTTTTTATGTAGAGCATGTAATTGTACGTTATACGCAGACCGCTTGTCAGCTTTAGCTTCTGTCCCAGAACTAACCGAGCTCTTTATTTGGGTGTTTCTATTAATCAAAACATTTCCATGATTTAACTTCTTATGAGAATGGTAATTTTTCTTCCTCTTGAGATCATTGGCTCAACTCTAGTGCCAAACATGATCAAAGGTTACTGCTATTTGAGATCTGTTGTGTGATCTTTATGAACAAAGTAGAAAGCCTCAATCCAATTTAAACTGAACAACTGTTCACATTATAAAACCATTGTTTAGTTTGAAAATAACAGGAGGAAAGGCCATTCGAAAAGAATATACTAAAAATATCAGTTAGAAAATTAAGTAATTGAGGACCGCATAGCGTTTCCTTGTCACTGGAGAAAAAGAAGTATTTTTAGTAAGTTCTTGTTGTTTTTCGTACTGCAAAACTGATGTAACTCTGAGAAGGCAAACTGGCTTCCAGGGGACGTACCAGGACATCAACCCATTGCCAATGTCTGTAGCATCACTGGTGTTTGAGGCCATGAGGTTGTGCTGGATTTCCGTATCACTGGGGCAATTACAAGACTTGAAATTAGATAAGTAATACTTGTGTATCATATTTTTAATATATATAAAATAATACTTTAGTATTAGTAAAGTTTTAGACAAATTTTGCTTTTCTTAGTGGTAACCTCCCATTGATAATATTATCTGAGTAAATTGAGCAAAGTTGTATGCAAATACAGCACCTCATCCACGAACACATGTTCACCCAACCATTATGTCTCCATGTATTAATTAATATTTGTAACACGTTTCTAAACAAGAAAAGCTTGTCAGAGCTGAAAATATCGGGGGGGATGGGGGTGGGGGTGAGGGGGAAGTTTATCAAACCACTGTGGTGGTGGAGTGCCACCTAGTGATGTTCTTCCTTACAACAGCATGGATTTCAACCCCCCCACTTTCGGGCTTTCCTTTATCAATTCTTCTTATCGTTACCTTCCAATGTCCACAAGGTTCATTTTACACTTCCCAGAAGACATGTACTGTCATGGTCCCTGCCCGAAATTGCTTACATTCTCCTGGGTAACGTTATGATGAGATTTTACTCTATTTATTTATATCTCTGCAGTAGCCCATAAATCCTTACACTCAGGCAGCGATGGCTTATCATTTTCATGCCACTACAGTTTAAAACATGCATTAAATTAACTGCCTGAGGGTTCTGACCTCAAATAAATCAGTGAGCAAATATTTCTTCTCTAGTCACCCTTTCTACACACACACAAACACACTCTACTGATGTGAACCTCTCTTGAAACAGGTGATTCTGCTTGTTTACCATAAACTACGGGTATCTCTTGAACAAAGTCAGATATTCAAGGAAATAAATAACAATCTTTTCAATGAAATAAAACTCTCTGGGTCTGGCTTGTCCCTGCTGTTAACAGAGATTTATTTATTTTTATTTAAGGTGATTTATTTATTTTTTTCTTCCTCTGTGGCTGTGGGAGTTTTTTGCTCTTACTAGCAGAGCTGGGAACATAGGCTCAACTTAAAAGGGAGCATTAAGAAGTGATCCCACTTCAAGAGCTCCATCTTGTCTAGAGGTTCACTCTATGACATGACCACGTCATCTATAGCCATGACAGTCACAACACTATTGCAGGATAGCAGATGTGGTTATTTCCACTTTACTGATGAATATAAAGCACAGGGAATTTTAAGTGGCTGGTCCTAAGCTACAGGAAATTCTTGCTAAGGTCAGAAACCCAGACATCCTCTGGAGTGTCAGTCCAGCTTCTTGGTCATGAACCTGTCGAGGCATTCTGTAGGTTCCTTGCAAAATTCATTCAAAGTAAATATTTGAGTCTTGTCACAGATTTGTGCTCTGTTTGCACTTAAAACTATGCGCTATGAGTTGTGGTGTTTTAAGGCATGGTGGCTGGCTTATCAAACATGAGCTTTAGCGTGAGTTATCACAGACTCCTAACACAGTCACCCTACTATGTCTGCACTGCAGTTAGAGGTGCAGCTACCATGACGGTGAACTCATCAAATTTGAATGAATTTAGCTCAAATAGCACCTGTCATGAAGCCCAGCCTATACAGTCACCCGTAGAGGGTCTCACAGGACACAAATTACCAGGAGTTTGTAAAACAGAAGCTCATGGGAATGCCTCAATAGACAGGTATTATTTTTGGACACATTTATGCTGTTACCCACAAATGCAAACATGAATCTAAACCACAAAGGTAACTACCTCCCTTTGTATGTTTCCACTCCTGCTGTTTTGTTAAAGCCATAAGAAAGAGTATAATAAATATACTCTTTGTATATTACTAAAATTGTAAATTTGAAGGGGGGGTTGGTATATCATATAATCTTTTCTTTTTTTTTTTTTATTCTGAACATATCTTCTTCCTCCAGCAGTATTTTGCTAGCAAAATTAAAATCATGTCTTTTGATATTTATACATGCAGCGGTTTTGTTTTAAAGGTCTGAAAGTTTGGTCCTTTTGAGAATCTAAAATCCTAGAATCAGGGAATTTATCATGACCATCTTCCTGATAATTTTACTATGTAAGAAACACCTACAAAAGAAAATGAGGAAAAAGAAGAGCACAAAACTTAGTAAAAGGAACTTTTATTTTTTTGTTAGAAGTGTGCTTTGAAATGAGTGAAACTGTGTTTCAGCATGTAGGATATTTTGTAAATTAAGTCATATATATCAAGAATAGGTTATAAAATGTGTATTATTCTCCAGTTCTAATGGTAAATTCAGACCATTTGAAAGCATCCATAAATTGCCTATTTTGCCATGTAATCAGTAAAATGAAGCACTACAATTCAGGCTTCATTAAACCAGGAAGAGAAAAAGTTTTCCATCATCATGATTAGTTTCAAGTGGTACTTTAAGGTCATAACCAACATCCATTTGCTAGGGAATGTACACATGGTACAATACATTCCCTGCCCTAAAAAGCTATCAGATGAAACAATTTGTGACCCCATAGAGATAAAAACAACTATTCCAAGGGTTAGCTGGGAGTGGAGCAAACAGCAGCAGCTGGTACTTGAGCACTATCAAGCATTGGAACAGGCTGCCCAGGGATGTGGTGGGGTCGCCTTCCCCAGAGATATTTAAAAGATGTGTAGATGTGGTCTGAGGGACGTGGTTTAGAGGTAACTTGGCAGTGTTAGGTTAATGGTTGGACTTGACTATCTTAAAGGTCTCTTCCAACCAAAACAATTCTATGATTCTATGTCACAGCTCTTCGAGCGCAGAGCCACTGTCCTGNACAGCTCTTCGAGCGCAGAGCCACTGTCCTGCGTCCCCTTGTTGTATGCCATGGTTTGTACAAAATCAGTCACATGCACACGCAAGCTAGTTTGAATTGTCAGGTGCAACGAAATGACAGAAGCCAGGCTCCAAATGTAATTTGTGCCCCAAAACTGCACAAACCCCCTTTTATCACAGTCCAGTCCCTCCATGCCTTGAGGGGACATCTGGGGGAGTTGCTGCACCGCACCAACCCTGATGCTCTGCTCAGGGGGCAGCTCCTGGCCTTTCATGTCAGACGGGAAATATTCCTCAGTGTCCTTGATTAAAATCCCTGATGGCTGAATTTCAAAAGCAAGATCACAGAATCACAATATCGTCTAGGCTGGGACCTTGAAGATCATCGAGTCCAACCATCAACCTAACACTG
>RSEF01000006.1:26416219-26472054 GCA_003993805.1 Himantopus leucocephalus
GGGGGGGGGGGGGGGGGGGGGGGGGGGGGGGCATCGTGACCAGGGTGTTGTGCAGGGCCGTGACGGGCCTCTCGGAGTAGCCTCTGGGCCGTGGGCCCACAGCGCTGAGGGGCACATGGAGCCCGCACGGCGCCGCGGGCAAACCCGCCCTTCCCCGTCCCACGGGCCGCCATCGCCGCCCCCGCGGCCCCAACCGCCCGCCCGGCTCCGCCCGCCGCCGTTGCTACGATACGGCGCGGCGGCCTCTGCACCGCCGCGGCCCGAGGCCGCCGCAGCACCGCCACAGCACCGCCACCGGCCCCCGCCCCGGCCCCTGCGGCCCCCCAGCCCGCCGGCAGCATGGCTGAGGTGAGCCCCCCCCTCGCCCTCCTTTCCCCGCCTGTTTTTTGGACAGGACGAACGCTCTACCTCAGAATAAGCCCAACGACATCACCTATGGATCATCTATGTCTATATGCTGCATCTATGTGGCGAGCTACTTTTGTGAGCAGAGCTCAATTAGATCCTCTGTTGGAAGTAGGAGCAATCAGGCTACTTGTACATAGGCAGTAATAATACTTAAATTTCAGGAACACCTGCTACTTTTTAGATCATGGGTCTGATTCTCCCCCCTCTACCCCTATATGCTGTTACTGCTCTTCTTTTAACTCTGTTTATGATCACAAACGTAAACGAGATCAGAACTGAAGGTTTGATGTTGGAGAGGAGGATGAAACAAGGAGAACCCCAAATTCGTTGCCATGAGCGCCAGAGCAGGTTTGAAGGGGTTTCGCACCAAACTTGGGCCGTGCCGCCTCAACTGCCCTTCCAGCCAACAGGGTCTTAATGTTCGAGTTGCCTTTGCTGTTTTCCCATTGACGTTTCTGAAACACAAAACCACCTCAAATCAGAGCCTTGGGACGGAGGGGCGATTTGGAGCCGGTGCCTCTGCCTCAGTGTGTTGCGTGGCCTCACCTTTCTTTCGGGTCGTAAGGGTCTGCTTTTACCTTATTAATTCCAGGTTTTGCAGGTAGCGTGAACTTATGTACTCCGCCCCCCAAAAAAAACCCCCACCAAACCAACAATGAAACAAATGAAATGTGACATTTTGCTCTCAGAATTTAATTTCTTTTAGAATTTTGAAAATTCTCACCTTTAAACTGTTTGTGTTCAAACGGTGAGTAGCGGCCTGACCATTTTTGAAACAGCAATCTATTGGTTTGGGGGGGGGGAGATATGAGGGCAAATTTTGAAGGTTGTGGGAGCTGTGCATCTCATTGCCTCTCCTCTGTGAGGGGGGGCTCGCCATACGTGCATGGCCGACACTAACACCAGAGATGTTTTCCCATCCAAGTGAGTCCACCTCTGAGACGCGATTATACGGATATACCTAGGCTTCAGATTGCAGCATAGAGACATTCCAGTCAGTTTTGAGCAAGCGTGAGTAATGGCAGCAATGTATTTGTGACAGCATGAAGCATCCTGTGGGCTGGTTTATCTTGCTAACTCCTGAGAAGTGGCCATACTGCCTCCCCTTGGTACGATTGTGTTCTGTTAAAGGATATAATGGAGGCTTATTTTAAGCTGTTTTGAAAAATATTTGTGGAATTTGGTGTCCAGCAACCGAGCTGGCAAAATTTGGCATCAGAACTGAGCTAGATCAGAAATGTCCCTTGTGAAAGGTTTAACAGTAGCATTTCCTGCAGAGGAAGGATTGGCTTGCATTGGCATTACTGGAGCTTTCAGACATGCTTATCTGCAAGTGATTTGCTAGCATTATCTGCATAGAAAGCATAAACTAATCAGACTTTAGAGTGTAGAGAACTGGGAAGAACTGAGGCTAAAATTCTGGGCTTCCTGAATAGTTGATGTATTATTTAAACACTATCACAATGATGATATTTTATAGACCTATCTTTAAAGTAGTTGTGGTACTCAATTACAGGAACTCTGACTGTTAAAGCACAAGTTATTTCAGCAAAATCGGGGGAGATCTGTTTGAAAAATAGCCTGCAATGTGCATATCATATGCTAGCAAGAAAACTGTTATTTCAGAAAATTTTGTCATGTTTTCTTAGTAGCTGTTACGCACTCAGTATATTGCTTTTTTATATTCTGGGGTCATAAGCGAGGTTTTGAATTCCTCCTGTTTGTTGATTATCTATCTCATTTCATTCAGGAAAAGTCTGGCAAACTGTATCTAGAAGAAAGTGCATTTGAAGCACTGGAAAAAGACTTCCAAGAAGTCATCAATCTACTTAAGGGAGATAAAACTCTGGAAAAATTCCGAATAGAATATGAGAAGCTCCATGCTGTTATGAAGAAGTCTCATGAAAATGAAAAGCGTCTCATGGAGAAATGCAGGGAGCTGAATGCTGAGCTTGTGGTGAATTCATCTAAAGTAGCTGCGCTCACAAAACTCTCGAAAGATGATCGGGGAACTATATCATCAATGAAGACGGTAAAGTTTTGACTAGAATTAAATATGGTCTGAAATTGTTAATGAAAAACATGGCACTAAGGAAAGTATTTACAAAACCACTTTATTTCATGTAGAGAACTAGCCAGAGGACTAAGTATAGAGCTGGCATCTCCAGTTCTTTAACCTCTGCTTTGCTAACAATGGCTTTGTTTCCTCAGCCTGGTATTTTTACAGGTCCCAGTCAAATTCTGTGTTTATTTGCTCTAAACCAACTCCATCAGCTTTCAAGTACTCACTAATAGTTTTTGTTTAAGCTTTCCCTCTGTGAAATAGCATATTTTCAACTTAATATGCAGTTTTTGTTTCGTTAATATTTTTGAAGGGCTGCTTGGATGTTACTATTGCCAGAACATAAAAAAATTTACTTAGTTGCTGAAATATGGATTGTAGACCAGGGAGGTGTTGTAAACTCATAAATAAATGTTTCATGGTGTTTTTGAAAAGGAATCCTATATAGCATTTCAATGTGATCTTACCAATTTACTCTGATGTGTTCTTTGTTATTATTGATTTGAACTCTGTCAAATAAAAGTGCTTGACTTCCTAAAAGCAGTCAATGTTTTTAGCCTTACAGTGAGGTTTGATGACCAGAAATGTAAAGGTGCCAAATGATGAGAAGACTGCATTTTGAACTTTTTTTCCTTCTGGCGGTTTAAAAACTTAGACTGTGGTACCTAGGTAGTCTTTAATTTAGCATTTATTTGAGGAACCTCCATGCCTTACAATAAAGTGTTTTCTTCCAGTAAAATAAATTCAGTGTAACAATCTAGAGTGATCCATGAGCACTAGAGAAACAGAAGTTCTTTGAAAGGAAGTTTCTTGCCCTTAGAAATATGAAGAAAATACACTCAGAGTAAATATAAATAGCAGTGCTGTCATTCTATGGCTGCAGCTTGCAAGCCCATGGTACTGCTCAAAGCATCCTCAAGGAGGAGGAAAACTGCGTAGAAAATCTTGTTGATTTTCACTGCTGCTAATCAAAACCTGGTAGGTGGGTGTCAGGAACCACAATGATCCTTATAATTTTCTTTCCGCTATTACATGGCAATACTCTTGAGTGTGAACAGTAGCAGAGGCAATCCATCAAGATGTTCCCAAGCTGAGGAGACATTGTCTTAGTAATGTCATAAAACTGTGGAGCAGAAGAGTAGGAAAACTAAGAGCCTTTCCAATTTCGGCAGCTAATTTGAAGCTCAGGCAAGGTATGGCTTAACGATACCACCTACTATTGAACCAGCTAAGAGATTTTGGAGTGAAAAAGCTGCTTTGACAATATGTTTCTATTAGAAATGACATGCAATGCACAACATGGGACATTTCAATTCTAGTGGTGTACTGTGGGACAGGTAAACAGCACTGATACTTTTTCAATTTGGTTATGAGAATTAGTCTTTCCCTTAAATGTTCAGGAATTATTTGGATATTGTTTAAAATGTTCATGTTATGTTTTAGGGTTTTGTTTGGTATACCCTTCATATTTCATGTTATTCTCCTTTCTGAAGGTAAGTTCCATTACAGCCGTAGTATTTCACTACAGTTTTACTAACATTCAAAAAATGTGTTTTGCAAGTGCCCAAGGCAAGTGTTGAGGAAAGTTCAAGTGCTAAAATAGCAAAGATGATATTCTTCAGCACTAAATTAAACAAACGATCTGTTCCACTGTTTAATTATTTACAAAAGATAGGAGAATCCTGGTGGGGCTGTTCCTGTAAAAATGGTATAGTTGCTTCAAATTAAGGCCCTAAATCTTGGTGACTTGATGGGTCATCAGGGTAACAGGTGTACAGCCTTACTCTTCTAGGTCATTGTTTCATATACAAATAAAAGTTGCAGAAGCAGAATTTTTCTCTATGTGAAGCCTCTTTTTAATCAGTAGGATTTGTTTAGGGGCAGGGGTTAACTACATAGATCAGCGCCTGGTAGGACCCAAGTCAATAATAATCAATAGTTGTTAACTCTCTGATAGTTGTTCAGTGCTCTGTTTTGTAGTTTTAATAAACTGGACATAATAGTCTGCTGTTTCCAGTCATACCAAAGGAGCAAAGTGCCAAGATGAACACCAAAGGAATACAATTCTCTTTTTCATTGCTAGGGATACTGATCCACAAGGCTGCACTGGAAGAACCCCAGAAAGGGAATTTATAGGAGCTTGTACTGCCCTGCTTGGAATTACCAAGTTTTCAATTTCCAGGGGGTATCAATCCAATATATTAAGAAAGCATTTCAGTAATTCTCAGTTTCTGAGCAGTGAAACTGCTGTGATCTTTTGGGTTTTTTAGCGACAATAAAGTAAGGCAGTCACACTTTATGAATTCTGCTTCACAATTTCCAGAGTTCCAGTACTTCTCCAAAAATTTTTGAATGATTCTAACTGCAAACATCCAGCGTACTTCCATCTTTAATTATACAACAGACTGCAATGCATGTTACCTACCTAACCATGTACTGCAATCACTCAGTAATGCTGACATACTCTGCATTATTTCAGTTCCCCTCTCTGCTGAGTAATAATGTGAATATTTTCTCAATGAAGGCTTCCACTGTCAAAAATTCCCTCCTCTTTACTTTTGAATTTAAAGGAAGCAATCTGTTGATCCACTACTCAAAGCAAAAAACACAACCAAGAAACAAGTACAATGATGCTCAGTTTTGCTGATGCTGAAGTCTGTATCAAAATCTTACTTAGATTTTGCTTATTAATAGGGCCATCATCTGTGCCTGCTAACCTTATTGATGAAAATTGGTTTTATCAATACAAATTCAATAAAATTGCTTTTACATATTGAAAACAAGATAAAGTTCAAAAAGCACAGCTTAGGGTGACCTGAAATCACTGCTTATTTGAATGGTCTCCTTGACTTCAGGGGATCATTCTTGTGAATACTCAACAGAACAAAATACTCACTAAAGCCAGTAAGACCTCTCAGAGGGCATATTGATTTTATTCACCAGTTCTCTCCCAAAACTCCAATCGTAATGATTTAATTCACCAATTTTAATCACAGTATAATCAGCCAGCAGGAAGCTTTGATTTAAGTAATCAGCTTTAATCTTATTTTCCATTTGCATTTTTCTAGAGAAAGTTTGGTTGCCTCTTATTGGTTGGCAAATCTGAAACATGTTTATTTACTGCTATATTTTATGCTTTTCTGCCAGTCAGGGTGATACACTATGTCTTCATGCCATTATTTCAGACTATTATAGATTTATTTAAATTTCATAATTGAACATTTTTATCTAAGATAATAATGAATGAAAAATTTATTATTTATTAGATGATACTTAATACTTTATGTGTGATCATCACTGCATTTGAATAGAAATTAGAACTCAAAATGAGTAAAATGTAAAATTTGACTTTAATATTTAAAACTGTTTAAGTATGCTTGATACGTAAGTGAAAAGCACACTTTTTAAGCTAAATTTTGAACTAAAAGTGATTTATTAAGTAATGAAAATGCTGTTTATAGGTAGTGAATTTAATTGACTATAATCTCCTTCAGAATTTCTGAACTAGTAAAGCCCACCGTTTAACTCTTTATTAACAGGTTGGGGGAAAAAAAAGAAGAGCAAACATTCGTGATCTTTAAGCTCCAGATGGTTTCTCAAATTTGGATATGCTGAACTAGTTGAATAAATAAAATGAAAATGTATTCCCTCTCCAGTTTGAAGAGGCTACAGATGTTATATTTTGTGTTAGTTTAGAGCAAGTTCTGGTAGCCTGCTACTTCTTCTAGTTCAATAGCTTGAATTTTCAATTTAGGCAGTAAACAGCTAAGTATTACATTTATTTGATTTAAAAGAGTTCAATAAATATATTAACAATATAGCATAATATAGGTGTCATCATTTTGAGTTTAATGTTAAAAAGGTTTTTTTAGAATCAGATATGTTATTTGCAATAAAGAACTGCTGTAAACAATTTGATTTAAATTAAATTACTTTATATTCTTCATTGTGGAGGTGTTTTTTAACTTCTTTTTCCCTGCCCCATTTTCATATGATGCAAGTAGGAGTTGAAAGGAATGTTATGGCTTGATGTAATGATACTTCTCTCTGGCTCTGCCTGGGGAGACCCTAAAGCTAATGTAGAGCTGCACAGCCACAACTTGAGTCTAAATCTGTACAAGTCCATCAAGTCCAGAACTCCACCAGGAGCCAGCCGAGAAAAGAGAATGAGAGAGAGGACATCATGCTGTGATCTGCCATGCAGGGACTTACAGTGTCAAAAGTAGTGTCTTCGTTATTTACTGAGTCTTTTGGAACTTTTCTTTCAGTCTAGTTGCTTTCTGAATCTATGCATTTTTTTAGCACTGGATTCCAGAACTGGTAGGAGCTTGGTTTGAACCTGGCAAGGAATAAGCCTGCTGTGTGATTCTTAAGGATCTGATTCAAGGGAGAGAGGTGCAAAGGAAGTTAAAAATCAAGTGAACCCTCCTCCTCTATCCTGTTTGTGGATATCAAACCCTGGGCCTGTGAGAGGCACAGGAGTCTGTCATTCAAGAAATTCCACGTGCTGAAATTTGGCACGAGAACTGTGGCTTGTCTAAATACGTGGTTTAAATCAAAATACGCTATGTCCTCACAGCTGAAAATGAGCAAAGGGGAGAAAAGCCCAGACTAACATCTTTTTTTCTCATCCAAATCTGTGATTTGGATGTTCATTGTCATAACAGCTAATAAGATTTTTACAGACATAAGTGAGCTATTTAAGTAGATGGTACCTTTGTGGGCACTGAATTTTCAGTAATTTTTTTAGATATTAGTGGGACTCACAAGACCAAAACCTCACAGAATGAGATTTTATAATGTTCAGATCCATGTGTTAAAGAAAATGTATTAGAGCTTTTGTGGTGTAAATTGACATAGCCTGAATGGCTCAAAGTGTCTGCTGTGCCCTCATCCATAATAAAAGACAACTGGTGAAGAAAACTGTTGTGAATCTAAGCATGAAAAGACACGAAAATCTATTTTCTTCATTAACCAAAATGCGAGGCAATTAATTTTTAATTTGTTGTTCATTTTCAACCCAATTTAATTTATGTAATTGTTTTCCATTTTGTTCCTAGGAGATTGAAAAGGCCTGGAAAATGGTGGATACAGCCTATGAAAAGGAACAGAAAGCAAAGGAAACGATTAATTCACTGCAAGAGGAAATTGCTCGCCTAACTAAATTAGTCGAGCAAGGGTCTGGAGTATCCCTAGGACAGGAGCACAAGTAAGTTTTCCCCAGGGAAGGGGAAATCCTGATCTGATTTTCCATCATTCTACAACTTGTTTAGCCATTTAGACACTACAAAGGCACTGGAAAACAGAGAGAACTATTTTCTGCCTTTTACTTTTCTCGTGAGTGCACATTTATTGGTCTATGTGTTTATGCAGTGAGCAAGTACAGAATCCGACTCTGAGTGAGTTCATTCAGCATTGGATTAAGCTGAGAGATCAAATAAAAATCAATATTATGCACTTTCTCAGTATCTGTCATATTGTTTTATCTGACTAGCATTTCAACATACTCTGTCTTTGAGAATAGGATCCTGTCAACATTTTTACATATGATGGCAGCAGGGTCAAGTAGATAAGTCAAGGAAGCAGGAGGCTTGATTTCTCTTCTGTTCCCAGCTTTGTTATAAAGCATTATCACTGTCTGTATTCTGGTTTGTATTTTATATTTATAAATTTTCAAGACTGTGGGGTTTTCTTACTGAACGCTTATGCAGCCACTAGCATAGAGGGACCTAGTCTCAGCTGGAGCCTCTAGCTGCCACAGTGTGCAAATAATAATGATCCTCAGGAGCTGCTCAAAAGCCCTCCAAAAGCTAATGTTTGTAGTATCAGGCTGTGCTTATGCTGTAAGATTAAGTGTAAACTCAAAGATGAGATATTTGAGTACAGTATATTGACCCTATGACCTGTGCACTTTCTATCAAGATTGCTGATGGTTGGCCCAGCTGGTTCTGGCTTGAAATTTTCGCACTGTGTAAGGTATTTATTTATGTTATGCATTCAGGATATGTATGGGGCGTGCTCATCTCCCCATGGACTGTGTATCCAGGCTGCATAAACAAGACTTGTGTCTGTGAGCAAAGCCTCTAGTGTGCTCAAACATTTCCCCTCCAAGGAGTGTCCCAGCACATAAACCAGCTGGATGCATCAGAAATCCGCTACTTCACCTTTTGGCCCTGAATTGTTCTTTTAGAACTATAGGGCTGGTTTTTAAGGTTGAGCTTGAATCCACAATACTTGGACTTTCTTTCAGATTGTAAATGTGTCCAAAGAGAGAGCCTGTTTTATTCTTAAATTAGATGACTGTTAAGACATAACCCAGTTAGGTGCCCAGTCAGGTAAGCTGCAGAGAGAATGGTTAAAACAATGTAAAATTTTTGGTCCCTGAATAATTTTGCAATGGGTGGAGAAGAAGGAATTTTGTTCCCTGTTATGTTTTTGGGAAACTGAAGGTTTCTTCAGACCCATGAGGATGTGCTATAACAAGAAAGAGTGATTTATTGGACTAGGTTAGCTTGTAAAGCTGCCTATGTTGATGATGACTGCGATCACGGTAGGTAGAGCATATAATTCAATTGATCAGCAGAGCCTTAGTCCAAGAGGAGTTTAAAATGAAACAAATTACTTCTAAACTCCAGTTTCTCACAAAAGATCTTGCTCAGGCATAGGAGGAAGAACAGAAAGGTCCTGTGACACTGCTTGACTATTATTTCCTTGTTTCCAGTATCCGGGATTTGCTAAAACTTAAAGAAGAAATAACAAAGGAGCGAGACCAACTCTTGTCGGAGGTTGTGAAGTTACGTCAAAGTCTAACTCAAGCCACAGAGCAGCAGCAGGATACAGAGAGGGCAAAAAACGAGGCAGATCAATCCGTTATGCAGGTCTGTACAGATCACCAGGTGGTGATTTTAGGCTTTGTCCTGAACTATTCTCCACTCTTGCAATTGATCTCCATTGACTAGTATGCTACTGCCTGTTCTTTCACATCTCAATCATTTTCAGGAGTGCTCAGAAAGGAGTCTGTTGTGAATCATTTTTATATTTTTCTCTACTTCTAGGCCATGTCCTTTGCAAAGTGAATTGTCATGTACCTGCTGCTTCCATAGCTTCCCAATACCCTGAATGAGGCCAAGGTTCCTTTGCCTGAGTCATAGTTATCTTTCATAATGGAGATAAGGGTTTTTTTTTCCTGCATTTTAAATCCTTACGCCTCCAAAGAACCACATAGAACACAGACCTGCAATGGCAATGCTAGGTCCCTTGCTGTTGGCAGTGGTTGTCATATGAAGCCATACCATCATTTGTAAAAATGTATCAAATTCTGACTTAAAAGCTAATTAGGCTATTTTCTCCCCTACTGCTTATGGGAAGCTTTTCCAGAACCTCACTTTTCTAATGGTTAGAGGCTACTTTCTTCTTCACACTGATTCCTGCCTACTATTTTTCAGCTTAAATAATTTTTCACCTCACCAGTGTCTGTAGAGAGCAGTCATATTCCATCTCAGCTTTACTGTTTTTTATCTTCTCTTTGAGTTAGTTTCCCTGTTTTTCTGACTGAGTAGACTTCTTCTTTACGGATCAATATGTATAGTTTCCTTTAAATGTGTATAGCAGCTAGAGATACATAAGATTGAGGATCGATAGGATACCCACTGAATGGAGAGAAAGTAGAAAAGGACGGAAGATGGGATACAGAACTCTGATACATCAAAATATAAAAACATAATGAAGAGGAATAAAAGAATTTAAAGCAGAATATAAATAGGGGTTGGATCAAGACAACAGGAGAAAGGAAAAGAAGAAACGAACACTTAAAGAAAGAACAGAAGAGATGGAAGCAGCATTTAGCTTACAGTTTTTTATTAATCACAAATAGGAAAGTAACGATCAGTCTAGGTCTTATGCATAGAATGCGTTTCTGTTTCTAAAGCAGATGGTTGGGAATGTATTACGAGAGAATATAAATCTTTGTTTTTCTGACAGGATTGTGGGCAAGGGAGAAAAGAGAGAGGATTGGAACTCCTGTCAAAACTCATTGACTCTTGCCAGCCTTAATCATCTGATACTCACTTCATCAGCCCTTAAATTTACAGGATTGTTACAGCGTTTGTAACCACCTCCCATTTGCCCAGTAGGAAATTATTCTCTACTTCAGACTGCTTAAATGACAATGTCTTTTTGAAGATCCTGTTGAAGACCCTGTCTGTTCTGGCAACTTTTCATCTGTGGGCTCAGAGGGAGAGGAATCTTTAAGCGAAGAACATCTTTCATTTGCTGGTTCCTGGCTGAACTGAATGTTTCCATGTGGATCAACCCCCTGTGTCTCCTCTCTGCTGATTCTGCTCCATCACATTTTTGGGGAGGGAGAGAGCAGAAGTCACAAGACAGTCTATTAAATATGAGAGAAAGCTTCTCTTTCAAAGTTCCTGCAGAGGAACTTTGAGAGCAGAAAGATTGAGAGCAGTTGTGAAAATGAACACTGGTCTGACATCTCTCTCTTTCCTTTATTGTCAGTGTAATAAGCATTTCTGCTGGTGAGGTAGAAGAGTCAAAATAAAAATCCTTGCAATACAACATGAAGCCCAAATTAAGTTTTAACGCTGCATTCAGAAAGTACCACTTTATAAGTAACTTACAACTGAAAATACATTTGTGCCACTGCCTCACCGGAGGAATTCTTTTATGTCTGAATTGTATCAGACCCTTCTGTGTGGGTGAACTGACTAGTGCTTAAAAAATTCTTGTCATCAATAAATAGGTTCCCTCATGCAGGATTTTTTGTTCATCCGCTAGAGAACTTATTTACTTCTGAGAAGATCTGCCATATTGCTTGTAGTAGTGGGTATAGTAGTATAGAAGCTGTTTTTTTCAAAATCAAGCATAGTAAAAGGAGAGGTGAGAGGCCTTGTTGTCCTGAATAAAAGGCAGCAGAAGTTAAACTTTTGTCGTCTCTATTATTATAGCTTCAGCAAGAAATCCAGATGCATCAGAATGAGGCATCACGAGAGGCTCGAAAGAAGGAAAAAATGGAGAAGGATCTGAAAAATCTTCTAGCTGAAATGGATAGCAAGCAAGCTGAGATCAAGAATTTACAGCAACATATTCAGAGGAACAAAGAGGAACAACTGAAAATGGAACAGCATCTAAAAGAGCAGAAGGTAGGGTACCTAGCACACTGTTTTCGTCAGGTCTAAGATTAGGATCAGATGTCAAAATAGGAAGAAAATGGATTTTCCTGAAAGGAGAGGAAGGGAATTTTAAGTCAATAGATCTAAATAAATATTTATTTTTATATAACTATTATTTTACTAATAAATAATATGTAAAGCTTGCTGACAGATTTCAGACAGAATTCCTCACAGAAATCAGTAGTGGATATTGTTGGAGATCATCTTGAAAAGATCACAGCAAATGAGACAAAGTGTGTGAAGAGCATGGATGATCTAATGATAGTAATGGGAGACTGCCAGGGTGGACTGCTGACATGTATTGCCAGTTTTGCCACTGATTGACTGTAGTGGCATTGGTAAAGTTATTTTACCTCAGACCCCTTCTTTCTTCTCTGTCACAATAATTTTTATCTGTCCCTCAAGCTTGTGGAAGAATTTCTGTGAAAGGGCAGAGAACTGTCTTTGTAAACATTTTTGATTGATTTTCCCCATTCTGTTTCTAAAAACTTTATCTGGAAATGTCCTAACTTAGTGTTCTGCAAGTGTTTGAATTTTCAGGTTTTCAGTCCATTTCCCCTGACTTTGAGGAACTCTCAGAGAAGCAATTTCAGTAAATAGCAGGGGAGATCTCATCACTGTAAAGTAATCCTACCTCAAGGGAAACTTCTTTGGGAGTTGTGTGTGTCTTGTAAATTTATGACTTTTGTGGCTTTCCTTCCCTTCAGGTCCCTGAATTTGTGAAGGTAGAGGTCTGTGACAATTTTTTGTCAATATAGAGTCTTAGTAAAATGCTTCACATACAGAGAGGACTTGATTATTTCTCTGAATGTCACTGATTTGATGCAGCTTTTGAAGGCAGCTCCATGATCTGCCAGGACAATCACATTGTTTTTAAATAGGATACCTACAATTCCTGGTTCTGCTCCATTCTTCCTCCTCCTTTCTACAGCCCTTTTCAACCTTTCTAAGTGCAGATTTTATGGGCATTCAATCATCCAAACTATCCTGGAAACCAATAGTTCACATAAAGTGCAGTGCCTAGGCTAATTAACCAGACTACTTGTCCTGGTTTCAGCTGGGATAGAGTTAATTTTCTTTGTAGTGGCTGCTGTGTTTTGGACGTAGTATGAGAGGAATGTTGATAATACATATTGTTTTACTTATTGCTAAGTGATGTTTACCTTAGTCAAGGACTTTTTTGGCTTCCTATAGAAACTGAGAGGGAGCATAGACAGGACAAGCTGGCCAAAGGCATATTCCATACCGTAGACACCACGCTCAGTTTAAAAATGAGGCTTGGCTGGCGCAGGGATCCACGATCACTGCTTGGGGTGGGCTGGGCAACCGATCATCGGGTGGTGAGAGCAGCTTGTGTTGTATTACTTTATTTTGTATATTCTTTTACAATAATAATAATAATAATAGTAATAATAATAGCTGCTGTTGTTGTTGTTATCCTCTTCTGTTACTGTTCTATTAAAATGGCTTTATCTCAACCCATGAGATTATTTTTTTCCCCTCCTTTACTCCCTCTTCTCCCTACCCTACTGGGGTGCAGTGGGGAGTGAGCAGGTGGCTGCATGGTCCTAGTTGCTGGCTGGGGTTAAATGATGACACTACTGCACTGTCTTTGTTGCCTGCGCTGGCTTGAAGGTGTCTGTGGAGGCCCTGCATTGTCTTTTTCAAAAAGTCTGTCCAAAACACAGGCTATCCTACTGCGCAAGAGTCAGGGTAGAGATCTGCAAGAGAGGGTGACTCGGCTATTGCAATGTCATTGGATTATTGTTTCTCAACTGAATTGTAGTTGGCTGTGATGCCTGCTCTTATTCTGCTGAAACTTCTAATAAAATATCCTTACTTGCATGGCAGTGAAGATGGTTCGATACAGCTGCTATAGGCTTTATCCCATCCATGTCCAAGTCTCAACAAAGAATCACCTGAAACACCCTGTTATCCTAACAGTTGCAACACAAGAAACAGTATTCCTTATTTTTACATTGTCTTTGCTTCTGCATGCATTCAGAAGAGGGAGATTCCATTTCTCTTCCTTTAATCAGTTTATTACAAATTAATGCTTGAAGTGAAAAACATGATTGTTTTTCCTCACTTACGGAGTAATAGCTGTTAGGGGAAGTCCCATCAAGCAGAAGACTGGCAGCTCCAGTATTGAAGTGTATGTTCTCCATGGAAACCATGAAACTGCTGTTCCTTGCTTTTGACTGAAGACAAATTATAGAGGAAAATGGTTGTGTCCTGGTCTCAGAAAACCATGTACCCAGAGAAATGTTAACATATTAATGTAGGATTTGCTTGCTAAGAAACAGAGCTCCCTGCCCTCTGCTGATTGAACTGATTTGAATCTCATACTAATTTTCAGTAATTATATGTAGCAAGTTGTTGTGTTATGTGATGCTTGCCAAATGCCTAACAAGAAGTAAAATATTTATCTACCACCTGCAAGAGAGACCTGCTAAGGTCCTAGAAAAAAATGAGACTGGCTGTTTTATTCATTAGAAACTATCATTTCCCCTAGTCAATATGAACATGTATCATATTTCACGTTAGTAATTTCATCAGCAATGAAAAGTGATTTTTAAGCAGACAACAATCTGTAGCAGCTTTTATCTCCTGGGGAGATGGAAGGTTCTGTCTTCATGTATATGTAGATATTGTAATGAGATTAAAAAGAATTAATAGGATTTTCTTTAATCCAACAGATCTTGAATGAAAGAGCTGGTAAGGAACTTGAGCAATTTCAGATGAGAAATAATAAGCTCATGCAAGAGAGCGAGCAGCACAGTGTGATGTTTGAAGAGGTGATGCAGGACATCCAGAAGAAGACAGCAGAACTGAAAGTAAGTACCAGAAGGTGCATGCATCCTGTCACCCGTATCACTCTGATGGCAGTCTTGCCACTTGGGACAGAAGTGACCTCAGTTCTTGTACTGATAGTTCCCTATGGGTAGTTTTGGGGGAAATCTGAGAAGTTTTTAGGAATGGATCTGGCTGTCACTGGATGCCATTCTTTCTGTGGCAGTACCATGGTGCAGTCTCCAACTCTATCACCTGACAGTGTAGCACCTGTTCTGCTGGGGGACACCTATGTCTCATAAAACACATAAACCAAAACGCTCATTGTGTTCATAAAGGATGCATGGTACTTTTGACAAGCATAAGGTCTTTTTTTGATGGTGAGATCTTCAGATAAGAGCAACAACTTTCTTTCTTAGAGTGATTAACATAATCTGAATGTTGCCAAAACCCATTGAAAAATGTTAATAAATTATAATGACAGTGTTCTGGATATCTTCCACTGAAGGTAGTTGCTTCCAACACTAAAATTTTGCCCCCACAGTATCGGTTGGGGAAGCTAAATATAAGTAACCAAGATGGTGTTTACTTTCTGATCTAAATGGTTTTCTTGCCTGACTTTACATTGTTTAACAGTTGTTCTGTACCACTCAAAAGCAGGAGAGTTTCAGTTCAGAAGGATTAAATGATTCATGCTTATGCTTTTTAGGGTACTTTGAGAGCATTTGTGATAAAAGGTAATGTGTAAGTGTTCGATGTTTTTACTCTGTCTACCATATCCTGCATTTTGTATCACCATTGGGGTTAAAATACTAAACATTAGAAAAATTCAGGTAGAAAGTAATTATCTTATCAAGGTTTAAAGTATAACCAATTCACCTAAATAAAAAGGTTGTTTGCCAATAGAGAGCTTTTTTTGTTTTTTAAAAGGGAACTGTTAGTCAGAATGATAAAAACTAGCCACTGACAGATTAAAAGCTCAGTTCATAACTAATATAACACAGAATATTCCAATTTGGATCCTTAATGGGCTGTATGGTAGGAGCTTGTTTTCTGTTGTATTTTGTTAGGCAAACTGGGGGATATTTTTCTTACCTGTTTGAAAAACAAATTACTGTCTTTTCCAGGTTATCTGTTTTTATCATTACTTCTAGCGATACCACCATTGTTTAAAACTTTACAAACAATGTGCTCAAATGTGACTTACATTTGGGGCTCTAGAGTGTCAAAAGGAGGATTTTGATTCTATGATCTTATTCTAACTTGAAGAAAAGTTGATGGAACTTGTAGAGTCACGCACACAGACTTCTGGGAACAAAAAAATAGAAGATACTGCCCAGTTAGTAATTAAGCCAATTGCTAATGCTTCTAAGAGCCGTAGTCATGATCTGAGATGCCCTTTTTGCAGGCACTGTGCTTGCAGTTTCATCCTACAGCGTGCTGAGTGTCTCCACTATGGTGTTGGGTGATCCAAACTGTGAAGGTGTTCATAAATCTCTTGAAGGTTATTGCCAGTAAGAATTGATGAGATTCACATCCTCCGAGAGGATACTCACATAGCAGGATTCACCATCTTACAGAACCAGTATCTGAGGCTGTAACTGGAACACTGTAGTCCGTGATGGCTGTAAAACCTAACAGTGGCACTGAATTATATGAGGAAGTTATATTTACTTCTTAAAAGGAGAGAGACAAATTTCTGTTGTTATTATTGGTTGTGTTTCCTGGTAACCAGTTCCTTAATTTTTATGCAGTGTTTTGATGGATTATTTTCTCCTCTGATTGTATAGCAAATGAGATGAACTCTACGTTTTGCTTTTTCTTTAAAGCCATAGGTAATAAAAGACATGGGGATTATAAATACCTCCTATTAAGGACACACAACCTGACCACACTACAGATATCTTTCTCATCACAGTCACCGTCCCTAATACTTCAAAGGCAATTAGAGGGCCCATATTTAACCTGCAGGACTAATTGGGTAGTGCTTTGTGAGGTTTCAGCTGGGGGATTCCTTATTGATCATCTTCAGCCTTAAAGCATAAGATTTGATTATCATTTTCGTTGCCCTAGCTGGCTTTGTTTAAATTATTGTTAATATTGTTCAATTAGCTAATTATCTTCTCTCAGGGGACCCAAAGCACTTACATGTTTGCTTCCTGAATTTCATGGACTAAGTATATACCACGTACAGAGGTGTTTTCTTTCTGTGGATATTCTCTCTCCTTTCCTTGTTGCTGTTCTGTAGGCCAGAGATGATGAAGTGACTCAGATGCGCCTTGAAATTTCAAAGCTGAACAAAGTAAGAGATGTTCTCCAGAATAAGCTGCGTGTTGCAGAGGAGCAAAAAGTTGATGCAGGACATGAGAGAAACACCCTGAAAAATCAAATATCTGGACTGGAGAGAGGTAAGTGCCTAACTGATGTATATATCTGTCTTCTGATTCATAATTTATTCATCAGGGTACATCCTCCTGTTAGAATCATTCTCCTTTAGTGTCTAGTATGAGACTGTATAAATGACAGTTGGAATCTACAGCAGCATTTTGAAAACCTTGTGGGATTACAGAATTTTCACAATATAGCATATGTAGGGTAAAAATACAACAGACATAACTGAAATTTGTGCCGGGCCTATTTGTGCCATGTCGCATAGAGCGTCATGCCCAGTGCACCTTCATTGCTCCTGTGCTGAATGGTGAGAAAGAAGGAATCTCAGAGCTTACTGAAATCAGACGTGGTTAGGACACACTTTTATTCCTGCCTTGATTCTGCTGAATGGGTACAGCCTGGAAATGAGTATGTGCGAGTGAGCTGATAAACTTAGTTCTGGTATGTTTAGGACTTCAGTTGGTTAGTGTGGATACTAAAGCTGTCCAAGTATTGACCTTGACTTGCTAGCGGATCTGGAAAACTTTAAGAAGGAGCTTTCAACATTCTTGCCAAATGGAAATTTTGGAAGAAAATGCCTTGGGTCTAACCAAATATTTTGTTTAACTTTAAAAAAACAACTTTTTTGGTATTTTTGAGCATTTAAAACCACTTTTTTTTAACTTTAAAATGTAAATAAATTGCAAAACCAAATATGCTTTGATATAAAAATAGACACATTTTCAAAGTAATTTTCAGAAAACAAATGGGTTTATGATTTTTTTTTCTAAAATGATATTATGAAGTTGGCAAAATATTTGAGTTGATGAGACTTCGCTTTTTGGGGCAGAAAAAAACCCTTTGCTATAAACTTCATCCTGTTCAAATTGATATATACTGGCATAAACACCTCTCCCTGCTCTCGCTTGTTTCTAGCTTGTGTCCTGAAGAGACTGCATGAATGAGATATGAATCCTCCCATATAACTGTATTTATGGAAAGTTTTGTCTGTTTTTCATGCATCTCTGCGAGGTGGAAGAGCTTTCCCACAAGTGTTTTGCTAGTACTGCTTAAGGACATGCTCTGTCCTAGAAAGGAGAGAGGAACTTTGGAAATTCAAATCTTTACTGGAATGCCTGGGAATGGCTACTAATGACACATCTTTTCACAATATTTGACACATCTTAGCACTCCAATGTATTGCATTTCATAAGTAGCAGTTAGTGTAGCAGGTTTTAATTAATTTTAAAGTGTAGTGAGAACACATGTCTCCAATTTTTAATCTTTTTAATAGCGTATGTCCAGTGTTAATCTTGACCCATAGCAAGTAGTGTTAAGTCCACTGAAACCAATAGAATCTCACTGCTTCAAAGAAAAACTGGATTTCACATAGAAGGATTAGAATAATTCTGAAAGTCCCTGTTTTTGAAAGTGCCTCAATTGAATGCTCACATTGAAGCTTCTTAAAAGGCTCTGATTTTCAGTGTGCTCCATGATTTCTGAAAATACTTCTTTGTGGTACCTTGGTTTGAACACCCAAATGTAGTAAGTCCTTATACCATTAATTACTGTGCTTGAGTTCTTCTAAGTTCTTCTAAGTATGCAAATAAGTAGTAACATCATTAGCTGATACCTGAGGTTGCAAAACCTGATCATAGCTAATTGAACTGTTCAGGTAACGTTAAGGCTTTTTGAAAAGTCCACCAAGTTGTTTCTGCATTTTTAACAGCTGTACAGTTTGAATGCAGGATTTATTCTCTTTCCTCCTTTTCTCTAGAGTTGGAGGCTGCCAAAAAGCAGGCGGAGATTGACAAGAAAGCTATAGATGAGCTTGTGAGGGAAAGGGATATGCTTAGCAAGGTGAGCTTGCATTGGTAAGACTGACTGATAAACAGGTCGCACAGCTTGAGAACGAAATGTCTGTAGTTTAAACACTCAGAGTGAAACAGAAACGTTGTGGAATAAATAGCATTAAGTAAACCATTCAGATTTCCTTAAGCAGATGCTCACACTGCTTCTTTTCTGTGCATTGAAATAGCATTAGTACCCATAAATACAGATTTCTAGGTTTTAACATATAAGCTGTCAGGGAGTTAAAAATGCTACGTGTGTTCACCTTTATTGCAAACCCGTTATTTGATATCCAAAGAGTTCACTACATCTGTGCTTTTACACTCTGTAGCATGTGAAGTTTAATATTAATCTAGGAAAACTAAGTCTTTGCTAGTAAAAGAACAAACCAGAATGTTGATGCACCACGTAGCAGCTTGGCAGGCTGTGTTAATACTAATCCTTGCTTTTAGGTCTGTTTCTCATACTGATCGTTTTCTGTCAGCCCAAGGTTCTTGTACTGCAGGATAGCATCTCATGTTTATGGGCATTTCTGAAGTGTAATCTAGTAAATTCAATGCGAAAAGATGATTTCTAAGGTGCTTTACTTGGTATAGATTCACTGTCCTGTGTCTTAACTGTAGCAGAGGCTCAGATTTGGCAGGTAACAAATACCTGTTTTGTGTAGGGAAAGAAATTTCTAAGTGGGACCAGAGGGCTGATTTTGTAAAGATGGTATCTTGGTGTTTTCTGTTTAATCCTTATGCATAATCTTAAGCCAAAATCGGTTGATTTCCAGTTTGAACATGCTATTTAGGACAGGAGAAGGAAGGGTATTTGGCTTTATTATTTATTTTAGTGGCTATTGGCATGCTTTACAATCTAAATGCCTTAAAGCCAGTAAGTTTTTTCCAGTCATTAATTATATCCATTTGTAAACAATCCTATCCTTTTTTTTTTTTGTAATGCAGACACTAGTGTTTTAACTTCAAATCATAAAAAGCAATATTTATTAGCTCTGTTAGAGATCTATTTTTAAATCAGATTTGAGACTCAAGTATTTTGACTGAACAAATTAGGTAAGGGGTAATAACATTGGGAAGTCCATAATCCACTTAGACAATGGCATGTTTTTGTCATAGTGATGGCAGAGTTTCCTTTTCAGCTCAAGAGTCATTATTTTGTGTTCCCTATAGAACCTGATCAAGGCTACCAGTGCCACTCAGAAGCAGATAAATTTGGTGAAGCTCCATGAACAGTCGAAAAAAAACTTGGAAGAAGAAATCCAGAGTTATAAGAATGAAGCTCAGAAACAAAGGAAGATTATTTACCAATTGGAGAAGGAGAGAGATTGCTTCATCAATGAAACCAGTGAGCTCAAACAGAAGGTAGGAACAGCTTTTGTGCAAGTGGTTCTTTCCTGTCTTACTTTCAAAATTGTAAAGATGATATATTAATTTCCTAATGTGCTGGTGGGAGGAAGCTTAGATCAGTGGTCTTCACACAGTTTACAAAGATTTCTCCTGGTCAGTGTATATTGCTTGATACTGTTTCAGGTCTCTCTGGGGGAACCTCATCAATGGGTGTGTATTCTATTAGAGGCTTGGAGTACAGCCGTGTATTTCTCTTATTCAGTAATCATTTGGGAAACGAAACTAGGGCTGGAGTTCAAACCAAGGCCTCTGACTTCTTATACCTGAGTCCCACAGTTGAACCTCTCATATGCAGTTGGAAATTGCTCTTTGATTGTTCTATCTGCAAAGGACCTTATCTTGCATACTACTGGTGTCCTCAATTTGAGGCCACTGAGAGCTGATGGTGCTCGACATCTTTGCAAGAGACTTAACATTGTGAAGGATCACTCCCAGTAGGTGAAAAGATCTGAACGTGTTCAAGCTAGTCTGCAAAATAAAAGTTTTCCAGGAACAGCTGCAGAAAACACTGCATAAAATTTGTGTTGCCTGCTGCCCATTGTTATATACAATTTTATTCATGATGGTATACTCAGGAACATGGTTGTAACATGTTCCATTAATTGCTGAAGATCACATTGAAAGGCCCTCCAAGAAGCTTATTGATTTACTGGGATTAGCTTTCAAGCTCTTTCAACTCCAAGATATTTGCTATCTTTTCACTTTAAGACTATCCTTTCTAACTTCATGTGACCAGGGGCTTTTAAATAATTTTTTTTGAATGGTATGTGCTCCCTTGTCTGGAATACCTTTTGTCATTTCCTTAGAATAATATTCCACAAAACTGAGATTTGTCTTTGTTGGAAAGTCATATTTTGCATCTTTCCCTCATAGTGTATTTCTAACAGCGTAGATATGAGTTAAGAACATTGTAAACTAGGGCCAGGGAGTAATTCATAACACTCAGAACTACAAGGCTCTTGCACAACCCAATTGTGATTAGGGTTGCTCACGATATTTTGAGGGTGAAAATTACAAATATTTGCTTGGGTTTTTTTTCTTTTTCTTCCCCTGCCACTTTGGGTGCAAATTTTCTCTCATGTCTTATAAGGCAGAGCCTCAGTTATTGGGTTATGACACCTGAGCTGTTTCTGGAATGATGCCTGTGTTGTGATTGCGAGTTTCTGAAGGACTTGCACACTTCTGTGGTTCATTAAAGGCATAATTCCTGACTCAGCTTGCAGGCGAAGAGCAGCAGGAGCAGTTCTGAGCACAGGAGTATGTGAGACAATAGTCTCGTCCCTACAGAGGTTCCCTACCTGAAATTACTCATTGTTTGGAAGGATAACACAGGTCAAAACACAGGGTAGAAGGAGGACATAGGATCAGGATTATTATATCCACTAGGTAATATCTAGGTTCACTGTTTGACCTATTCAGACTTGAGAAACTGTGGCAAAACTACAAAAGCCATTTCACAACTGGTGGGGAATGAGTTACTGATGGGCAGTAATCACATGGCCAGTTAGTGCTCTTCTGTTACCTTTTACCATCAAGCTGGCTCTGAAGGAGCTCACTGCCCACCTTCTGAATTGTATAACAGCTGGTAAAGAGGCAAACCCATCTAAATTCAAAGACTTCTTGGAACTCCTGCAAGGCAGTCATGCTGGCTCTGAAAGTTGTCTGGTTATTTACAGCAGGACAGAATCTACAGACCTGCAGAATTCCTCTTTCAAAATCATTTACTACTGAGTAACTGGTGAACAGAGTCAGCAAAGTTACGTCCACAACCGTAAAAGATTTTAGTGTAAGAATTCATGCTAGACTTGCTCTTCTAATTATTGGCCTGGCTGACTGCTCATTTGTACGATTTTTAAGCCAGTGTCGCTTGTTGAATTGTCTTACTTTTAGATTAGCCAGCACAAATGAGAAGAAAAATCTGGCTCTTTGTTCTTTGTTGTGTAGCCTGTATTACTGAGCTACAAATGTTAGTAGAATATTTCTTTTTTAAATTGAAATTCTTAGATTATGAAATCTTGGTTTCCCTGTGGAAAGTTGAGGCTGCTGAAAAGGAAGCAGTGAAGTACACTGTTCAGTCTCACCTGAAGTGTCCCCTGACTGCGCCTTATGAGAGGTCACAAAACCAGTCTCTAATATGTTGTTTTTTCAAAAAACGCCATTTACAGTGTTAAGTTTACAGTTTAACAACATATCCAGGAAAATTAAAAAACATATTTCCTTTTTTAAATTCACATAATCTTTTGGAAAACCTAATGCTCAACAGCAGACCATGGCAGCACTTCTCGGAGTGGTTAAATAACGGTAAGCAAATAAGGATGGCACCATTACTGAGATATTGAGTAGGTTCACTGAACTAAACAGGTAACCAACAGTAGATGATAGTTAAGTGTACAGATACAAAAACCTGTGAGAATACAGAAGAAAACTATGAATATCTAATACTTTCTGCTTAGCTTTGGCCCCTCATTGCCAAATCTGAGAGGTGTAGTGTGCTATCAACTAAATCAGAATTGAGGATGCTCAGCCTCCCACAGGGGTCTGTTGGGAAACATTGCATGTATCTTTTCTGTATTTACAAGGGAGAATTACTTGTGTTTAATCATTCCTGAAACAGCAGAGTCAGCATTCAGCCTCTGAGCACAACTCAGAAAACTTAGTCCACAGGCTTATTGCACTTATATTGTATCAAAACCAAGTAAAACACTTACAAATGCAATGACCTACTTTCAAATCTTGCTCCAGCCTATGATCACCATAGTGCGGATAGAAAACATGCCTTATTGATTTCTTCTCCCTGCTATTACTATTGGCAGGTTGTTTTAACAGAAAAGGAAAAGGCAGGGGTAGGTTATAAACTGGGACTGTGTTTTTGTATTGCATTATAAGCAGTTCCTGGGATCCTCTGCAGTCAGCTACAAATGTGCTGGAATTGTATTCCTGCTGCCGTAATAAAATTTTCTATATTTAGCTATCTCCTGTCTTCGAAGTTGGTTGGAGGTACCTGGTAATTAAGCTCCTGCCCCTTAGTTAGACCTGACAATGCTTTACTGCTAAGCAAGGGACAACATTGTTGACCACAAACTTTGCAGTTATTGACTGTTTTATGTAAACATTTTTTTTTATTCTTCTGCTTTGACATGTGAACATAAATCTTAGCTCAAACTGCTACCTTCAAAAACATTCAGGAGAACTGTGTATGAAATGCAGTTGTAAATGGACTTCTCTCCTGGATTTTGTCCATGCGATTCCTCAGCTTTTTCTTTATTGCTTGATCTTTTTCCCAGCTTTAAGGGTGGCATTGTTTTCTCCCCATGCAGTGAACCTGAAAAATTATGTTCTTGATATGTGTCCTCCTTAGTTTTCTTTTTATTTCTTTTAATCTTCTTTCTTTGTAATGCTGGATTCTGTTTGAGTACTGCTTGTTTGTGCTCCGTGGTTTTCAAGTTTGTACAGCAGGAGGAAGGTTCTTAAGTTTTAAAAAAATAATTAGGAAGCCCATCATAGTGATTAGCAAATAATTGTATTTTTGCTCCTTTAACGTAGTAATTCTTATGTATTGTTACAGTGTTAACAGTTTAATGAAGGTGTCTATAAAATTTTGTATTTTTGTTTATTGGTACTGCGTGTGATCATCTTCTTTCTACAGTCTACAATAAGCAATTCTTTTTAGGTAATCTTCACATCATTATTTCTAATCCTTCACAGAAGCACCTAATAGTGATTACCTGTTTATTTAGATCAAGTATAAGTTACATTAACTAACTTTTCTTATTGCAATTGTATATCAACAGTTTTGGATCATGCGTTCATTTAAAAAAAGTTGGGTTGTCAGAATATAGGAGTACATGCAGGCCTTGGAAAAACGTGTGTTTTTATTCATCTTATCATACAGCTGACATCCAAAACAACATACAAAGTCTAGCTTTTCTCTATAAATAACCCAAGGCTATTCTTGATGAAAGCCGTTTATGTTCATTTTACTGAACCTGCTCAGTGGCAATATTTTCAGTAGCTTGTTTTTAAATTAAATATGTGCACATTTATAAGTTCTAGTCTTGAACAAAACCTAGGTATCTGATTAAAATAAAATATTGTCCCGCATAAGCAATCCAGAAAGGTTAAACTTGTACTTGGGCTGAAGTGATTTTTAGCTGTAGCTAAAACTTCTTATCACAGGGATTTGAACTTGTCATCTTAGAAGAAAATCACAGACTCTGCCCCATCCTTATAATCTTGTGATGATGGTTTAATCGTGTTCACTTCCTTCTTTCCGCTCCAGGTCCTCCAGCACCTGAAAGATATTGAAATACGGGAAATGCAGATTTGTGACTATGAGAAGAAAATAGAAGAGTCGGCTATTAAATTAAAACAGCAACAAAACCGCTGTGAAGCTGTGAGAACAGAGAGGAACCTGTACAGTAAAAATCTGATTGAAGCTAAGGTAGAAGGATAAGTTTTTCTGTGTGTTTCTCTCTCTGCTATTGTTTTTTTATTTCCTGATCTAATTTTAATTTGTTAAAAGGAAAGCTCACTGGATAAATGGCAAAAGTGTTTTCTTCATTCCTGTGTGTTTTGGGGAAATGAATGTTTTAGATCCCTGACATTTTATCTGGACAGTTTGTATTTGGACTGGAAATAGGAGTCCACAGTCATCATGTAGCAATATCCCTGCTTCAAACCATGCATAAAATCATGGTACACTGGAGCTACGAACGATAAAACCCTATCGGAGGAGAAACTTTCCTTTCCATCCTGGCTCCACTCTGTTTTATCCCTTTGGGAGTTGTCTGCATGTAGGGGAAATAAGATATAAGGGGAATAAGATTGCCTCCGTAGCCCTGAATGCGTGTGCACATTACTGTGAATCATGATTTAGAAAGCAGAGGAAACAGTTTTCCAGCTGAAGTGGAGTTTTCTGACAGAACTTAACGCTTCCATCTTGCTTGTTCCTTTCAGGGAGCATCATTTTCCTCAGATAATGGTTTTCTCCATTCATATCTCTTCCTTGGGAATCTCACTAACAATACTAGAGGGAGAGAGCAGATCACTTAAGGATACATTCTGTTATTCGGATGTAAAGATCTAAAATACTACACAAATCCTATTGCAATTGCAGAGATTGGGACCTTGGATAGCTGTGATTTGCAGCCTTAGGTTATTTCAGAATAAGGATTTATAACATAAACATAGATAGTAGATTACAAATTTATACTCTGGTTTCAATAAGTAGGTGTTTTGCTTGAGAAGCAGATGGGAATGAACTGTCCAAGTTTTTATACAACTTTGTGCTGAAATTGATTAGGAATGAACCATTTTGCCATTTTTGTGGGGTGCTTTACTTGATCTTTGTCTGCCTCTCATCAGTGGACACCGTGTTGGGATTCTTGCTGCTCCCAAACAATCTCTCAGGAGAAATGATGGTGAAAAATTGCAACACTGCTGATTTTTTTTTTTTATTTTTTTTAAAATATACAGCATAAATTTGCTTACTTATAAAGCACCGGCATCTATGTGCTGAGTTACAAAATGAAGCAATGAATTTTACAGCCTTTTCAGGTTCTGAATGTTATATAGTGGTATACACAATGCTGTTCATGGTTCCAGTTGTTAGATGCTGGTGTTTAGACTTAAATACCTTACTTGGCTTACCATAAAACTTTTTTTAGCAAGTCCTATGTGAGAAGATAGCTGACCCCAAAAGATCTTTTGGTCAAGGTAATATTATGTGTAGCAGTGGAAAAAATAGCCATTCATAGTTCAGTAAGAGGTCAGCCAGCCATGAAAGAGAAAAAAAAAAAAAAGAGGGTTGTGTTAAAAATTATGGTTAATTCTTTTTCCTTTTGGGAAGTAAAACAAATTTGCACAAGCTTTTTCAGATAAAGCTACATGTAAGTATTTTTGGATTGCATAATGTGGAAAGATCCCTTGTTGCCCACCTTGCTAGCGGTCTGCAGAGTACCATCATGTTCAGCTCAGTAAAATCTATCGGAAAACACATGCTGGCAGGCTGTTGATATGAGATAAATATCTGATGCTTTCATCCTTGGGGTTTCTTTTGGTGTTAGGAGCTCATTTTTTAGGCAAGTTGATTAGGGGACCTGTTTGCAAAAATTGTGTGTTCTTACTGTTCTTCATTATTTAATGAATTAGGAATGTATTTGGGTATATGTCTGGGCACTGTATATTAAAAGTCTCTCATGTTTTACAGTATTGTAGAGATTTACAGGCTATTTAGCAAATACAACTATTAATACAACTTTTGCATTCACTGGGGTGGCTGAACATGCAAACAGGTGGGCCTAAAGGCATATTGCTACATGTATTTCTGATTTGCCAAATAAGTGTGTAATCCACAGTTTCTCTGCACGGGTTGTGAAGACTGACATGGCTCAAGATCTTGCTTCACAACGTTAACCATTTCATGCAAGGAAACGTCACTCATTTGTCAAGTAAATCCACACCTATGGTGGACAGTGCTGAAAGAGCTCTAAGGCACCTGGTTTTGTACTGAACAGAATGTATTCTGTTATATGGTTGTATATAAGGTTATGATGTCCACTCTGTGAGGTGACAGCCTCTGACAGAGGAGTAATGTAGGAGTAATAGTAAAATAGGAGTAATTTTTATTTTTTTTAAAATCTAAAGCTACTTTCATTAGATTCAGAAGAGCATGTCTGTTTAAGCATTAAATTTATTAGCTTCCATTTCATGTCACAGCATGTGCCGTCACTGCAATGAGTTGAAACAGTTTCTTAATTTTGTACAGCCAGGCACCTCTGTGCCTGTAGTATTCCTAGTGACCTAATGTCCCTGCAGTGCTACGAGGCTTTTTGCTCTGTGTTTTGAGCTTAAAATATATGCTAAATATTCTCATGCCGGGGACTTCTCAATCTCTGAGCACGCTCTTTTCCCCCTTGCAGGTATGTGCAGGCTAGCACATAGGCAAAATGGAGATAAGCATTTCCTATACTACCTTGCAGGCATATAGGTAACTCATGAATATGTTCATTTGCACAAAACCAGCTTCTGTCCAAACATTTGTGCCCAACTGCATACAACCATATTGAAAAACACATTACTAGCAGCATGAAAACAAATAGATAGGATCAGAATCTTATTAACTTGGATTGACTGCTAGTTCTTATTCTGTGTCCAGCACTTTAAATTAAATGGCTTATTATACTCATAACTGATGGTCATTATTTTTGTCAATGTATCTTTTAAAGGCTTTTTTACTGCAATGTCATGCTGGCATAAACAAACAATTGTCATTTAACAAAACTGTTTTGCTCTGTTGCATTAAGAAGTAATGTCATGTGATATGTACAACAGATCTCCTCTCAAGCACTGTGGCTACATTATTTTTATTTTGATCCCTCTCTGTGATCACACTTCCTGTCCTATTAGGATGAGATAGCAGAAATGAAGAAGAAACTGAAAACTGTGACACATCAGGTGGATCAGCTGAAAGAGGAGATCGCAGACAAAGAGGCAGCCCTTGTGAAAGCACATCTAGAAAATCAGCGAACAGATAAGGAGAAGGAATCATTGAAAGTAAGAGCCTTTACGCATACACCTTCTTACAAAGGATGGTTTCCAAGATTGCACAGACTGCATTATGTTCCTGGTCTGTGGTAGTTGTTCTGCTGTATTTTAAGAAACTATTCTGTAATTGAAGCACAAGATCTCAGTACCATTTAGAGGTATCAGTCACACAAATCTTCTGTGTATCTGACAAATTTAATCTCTGCCTATAATTATAAAAGGAAAGGTCCTGAATTGTCTGTTGGAAGCTTTAAATCTCTTGATGACTGAACATTTTTACTAAAAAGTTCCATTTTGCTTGCAGAAATTTGTGGGGATAGCCTGATTCTAACAAACTTTTTTATACGGATGCTTATAATTCAAGTTTTTCTTTCTAAAAACTTTTTCTCTCTGCTGTTTTCAAGTGCAAACCCCATTATATTACACTTCACAATCTTGTATTCCTGTGTGACTAGCAAACATTAATCTTCTGGGAGTTAGGCAGTGCCTTTTAGTAGGTCCCTCTGCACAGAAAGTTATTTTAATATTGTGGTATAATGCAGCAAGAATCTGTTTTAAATCAAAGGAAATCTGAGCTTGAAGCTCTGGTTTTTCTTAGCACTGGCTGCAGCCCATCCTTAGGTAAGCTATTAGATTTGTGGTGATATCTCAACCCAGTTTGCTGCACTCTCAAAAGATTTAAGGAGTTAGTGTCCGCATCAGCTTATTTTTTCTCTTCAATAAGCACTAGAAAAAAAACAAAACCAGGAAACAAACACTACCCCCCAAAACCAAAAGTCCCCTGTCACTTTCCACAATGTTTTTCTTTTGTCAGTTTATTGCTATGCTGTAATGACTCCTTGAGTTTTCAGCCCCACTCAGCACATTACAGTTATGACAAGATGTCAATAGAGCTTTGTAAAAAGGTGATGAATTTGTGTGCTTGTACCTGATCTGTCTCCGAATTGTCCTGTCAGTGATGGAGAAGTCAAACAGCATCTCATTTCCTGTGTGCAGCTTTCTGCCTTAACTAGTCCCCAATTCTGTCTCATCCCCTCTGAACTGTCTGCCATCCGTTTGACAAACATATGATTGCTACATGGTTTACCCACTCAATTATTCACTAGCAAGTATGTCCATACACTGACATCACATTACTGACTAGCTTCAGGGCATTGTGGTCTTCTACCTGAGTGTCTCTGCTGAATACTAAAGCAGAATAGAATTCAAAGAGGGAGCAGATTGACACAGGCACAAAAGAACCCAATTATTTGTGTAGCAAGCCAGCTTCAATTTGTCCTGTTTGCACTGATGTGAAGGAAACAAGCAAGCTGTTCCTGGGAAATCAGTTTAAAGAATGCGCTAAATCATGGAGAACTGTGATTCATAGGAATGAGATTATACAGATGTTGGATTTATGCTTGCCTCAGCTGACACAGAGGTCTTAAAAAAGTGTAATCATGGTAAATGAAACAGAGGACGCTTGATTCAAGCTGCATTAAAGCCAGTACAATGCCATCTTTTGGTTTCAGTTGGCCTTCATACAGGCTTGCGAGTCAGACTGGTTTGACAAAGCATCCGAATGTTGAAAAATACATATCTGAAAGATGTAAGAACTATGGCCCTCCAGGTCTGAGCTGCTGTCAAATGTTTTTATATATTTTTGTAAATGTTCATGCATGTCTTTTTTTTTTTTAGCATTTTCTAGAAATCTAGATGTAAAACATCCGAGTTCTTATTTAAGCATTCTGTGGCCAGTCCCAGTTATACCTTTTATAAAACTCGTATTTTCCTGCAACCTGTAAAACTAATAAAAAAACCTCTTCACTTATGCTAATATTTCACAATCTAAACAATAATTTGGTTTGAATTTGGTTTGAGATATTGCATAAGTCCCATATAAATTCTTTTTTCTTGCTCACTATTCTTCAGTTCTTACAAACTCTCTGAACCAACTTCAAATGACCTGTGCTGATTTACAGCAGTTTCAGACCTGACCATCTTTCTGCTTGCACAGTGACCGTGTTTATTCATTTCCTTTTCTCTTACCTAATGTACACGGACCCTCATACTGTAGTTTTTAGCATATTTAATCTCACTGAAAGTCCTGTTAGCTTGTGGGGCCCTTTGTGTGGCTTAAAGTATTTATGTTCTTTACTATACAAGGCAGTTCAGATTTATTTTAACTTAGTGCATTCCAGTGAGGAGATTTGTTTATATGAATGTTTGCTGCCAACATCTAATGCCATTTCTTGTTTACAACTCATATTTTTTCTGACATAAGGAGAACGTAGAATTTTGATATATTAAAAAAATATTATCCAGCAATGCCAAACGCATGAGCAGTTTTACATTTGTAGACAGCTTTTGCACAGTGTTGATTGCATTTCAATATGAAGTGGCTTGCATTTTTATTCGGCTGATGGATTCTGATGAGCATCTAACACTGAGTAAGAGACATATGAGTGTTGCACATATGGGAAAATGAGAATTTTATTAAAGAAAATAAGAATGGAACAAGCTATTTTATTATGACGATGGAACTGTTTCTGTCTTAAATCAATGTTTTTGCAGGTGCAGCCTTCATCACAGCCTCATTCTTTCAACATTGGATGATGCTCTTTCCCAAAAGGCAGCTTGAACGTCATCCTTCATAAGGGTCACAGTTGTGGCAAAGTCTTTGAGTCAAGCCTTGAAAGTTTTCATATCTGTGAAAATGGAATGTAGTCAGCTAGCTCCATCTTGGCTCTAACTAATTGCCTAGCAATGATAGAAATTTCCAATAATCTAAGAAGACCTTATTAGTTTTTATCTACATGGATGCCTTGAATTATAGAGTTCGTGACAGCGGGATAGAATTATTGGGCACATTCCAGTCTAAGTGTACGTTAGTGGTGTGCAATCACTCTAACAGTGCACTACCACTCTTGCGCTTAGGGGCAGCTGCTCTTTTCCCGGTCTTCCTCATCTACACATCCACTAAAAATGTGCTAAAGCTCTTTAATTTTGCTGTTCCATGCCTGGTTGCCATCTTCTCCACCAATTCTGTTATTCCAGTGTGAAGCCTGCTCTGAGTTGATGCTGATTTGTATTACATAGCATAGATTGTTGCCCTTTCCAGCAAGGTGAACTATCCTTTCTCACATCCCCACACTGACTTTGAACTTTGAATAACAACTCCATTGGAAAGCTTTCCAAATATGACCTATTTAATTTTTAAAAAATTTTTATTAAATGAGATATTCCTAAACTACAACTTGGACCATTGTTATAGATAAAAATCTGTTCAAATTTCTGTTGTGTATAACACAACGATGTTAAAGTACTGTTTACAACATTCCTTTATTGGTCTTCATGCTTGCTTGTCTTACCGATTTTTTTCACGAAAACTAACAAAATATGTACCTCTCAGGAAACTAAAAGAATTTATGAGATTTTATTAAAATCCTAACTCCTAATCCCAGGTTTATGTAATGGGAAGCTGTTACTAAGCGCAGTTTACCTATATTCTTTGACTCCATCAGGCTGAACTGCTTAACATGAAAAAACAGGCCTTGGAAACAAAACAATTTATAGAAAATCAGGAGGCAGAAGAGAGAAAACTCCTAAAAATCATTGCTGAAGCTGATGCTGAGAGGCTGAAGCAGAAGAAGGAATTTGACCAGGTAGGAATCTGTAATTTGGCTTTTCAAACATACTACATTCTCTTCCCTCATTTGTCCAGTGTATTTTTAAGATCAAGATCTTCAGCTACTGTAAATGTGGTACTACTAAAGCTTTATAGTGTCAGTGAAACAAAAATGTTAAGATACTGAAGCAAATGAAATACATAGTTTATACTATTCAGGTGATCGAATAAGGGAAACTATTAGGCCCTTGTCATATGTCTTTCACTAATAACAGTGAAACATCTTAATGCACAGGATTTTGATTGATGCAAATACAGGCATGATACTTTGGGATGTACTGAGGAACTGTAACTGAGATTATTGCTTTGTCCTGCGTCCTTAGGTTATCAACGAGAGAGATATCCTAGGGTCCCAGCTTGTTCGGCGCAATGATGAAGTGGCTCTGCTCTATGAAAAGATAAAAATTCAGCAGTCTGTCTTAAACAAGGGTGAAACCCAATACCGACAGAGAATGGAAGACATCCGACTTCTCAAGCTGGAGATCAAAAAACTTCGGCGTGAGAAGGGAATACTTGGCAAGAGTGTGGCTAATGTGGAGGAGCTCAGGTAGAAAAACTGATTGAATACATTTTGATAGTGACTATATCCATGATTCTGTGTTTGAGACAGTAAATATATTTTATGCATGGTAAAGATTTGTATCAACAAGCATTACACCTTGGAGAAGGGTTTTTTTTTGGCCTGACCTCAAACGTAGACTGGATTAAATTCACAAAACAACCGATCAGCAATTAAGAAAATTAAAATATAAGAAGGAGGAAAGGAGGAAAAAAGACATCTTGGCCAAAGTTGAAATAGTTTCCATATTTCCCCTTGTACTGTGAGTTACTGCCTACAGAATAAACTTGACAGACAGCAGCAGAAAAGGTGTTCATAGTTCAGTGAGCTACAGTGGTACCCAAGGCCCAAATTAGGGGAACTGCTTTTTATGAGGCAATCCACAAAGGATGGGGAACACTTGACATATTTATAACAAGCCCCTGCACATTTTCAGAGCTCTCTCCTTCCAGATTTATATGCAGACTTGCTCTCTGAGAAAGATTTAGTTAAATTTTTGTTGAAGGTTGTGTTTCTTTAAAACAGAAGTTTAATAGCCCCATCCTGATTTATCCCCTCCTTCTCTGTCTTAATGCTTCCCTTCTGTTTTTTTAACTCTCCTGTATTTGAGGTGTATTCCTTGCTTATGGGAAACTGTTGTCATTTTCTATAGAATCACAATTATATAGAATTGTAAGGGGAGGCAGATGTGTTTTTAGCAGATAACCATCATACTAATTCTATGTAGCTACCACAGTTTTGGGTGAGATCTTTAGCTTAACTGTATCAGTATAATTCCATGGCTTTCACTGGAGCAAATTAACTTTAGTCCGTGGTCAGTCCCATTGACTCCAGTGGAATTACGCCAGTTTGATTTGGTGTAACAGAAAAGAGAACCGGGCACAAAACATTAGCAATTGCAGTTTTCATCGACTGACTGCAGACAGGAATAGGATTTGAACTTGCTGCCCAAATGCATTCAGCTGAAAGTCTGTTACTGTATTGAAACTCAGTGACGGTATTGAAGTATAGTGCGATGCATGCCATGATGGGTGGATCAATTCTTGCTAACTGCAGCAGCAATCACATACTTTAATGAAGTCCAAAACCATCATGAAAACTGCCTGTCAAAAGACTCCATTTATCACTTGTGCTGCTAATTAGCTTTCTTGATTTGCCAATTGGAGATGTGGGTTTTTTTCCTCTTCCATAACCTTGTCCAACCTCAGAGTTAAACAAAGGCCTTTTTCTCTCTAGTGAGCTAAAGGCAACTCTGACTTTAGCAGAAAAAGATTCAATCGAGGAGTAGGCACATGGCGATCCTCCACCCTTTTCCCCTTGGAGAACTTGCAGGATCCGCCCACCAAAGTGATAAGGGTTGGATCATTGCAGAATGTGCCTTTTTTTTTTTCTGTCCTTTGAACCCCCCATCCCCACCATAGGACCGTAGTTGTCAAAGGATCTTGGGAGTGCTCAATTAATTTTAAATTCAGCAACAAATCACCCCTGAAATTCCTTGAGGAGAGGTAGTAAGAATAAAATAAATCAAACTTAGGTTCTCTAAAGAACAGTGTCCATCATACTTAGGTCCTAGAGTGTGTTTTATTTACTGGATTGTGTGAGCCATATAGATTTAAAACCTTCTTTCAAACACAAGCTGTCAGATTCAATAGAGGGGTAACTGGGTATGACTCCATAACTGGTTTGTAGGTTACTCTAAATGAATTAGCTGTCCTTCTGGCCTTAATGTACTTGGGAAGATGTGGGCAGTAAGATCCAGTAGGCTGTGGAGTAGATGCCCCAGGAACTGATGAAAAGTGCCTTTTTTGAGCCATTCTTACTAAATGAATAAAGAGGTCTAACTGTGTTATCTTATGGTTCCACCTGTACAGTGGTATTGGTGTCGACTATTAATCACAAGTCACTTTGCCAGTGCTGTAGTGCATGGGAGAATGGTTTGTTAATGTTAATGTTTATTAGTGCCTTGGTCACATTGATGTGATTTTTTTCTTTTTGTTTTATGCTGGTCTTAAGACAGGAGGTTCATCACATGCGCAAGGAACTGTTAAGAGAACAGACTCGCTGCAAAGTTTTGGAAGAAGAACTGGAGAATCCCTTGAATGTTCACAGATGGAGAAAATTAGAGGTGATGTCTCAGCATTTCAAGTTCCCAAAGCCCATATTACCAAATCAGTGACACAGCACAAAGCCTATTTAGTTTACTGTTATGCAAATTATGTGGAGGGGCAGGCAGACTGAAATTTCCATAGTACCAGTGGAATGGTTAACTGCTGAATGGTTCCCTTGCACAATGCAATCAGTGTTATTTTTGTGTCACTTTCTCAATGAAAAATTGCAGAGGGATTTGTAAAAAGCCAGTCAAATGCTAAAGGGAATAACGAATGCATAAGGTGAATTTAGAAGGAGGTGAGTCCTTAACATGGATGATGAGAAAGAGGATGATTCGGGAAAGATACAATCCTACCCTCACCAGTTAGAGAGATGTATATGGGAAGAAAGCCAGAATTAGAAAAGGTCATGGAACAGGTAGACCAGGGAATGGATAGACATGGACAGCAGGTGAATTGAATGTGTGAGAAGAGGAAGAGGCCTCAACATAAACAGTGGTGGGCTCCCAAAGATAACCATTGCAGGTAATGCAAGTTCAACTGTTACATAAACAGCAAATCCGAATTCTCACACTATTCAAACCTGCAAAATGAAGGGCAAAACTAAAAATCTGTCAAGCACAGACCAAATATATGAACATTAATTGGCATCACTGGATATTTTTGAAGTAAGTCAGAGCCAGCTGAGATTTCTCTGTTGCATGGATCTGTGATCTGATGCCAGCCTAGGTTGCTTGGCTGCTCTAATAATGAGTGGTAACGTGCTAGTCCCAACAGAAGCAGAGCTGAATATTTTGGCTGTGCTTACTAGCATGATAGTTAATTTATGATCTTTCCATGCTGAGCTTAAATCTGAATGGTGTGTTTAGCTTTTCTCATGGAAGGGAGATAAAATGCAGGATGCTGAACTAGGTTAAAGACATTTAGATACAATACCCAGCAGCACCTTGTAACAGAGGAAAATCAGGACAGTCAAAACATCCAGTGTTGGGAAAATGGATGTGCGAATAGACTGATAATGGGAAATGATATCTTTCCATTCTGGGTCACTGATTTGTATTTGGAACGCAGAAAGGCCAGCAGATGGCTAGATCCATATGAAATAATCCTGATGGGGTTTTGGTTCAATTCCTAATGAACAAACACCCTCATATCACTACACTTAACAGAAATTGGCACCATGTTTGGGCAGTGCTATAAAAAAAATGAAGGACTGAGCGGGTCATGGGGACTGAACTACTTTTTAGCCTGTTTCCTCAGGAAATTATGTTGTGTTGTGAGCACTGCATATGTATCTATGTTAGTGTCCCAGTTAGACTTGAATTGATTAGTCAATTTAGATAAAATCAGACAAAGGATTAAGAGCCGTGAGATACCAAGTTCCTTATAAGCTCAAGCAAATATGCACAGAGCGTGACTTTATTGGAGTCTTTACTGCAGCGTGAGTTTAATCCTTATGAGCCACCAGAGACACCACATGAGAGAGGAGAAAACACGTGGGAGAGAGGTGGTGTGAATCCCTGAGTGGCGAAAAGCTTCAGTCAGAGTTTGCTCCTCATTAAAGGATCCAACAAGATACAAAGTGGTAGGAAAGTAAACTTTGCTGGCTGCTCCTCACAGAATTATTTGTTTGCTCCTTAGAGCTTCCTCCAGATGCAATCTGTGACAAAAGAATGAAAAGGGAAGAAGGAGAGACATCTAATAGCTCCTGGTCTTAACTTCTTAACCTGTTTCAAAAGACTACATTGTAGTTACACTTTCTTTTGTTCAAGAGGAAAGTCTTCCTCTCCTTAAAACTCAGTTGACACTGTTTAAAGTTCTTGAAACAGTGGGAAGTACTTGCACTGCTCTTCATATGTCAGTGGGCAGTTTCAGTTTCTGCTAAAAGTGGTACACTAATCTCCTTTTCCTTCCCTGCCGCATGGTTCTACCAACCTTTGCTGGTTTGGGGGTTAAGCTCTGAAGGACTCCTATTTATACTAGTTGTTTTGAGGAGGATTGATGAGGGTAAAAGTGTTAAGCATGAACATGCTTCAACTGATCTTCAAGAGGCAGAGATTCCAGTTTCAGGACTGCTTGTAGAAATGCCATTTAAAAAAAACATGACAGCCCGCCTCCGCCACCCCCCCTTTAATATTTGTCACATTTGGACAGTTAGATATTATGGTTTTCATTTGCAAACAAGAAACACTAACTTGTTGTAATGTATCATTTTTGAGACTGCTTTGCTCTTGTCTAGGCCAGTGACCCAAGTACCTATGAGCTGATTCAGAAAATACAGAGACTACAGAAGCAACTTATCACCAAGACAGGTGAAGTGATAGAGAAAGAATTGCTCCTTCAGGTACTGTGGCATCATTATTTTGTTGTATCTTATTAACAGATTTAATTTACCCTGCATTCTCTGTCTTCTTAGATGTGCTTCCTGGATGTTATTTGGATGCGTGACTTTGAATTTCTTTTGCATGCCCCTTAGATAGCTTTAGATGGCAGCACTGACTCACTGAAAGAGAACAAATAGCATCTGATTAGTTGATTTTTATATCCTGGTTACTGATACCTGGACAAGTCTGCAAAATAAAATTAAAGGTTTGCTTTAGTTTATTCATTTCATAGATTAGTTTTCAAGTCAGTGTTAGACTTTTGGAAAGGCTATTTTGTCCTTTTAAACATGCCTGTTATGACCAGGACATGAAGGAACATCCTTGTTTGATTCCGTTTGTGCTTAGCTTGGCTTTTGACAGAAGGAATCCTACAGCGTTTGTGTGATTTAGATATGTTGCTGTCTGGGCCATGTTTGACTTCAAGGTCTTTGTGCTGAACTTTGCCAAAAAGTAATTTTTGTGGTAGCTTATTTTTTTTAACTGTATCCGATGTCCCTTAACTCCAGCAATACCAACAAGATTTATGTTGTAGAATCAAGGACAGATTATATTCCTATAACAAAAAGGGACTGTCTTTGGGCTTCAACCATAGGTGTAAAACTGGGAAATTTGTCTCCTTCTCTCTGGTGATTGTAGGGATAGCTACAGTTTGCCAGTTCTAGGTATGATTTTAACATCTTAGTCTTAATACCCTGATAGTCTTGATACCTATGTTGGGTATCACTTGATGGAGAGCAGAATGTGACTTGTAGCTCCTTCTATCTTGAGAAGAAGCTCAGCAGATGTTAACAAGGCAGCGTTTGTCTTTCTTTCTTTATTGTTTTGTAGGGAAAAATAGATCTGCAATTTAATTTGAAGGTATGTGTGGTGTGTTACGCCTTTGCTTGGAAAAATGTGATCTTTGTTACATAGCCCCGAAATGCTATCAGTGAAATAGTTTGTTAGTTTAAACAGAATGTAGCAAAAATAGCTTCAAATTTGCTGTGTTTTACCCATGCACAAACCCAATTCTGTTGGATTTTGACATAGTCTCTGTTGCGTATCTTGCCTTATCCTTAGTGTCCTCCCATTTAGCTATTATCATTATTTAGAAGTGAAGAACTGAGATATAGAGGTACTAAGTTGCCTATCTTTGAGCCTACGTACTATACTAGCCATTGGCACAATCTTTCTGTCTATGCAGCAGTCCTTTTGTGGCAACTCTAAATTTTTTAAATTATTTTCCTAGGTTTAAGTCAGTGTTCAGCTGTATGAAATATATTTCTATCTAGAATCGTTAATTCAGGCACCAATTTCCTGTGCAACAGTGCTGAAATGAAGGTCTCCCTCAGGAGACTGGTGGTAAAGAGAAGGCCAAAAATAGCCCGCTCCACATTCTGTTTGGGGCTTCACCATAAACATTTCTGAGCTCTTCTCTGGTTTGCCACATTGTTTTTGAGTCCTCCACAATGACCGAAATGGGGCTCTTTATTCATAGCAGGGTGTGGGTTAGGAGAGGTAACCAGAGATGGAGGACATCCCCCAGCTCGTTTCCTCAAAGGGCTGCGTGTCCTATTGTATGTCCTATTGTATGTCATTGGTGTAGGGCTTGCAAGCTGAGTGTACTAGCTGAGCTTCTGCTGAGTGTCTGGATAACCTTGTATGAGTCATTTCATTGTTCTTTGGACTGGTTTTCCTATATACAAGTAGCATGGTATGATGATGATACCTGTTTTGTGAAGTGCTCTGACACTCACTAAAGCAAAATGCTCACTAATAACTTACAAAACTGATGCTATCATGTTCCAAACTCCTCTGGCGAAGGAGGGAGCCTGAGGAACAACTTCAGCAGAAGGAAATGAAAGGAGAGCAGTAATGTGAACTTTCTAGCGGGAGCTAAGCTGTATGGACCAGGAGGGTTGCTTCACCAGGCCTTCTTCTGGGTAGCGTGTCCTTATTAAATAGAGAGGATGGGCTTGATCCTGACTGAAATGTACCATTATGAGAAAGAGCAGCTCCCATTTCTGGAATTTTTAATTTTTGTCCCCTTGATATAATTTGTCTTGCTTAGTGAGTCTGGTCAACATAACAGCCAGTGTATAAGGCTCTGCTCCCCCATAAGGTCTGATCATTCCTTTTTCTTTTTTTTTTTTTTCCTTTTGTAAAATCTTGGTGAATTCCCTCATGCTTAAAGGCATTCAACTGTTTTTTTTTTTTTTTTAATGGGTTTCTCCTGGAAGTCAGCTCAGTTCAGTTCAGTCAGTCTCTGCTCATTTGCAGATCGGGGGAATTGCTGATGACTTGGCTTGTGCCTAGTTGGCGTAAAGTCCCCTGTATTCAGTGTCAAAGGCTGCAGGAGCTGAGGGATCCAAACTTGCTTGTTTTCCCTGTGTTGTGTTTGCTTGCATAAGTCACACCTTGTCACTCCCAGCGTCCTCATCCACATCTTGCCCTGTGACAAGGGTATAGCCATTGTGTGTATCTGCTTTAAAACAATCTTAATCTCTTGCTTGCCGTACATAACCATTTTTATGCGTGTGTGGCCATCATGCTGGCAGATAGGATATTTGTTGAAGGTGAAGCTTGCGAGTGTCTGTGTCTATGATTTCTGTGTACGCATATTATGTAGCTTAAATTCCCTCGCATCAAAGTGTGGTAATACAATGGAGTGCAAAAAACTATATGGATTGAATATTGAGTGTTAAATATGCCTTTGGAATTTAGAAATAACCCATGTCTGGAAATGGTTGAGCCCAGTGTCAGCGACCTGCAGTTTGATTTGTAGGGTATTCACCTTGCTGCATCCTCGTGCAGCACCATAATGTTTGTATACGGAAAAAATAATTCCATTTGTATTGTATGAGCTGTAGTTCTGTCCTGATACTTTTTTTTTTCCCCCAAATGATCTGTTAACTAAAAGCTGGTTTGTGCAGAGAACAATGTTTTGGGATGAGCTGGATATATAAATTTTTGCTAAGTAAAGATCACAGTGTATAGATTCATGTAGAAAAGCATCTGCTTACTTTACCTGCTCCTGATGTGTATTTGATCATATCCTTTTTATTAGCTTTTTCACTATTTCTCACCTGTTAGTTCTTTAAAAATGATGCAGCTGTAAAAACATGCTACAATCCATGCTATGTGATTAAAAGAATGAGTTGCTACATTTCAGTAAGAAAATCCCGATTGCTGACAGTACAGGAAGAACCCAGCTTGACTCTAAAATCCCATACAAAAATATCTTTCTTACCTTGTCAGCAGGGCACATTTTTTGTATTGTACATTTACTGAGAGGTATTGAATATGCAAGATGATGAATGTTGGTTTTTTTAGAATGACTTTTCAGAGTTAAGCACTTTAATAAAGATGTAGAAAGATGTCCCATGTTACAGAAATTATTAAACTCTTCTTGTTTCTGATTTATCTGTGCCCTGTAGCCACAGCATCTTGGCTTATAACCTATCAGCTCTCATACACCAAGTAAGTGTGGATATCCTGAGACTTTGAAGAGTAGCTGCAAACTCCTTAACTCAGGCATTCTCACAGTTGTAAGCTGCTGTGCTGATGAAAAATGCTGTCTTAAAAATCAGATCCAAACCCAAGGTCTTGAATACTTAAGGTCCATAAAAATCCAATGGCATTTTTGCCAAACATAGGAAATGTTACTTCAGGGTTAGCCAACTTCCATGTTTGAGTCATTACCTTCCTTCTGAATTTTTGCAGTTGAAAGATACAGCATTTTTTATTTCTTTTCTAAACCATTGAGTAATACTGCAGGGCTTTGTGGAGAAATACATTGTGTGTTAACCAAGGGATTTCAATGATGAGTGAAGGTCTTTGTGAACACATGTGGTATGAGCAAAATGTGTTGTATAGCCATAAGGTATAATTATTAATAAATAGAAGTGCTCTGCTGAACAAATCCTCACTGCAAAAAAAATACTTACTCACTTTGTATGTGGGGCAAATCCCTCACGTGACTGAAGCTCTACTGCATACTGAACAGTGATGTGGTAAACTTGCAATGTAATGCATTACCTTGTTGGGATTATGATTAGTGTGATTTTAGGAACTTATCCCATTAAAAGTGAATTATGCACTGCTTTATTTGTTTCAAATTTAGTTCTTTCTCTTCAGAGTGAACTCCTCTAATTTGATTTTATGTCTGGCTGAGCGGAATTTTATTCAGCTGCACGTCTTGGGATGTGTAACAGTGGGAATATTCACATTATATGTCAGTTATCTCCATTGTCAGTCATCTCAGAAGATAGTTTATAAATGTAAAAGAGAGATGTACAACCAAGATTATTTGTGGAGGGAGGCAAAGGCAAACGTGTCTCATTTAAGCCTTGCATGTAGTAGTGGAAGTATTGTTCTTTTGTACATATATATTTTTAATCAGTATTGTTTTAAGTTGTCAACAATCAAAGACCAGGATTGGGCAGTCAGAAAGTGATGCTTCCAGGCTGTTAGCATCTTGAGCTCATAGTTTCGAAGAGTGCAAGGGCAAAAGGCATGATTAGCTCATATATCTGACTCAGAGATTACAGACAGATAACACCCACATGTCCTTGTATTGAGCCAAGTTCTGAGCTAAGTTTCAGTCCCCCAAAAGAACTGATGGTCCCACTGACAGAGAGTAGGAGGAGCAGAGGGGATGCTGCTGTCTCCAGTATAAATCAGCAGAGTTTCATTTCAGGTATTGTAGGATACAGGGAGGAGAAAGCAAAAGGGACTTTCTCTGTGACCTTGGGCAGGTTACTTAGCTTTAGCATGCCTCACATCAAGTAAAAAGGGAATAAAATAATTTTCACTCTTATAGAGGTGTGTGAATGAATATATTAGAGACATGACTGAATTCAGTAGTAACAATAGCTAGCTAAACACTCAAAATAGGCAGATGTTTTATTTCATTTGTGCTAACTTGGTAGTAGAGCTGTTCTATCTAATTTGAGGCTCTTGTTGCTATAGTGTCTGAACATATACATAACCATCTTTATTTGTCAGAGCTGGTACTATAGTTTCATAAAGAAATCTGCTTTAGAACAGTGTGTTACCATGTGAGTTTATGCAGGCTGGCAGTTACTGAAATCAAACTTTTCTCCCAGCTAATGGAGGAGCTTTGGGATTTGCTTCCATGTATTTGTTATACCATTTTTTTCTGCCCATTTATTATCTAAAATACAGCATTTTTTTCAATGCTGTGTCATTTTTTTCAGCCCTGTTCATGAGAACTTAGTCCTCTTGAAAATAATTTCTTTCCCTAGCTTGGCAGTTTCATGAAGCGTGCTTCTGCTAGGTTCTTCATTGCTCTCACAGTGCTCATGTAGCTTCTGTTATACGGCACGTAATGCAGAAATGGGTGCTCAAATGCCGAGTAAGAGATTTTCTCATCGGACAGCCTGCTAGGGAAAATAGGAGAATACAGTACTTTTACCTGCCTTTATTTTGGTATTTTTAAGGCCCAGTTCAGTTTTATTTTAGGAATTATCTGTACATCTTCAAAATGGCTGAGATTTACTTTACCCTCTCAAATTTGGCATTTATATATTTTCAGTGCCGAGTATAGATTCTACTTGGATTTGAGAGTATAACCTACTTACATGTTACATGCAGGGTAGGTAGTCTGAGTTGGGGATTTTTTTGGCAGAATTGTCTATTTTCATAAAAATAACTGCAATTCACTTTGGGAAACTAATGACTGTAGAATCCCTAAGAGTCTCTTTTGACCTGCCCATTATTGTTTCTCTGTCATCTTGCCTTTAGAGAGATTTTAGCAGAGGTAGTTTGGGAGAGTGCTTTGTGAGCGCTGAAACTTACAGGTGAACTGCAAAATCCACTGCCAAAATATGATCCTTTCTTTACCGCTCCTTTATCATTTATATATGAAGTTAGCCTTTTGAAGGGATTTTTCTATCTGAAAATGAAAAGGCAAATGTTCTTTTTGGCTTTTTATACTTTACTAGGACTTGGCTCTTTTCTGTCTCTATTTCCTAGAGGATTTGACAGTGCTGTGGAAGCACTGGATTAATGCCCTATCTTGTGGCTGAAGGTAGCGGTTCTCTCAGCCCTCAATTAAAGGGGTGACTATATTGAGCTTTAGGCCTTTTCTGTGCTTAAAAGTACCATTCCTACTGGCAAAATGTTGCTTTTCTGATTTAGCTTATACCAGCTCTTGAATGGCAAAAGACTTTCTTGCTAGTATAATTGCATCTAATTGCATAGCCAGTAGCTGGCGTGGCCGTGTCAGCACAAAGACATTGCACCACTAACTGATAAAGCTAAGCTGGCAAAACTTCTAACCATTTATCAAGTGGTCCCTGACATAGAAGAAAAAAGCAGAAAAATGCTTTTCTGTCCTTATAAAAACCTAAGCATTGTTATGTATCTTAAGGAAGAGTAGTGAGAGAAAACAGTACCTGGTGGAGTGTGGTTTTTGAGTTTACGACTCCAGTTCTAAGTTGGTGGCAAGAATTTAAAGGGATTTATACTGGAATATAGAAATGAGAAATACAGTAAGGACTCAGGCCCAACATTTGATTTTTGGCTTTCAAATGAGTGTGAATCATTAAAAAAGCAAAACAGTTTACTTCCCCAGTGCCATGCAGAATTAGGCACTGGTGTGTCAAAGGCACACTGTAAGAACTGTCTTGATTTAGAATTGGACTCTGAAGAGAATCTCTGTTCTTTTTTCAAATGAAAAAATAATGTGTTCCCATGAACTCTGGCTGTAACCGCATTCTAACTAGTGATGAACAAATTATCTGCACAATATTTTGATGCACAACAGTCTACTGAGTTAGTGCCATCAAATTAATTTCAGTCCATTGCCTTGAATCTGATTTGAACTGGAGTCTCCAATGCAGTATGAAGTGACATATGGAGGTGCTTAATGTATCGAGTCATCCTTCAGGACTACTTTTTCACTTTCTTTCCTTCTTCTGCCATGCTTTTATTTTCGTTTTGTTGTGCTTGAAATATTCATTGCTAAGCTAGGGTTTTGATTGGGGATTTTGAGTTTGACTCTAATTGGAAATTTTTGGGTTTTAATATTGGTGTTAAGTTGAAGGATTAGTGTCTTTTAGTGATTCTATGCTTGGCATGATGATTGTTCCATACAACTAGAATTTCTTTAGTGCCTTTTGTTCTGCCACTGATACTATTTTTCCAAGGAAATTAATTATTAAAAAAACCCCCAACAACTGATTGTGTATTCAGTAGGGTTCTGTATAAAACACTTATGCTGAGCAAATTATAGGATCATTGTGTTAATTCTTGGTGCAACTTACCTGGTCTCATATGCAATCCTGTGATGATGTAATAAGTAATCACATCCCATAAACAGGAAGGATAAAGAGTCAGCTGTGTGAAGGTCTGTTGAGGGTCTATATATCTACCTGAACGTTTTGTGTAAGCCTTAAGAATTCAATAGGGATTTGAGGGATGTTCAGTTCTTGCCCTAGCTCTCCTCAGAAAGGAGTTGATTTCTATTTCTGCGTCTTCTGAATACGCTTCTTGGTGCATTAGTTTATTTTAGCCCTTCTAATCTCAGTCCATCTAGAATTAGAAGATGTTCTATGCTATAGAAACTTACAGCATGATAAACTGCTCTTAAAAACACACTGACATTTACATTCTTTCCCTCCTCCCACATGTATTGCAATTCAAATGGAAGAGAATAAAGTCTTCCCAGGAAAATAGCCTTTTTGTTTTTTTTTTTTTGTTTGTTTAGGGTATGTTTGTTTAAACAGGGTTTTGAAAAACCAGGTAGGAAAGGTGCTGATCACCTTAATGTCATCAGGTGAAAATAATCAGCTGCTCTTTAGAGTAAGAAGATAATTTTCCAATGAAAAGAGTACAAATATTTCTGGCCGTGGGAAATGAGAAGCAAAGGAGATTACTTAGTGATCAAACAAAACATTTTTCGTGGCAAATTTTCTTAGTAGAAAAGTTTAATTTTTACTGAATCTTTGTGGAACTACATTGCCCTCATAAACAAAACAGATTTCCCACGATACCTGGTTTTGCACAGAAGCAAGGTGCAACTTTATTTAAGAAACTAGAAGAAAACGGATCAAAATAACTTCTGGGCGTTCTGCACCATTTTTAGCTGATCTAACGGTGTTTTAGTCAGAAATATTCAGATGCCATTTACAAAGATGAAGAAGTTGCAGGTGAAGTAAAAATCTCTTAGGGTTTATAGGTGGCAAATGTACATGAATGCATAATCTGTTTTTAAAGTTTTTTAGAAGAATTGGTGTATATACTTGAATTTGAGCTTGAAAGAGAACTCTAATGGGTCATCAGATGTCATCCTTCCACATCATGCAAGATTGATTTAATTACGCAAGTACCATCCTTGATAGTTGAACGTCAAGTATACATTTGTTTCCTGCATTCTAATACATATAGTCCCAGTCCATGAATTTTAGCACGCATGAGAGAGATTGTTGGCTTGAAGTATACTGTGGTTTATGGTTGTGACTTTTCTCCCACGCTTCTAAGTCTAGCCCTGGTGTTTCTGAAATGCAAGGAGCAGATGTATTGGCTTACTCAGCATGGTAGTCCTGGAAGCTTTGGAGACTGTATTTCATTTCTGTGTATCTTCCAGGGGTTTTAGTGAATTTTGGCAATTCACGTAGCAACTCTTGCCCAGACCCTTTTGTAGAATGAGAAGAGAATCATGGCCCTGGCTGGAAGCACTACTTTGGCATAAGTACGTTAAAGATTTAACAGCATTCAGATACTGAAAGGAGGAGGCAATATATGTACCCAAGGTACATCATTGTTATTTGTAATCTCCATCAGAAAAGCAGAAACGGTGATCACCAAAGTATTTTATTCAAATGTCTTGCATCTGATTTGAACCCAGAAATCCTGAGCATGGTTACTTTGTGTCATGAAACTTAAAATATTTTGTATAATGGCCCATTCCTAAAGTTCTTGGACAAAATTGTCATTAGCTACAACCATAGTTTGCAAGTATAAAGCTTGAGTAAAAAGTTCAGCAGTTGTTTTAGTAAATAACAAATAACTGAAAACAAACTTGTTTACTCCTCATTCCTGTATTCAGCATGTATCTGGGAAGGAAATAAATCTGATGCGCACCCCAGGGTAAAGTATATTAATCAACCAGTTATCTTGTTAAAGGAAAGTAAATGATTTGCTGTGCTGACTGAATACATTGAAATGCAGAAACTTTGCAGTGCTGTTAGCAATCCAATACTGACTGTCAGCCATCCAGAAGCTGCTAGAGAAGTTAAAATACCGGAGGAGTGCAAAAGCGGTGTAGCAATACATTCACAAGCCCATATTATATAGTGTGGCCCAGAGCCAGCTGCAAATCTTTATTATTCAGGTGTACCCTTTGGCAGGCATTATTCCATTGAGGCAAGGGTATTCTGCTCCTCCCTCAGCAAGCAAGATACAGAGAATCTGCAGCATCCCCATTCAGTGATGGATTATTATTTTCTATGATAGTTGAAACAACAACAACAAACTCCAACAAAAAAAGATGTTCCACAGGGACAGACTAGATTTTATCTGTTTCAGATCACTTATTTTCATTCTTATAGAAGTGTGAAGGGTGCTGTTGTTGAGGAAACACATGCAGAAAGATGCAGCAGCGCTAAGGCTGTTTCAGGGCTGTTAGAGGCAGGCAGTTAGAGTCACTGTGTTGTTTTTTTTAAAAAAAAAGGTAGCTTAAAATAGGACAGATGAGGACACAAACAGGTGTAGAAAAAACCCCGTTCCTCCATTCTTCACTCTGAGACAGCCAGACACAAGCTGCTGAGTGCACGGGAGCCATGAACTCCACATAGGGAGACGCTCTGCCAAGTAGGGTGCATCAGTCAGCCAGCTGCTCCACATCCTCTAGGCTCAGAGCTCAAGTCTTCCCATGCCTGTCTTAGTAGATATAGCTGTAATCTTAAACAGGGGATGGCACACTTGGGCACAGCAGTTGCCTTTACATGAACATTAGGATTCGCTCTCTTTCCCTTTCCTTTCGTCCTCTTTCTCTTTGAATTTTAAGAAGCAGGAAGGGGGAGCTGAAACAGAACTCCTCGAGGTACAGCAGAGGGTCAGCTCTAATTACAGTGAATCGGAAGGAAACCATATATTAAAACATTCATGATTTCAGAATTGCCGTGTGTGTTTCTTAAATGTACTGTTATTTCTTAATAGGTTCCAAAGTGTAACAGGAGACCACTCTTTCTTCCCTGAGGTACTAGGCATATGCAGGGAAACTCCACTGTCCTGTCACAAAGATGTGTGTAGGCTTTACTGCCTTGTTAGACACGTATTTGTAGGTTTAAGTGGTGGCTTGACTTTAAGACAGCTGTTCAGAGGTAGCAATTCCAGAACACCGAAGGACTTGAAGCTAAGTGCTCTCATCTTTCAGGGAAATCTAAGGATCTAAGTCAAGCAGGTGATTTAAGAGATGTAGGTGCCTAACTTACAGATAGGTATTTCTAGAAGCAGCTCTGCAGTTTCTCTGACCCTTCGAGGTCATCTGTCAGATCAGTCAGAAGCTGGGTCTGCTGGGAATCCAAATCCCAAACCTCCACCTGCAGGAACAGCTTAAAAGCAGAGCTGTGATAATTCTCCTTTGATTCATCTGATAATTTTAAAATATAAATGGCTATTGAATAGATAAAATACATGCTGTTACACTGACATTAAAATACAGAGGTTTTAAGTAAAATTGTCTACATTTGAAGAAGATACTTTTATTTTTTTTTGACTTGTAACCCTATATGTAATAATTATTAGCCAGTAAAAGTTTTCTCACTGTTTGCCTTGTTGAGTTATTCACTTAGAATTTTTAGATTCCTTGTTGATAAGATTTGTATCAACCTCTGAATCTCCTCCAGGACACTTTAAGACAAGCTGCTACTAGAATGTGAAACAAAGGTTTGTTTAGAGCTCTCTTCAGTTCAGCTGTCAAGCTGCAGGCACTGTGGAAATAGCTGGAATATTTACATCAATCCAGGCCATGTCAGAGGTAATTCTCACCTTCAAGGAACAGCTCACTTTTCTTTTGTGTGTGTATATGTGCATGTGTGTTCCTGTTCACACATATAGAAGAACAGGGGATAATTAATTGATCATCTTCTTCAATGTAAAGTATAAACACTATGATTAAATGAGCTACTCCAATTAATGATTTTAAAAATGCCTGTGTAATGTCAATAGTAAAAATGGAATTGCAGCTGTTATTTCAGCAAGAGGCATCCATGCCATTTTCTTCTGATAGGTTCTTATCCTTGTGTCTCAGAGTGCAGAAGTTGAAAGGAGAGGAGGATATGTAACCTATTTGTCCATTGAAAAAAAGAAAACAATTTTCCCACATACTTCCTAAGAAAGATACAATAGTACCAGTACCTAGCAATAATAATAAAAATAATAATAAGTTGTAATTGCACTTTAGCTGGAATTGTTTGTACTTTGTTGTTCCTGGAAGATGGTAATAATGCAGCATTCAGCTCTTACTGTTAGAAAAAAGAGTCAAGGGTGAAGACCTTAGAAGATGCTCCAAGGTGTTTTTTTCCTCTCTCATTAAGCTGTTTTGAAAATGCCAGTCAATTTCATGCAGTCTGCTCTGTGCCAAAGGAAACAGAGTTGCTCTTGAGAAGCATATTATCAACTGGAGAGATAAGTCATAAGACAGGTTTAATTTAACTCCATCTAGAGAGGTGCAAATTTCACCAAAGACAGGGAAATGATCCCAGCCTTTCCTTCAAATTGGTGACAGCATTTAACAGGAAAACCCCAAGTGTCTCATGCAGTATCAGTGTTGCCACACTGTGAAAGGACTTCAGTGTCCTGTTTCAAACCTGAATTAATTTACCCAACAAAAGAGCTCACATTGGACAGTTAAAGGAGGGTCTGGACGATGATGAAAATACAAGCTGTTCTGGGGAACTGCATGCTTGCAAAGGTGTTTGCTGATGGATGTGAAATAGACAAGAAAGAGCAGGAGCTTTTGAAAAGTGTTTGTTGAGAAAGTTTATACTGCACATTTCTCACAGTGCTGGAGGCAACTTTCTTCTATTGTTATAAAATCATGAAGGTTACTGTATGCTAATTTTTTCTACACCTCATAAAACTTTTAATCATAGATGTCCTGAGCCAACAGCTACTCTATTAGGTATACACATACACACAAATAAGTGTGCAGCTTACACAGGTAAAATGACTATGACTAGATATGTATGTCTGTGTATGTATTTAATTCAGATTTCAGTGTCCTGTTTAACACTTCTGAAAAGGGATCACAACCCCTTAAGGATGCTCTGCTGCTACGTGGCGTCGTAAACAAAATGGCTCTGGAGTTCAGCATAGTGCTGACATTTTGGTTATAATGCCAATAAAGAAGAAACCCCCTGTGGCACGTTGACTGACTTGTTTTCCTCACCAAAGCTATGAGGAACTCTAGTGTGCTTACAGAGTTACTGTGTCGCTTTCTTCACCTTACTAATTAAAATAAGGATTTTAAGCTAGGTTAAATGTTTTGGAGTTTGCCACCATACACTATGCTACATGCACCACACTACATTACACACTTTTGCTTTACATCTTTATCTCTTGTTTTTTGTTTTGGTTTTTTTTTTTCTTTAGCTCAGTTGCTGGACGTGGGAGCTAACATCAATGAAACTTAGTCTGAGTCAAAGGGTTTGGGATTTTTTGTGTGTACGTTTTTTTAATAATTTGTGTAATAGAAAGCTTTTGCTGCAAAACAGGATTTTTGCAGGTCTGATGGAGAAGGCTGTTGGTGAGCTGCTATGCCAGGTAAATTTGTTGAATTATCTACTTGGAAAGACAAACTGATAAAAACGAGGAAGCTGGGACTTCATGGCCTATTTCTGCTGTGCATACGTCTTCATTAAATGTACGGTCATCCATCGTCTCTGGCTCAGAATGATACCCTGGGCTAGCTAACAAGATGGGTCATTTCAGGAGTTTCCTAGTGTTGTGGTGAGGGAGAAGATGATATAAAATGGACTTTCATCTTTAGAGCTAGTACCAGGTGCGTTGGCCTACCCCAGCACTGCTGAGTGCCTCCCACTCCTTGTCAAAGCAGTGAAATTGCCTTAGTGTCATTTTGGGAATATATCTGATGGAGATGATGGCCCCTCTGGCAGGGAACAATGAGCAAATTGGGCTGTGCTGGTCAGCAGTAATAGCTTCTTTTGAAGTAGGAGTGTGCTGGTAAAAGTGATTCTTCTTGCTGTAGACTGAGCCAACTCGTGACCACCGAGTCCTGAAGAATCAATTGAAGTTTGCCAAACATCTGCCAGTCCTCTGCACAAGAAAATTATTTTTTCTCAATTTTTTGTAGAGCAGGCAGGCCAGGAGAACTCCAGATTCTGGCTGAGACAGCAGCTAGTTAAATTTAGGGGAAAGTAACAATTCCCCCACCCTCTGAATTAATAGGCGAGAGACTTAGGGATGCAGAAACATTGTCATGGCCGAGCCTAAAGGCAGACCTGTGGGCTCCTTGGATCTTCCCTGGAAAACAAATCTAGAAACAGGAAGGGCTGTTCTAAAAATAATGTGGAGTTTTATTTACACAATTTTTACAGCAGGTATTCACAGAGGCACTGAAATTCTCTTTAGAATGCCTGAAATTTGACTGTAACCCTCAATCTGAGTCTCCCAGTGTGCCCTACATATGCAAAATGAATGTGCCCTCATCTCTCCACCATCGGCTTGGCTTAGTTCATGCCATAAACCAATGAAGCTGGTTGACGTTATGGGCTCAGTCCTACAGTCAAACACCTGCTGAATTCCATGGGAATTTTGCCATGGGAAGGATCACATAAAAAGCCTTGCTACTGGCCTAGACCTGATCTGAAGATGTGTACAATACTCTCACTGGTGAAGGCTTAACAGCATAGAGTTACAGAGAGATCTCATGGATCTTCCTTCACCTCCTCAAGAAGAAGAGTAGTGCCTTGCAGCATGTTTGTGACTTTAAGTTCTTTTCACCTCAAGAATGCGTAACTCTGGCATGTTGTGATTGCAGACTGGCATGAGGACAGAGGGGAACGTGAGAGGAGGCAGTTTGGGACAAGTCAAAGAAATCCGTCTTACACATGCTGTAATGGATTGACTTACTCCTGCCCAATGGTTGTAGGATTTCAGGTAGCTTTTTCTCCAACATCATCTGTGCAGTCACCAACAGAAATAAATGGAGTTTACTGACTTCTACTTTGGACAAAATGGTGTTAACTGACTTCCAATAGGCACCCAAGAGATCAGCTTACCCTCTTGTTTTTGAATTACTGCTACACCAGCTGATCATCATTGCTGACTTATGATTTTCTTTCCAGTGTCAGGACACCTCTCCATCTGGCCCCACTGGGTTCTCAGATGTTTTAAGGAATGTGCATGCATTTTACTTGTTTCCAAAACAAAAAAGCAACATAGATCCATCTTGTGGGGGTATTATTTTATGCACTACAATGGAAAGCTGCTTTGAATACAACTCATACTTCAGACAACCCTACAGGTCTTCCTACATGTTCTATGCTGTCTGTATCTGATAGCTGGCTATTTATAAGATGTCTGCATGTAATACACATTGCACAGCTTGTCTGTCCTTTGAATATAGCTAGAGTATTGTAGAAGCCAAAATTTTTCTTTATTATTTTGTGCCTTTTTTTTTTTTTACCTGGGCATTCCTTATTTCTTACATGTAGAGATAAAAGTACCTGCTGTAAGTAATGCATTTTTGGTGGTAGCATTACATGTACCTTGTGACTGGCTTAGATTTACTCTGGTGGTTGCTGTTTTAAAATTAATTGAAGTTTATTTGTTTATTTATTCATCCTGGGGTAAAATGTCAGAAATTATAGAAATGCCAACCTGTGAATATAAACTTTTGCTGATGAGGAAAGGCGTATCCAGGCTTTTCTTTTAATGTTTTGCTGACATATGGTGCTTCTAACCCAGTGACAAATTAATTGACTAGACGTAAAAGAGATGGACAGCGCTTAGCAAGAAAGGACAGGATGTGCATTATAAGACAGCTGGTTCTGCCTCTGTTGGATTATGGAGACAATATACATCGGACAGCTAACGAGTCTCTGTTGCATAAGATAGATTCTCCTTATAATAGAATTGCACGCTTTGTCTCTAAATGGGGTTATTATACACACCATTGCACAATGTTTGAAGAGCTTGGTTGGCCCTTGTAGAGGGTTAGGAGAGAAATAAATTGGAAAACAATTGCACATAAGACCTTCAATCCATCAACTGCTCCATATTTATCCAAATTACTGTTACACTCTTCCAAAATACAAATCTGCGATACATTCAGGGGTGGAATGTTAATACTGACCAGCGAGATTTTGACAAGGCAGTTTTTTATTTTGCTGTTGTTTTTAACTTGCAGTAAAATCTTGCTTCCTCAGGAGGAAAAGGTGGTAGTGGAAACCACTTGTAGTGACATAACAACTCTCTATTGAGAATGAATTCTCAATCTAATTTTGCCACTATACAAGCTCCAGTCTGAGTCTCAGGAGGTTTTGAATTTTCCAGAGATAAGCTGTGAAGAACTTCATTTCTAAGGAGCTCTTCCTCAGTAACATTTAGAATTTTAGGGCAATGTTTGCAAAAGTAATTTATAGTTTGAAGTGCTTCCATTTTTGGGTCCCAACTTGTGACCATTATAGTGCATGGTTTTCAGAAAATGCCGAGATCTAAAAACTCCGGACTCCTTATGCTCTTGGAGACGGGACACCTAGAATTTTCCAGCTTCAAAATAACAAGCCACTTTTGAAAATCCTGGCTCAACCATGGAGCCAGGCCGAATGTAGCATTTCTAGGTGATGTGATGGCACCATTTCTCACATCGATGGAATAATTCTGTGGTTAGAGTTGTAGACAGAGCTTACAAAAAAGACAGCAAAAAGGGGTTTTGTCAAAGCCAATGTAAATAATCACCTATCCTACCTCCTACTTGGCATTTTTGTCATCTTCAGTTAATTCTTTTGTCTGCTATTCTGGCTTCCAATCAAATAACCCTCCTTTTCACTTCCAGCTCTCCAGGTACCAGACGAGGATGGGGTCTTGCTAAATAATGTTAAATAATAATAATCTTAGTCTGACAGGGTAGATACTAAAAATATTGTAATGTGCAAAGCTATGAAGGTGGCTTTGTTCAGGGCTTTATTCCTCAGACTGAAAACAAGTACAGCCTCAAAACACAGCTGAAAGCAGCATTTCAGTACCGAAAGCTGTAAGTGGGTCCATGGTGTGGTTTCTGTTCGGGCATGGCTATATCCAGTTCCGACAAGTATACTGTTCCAACATGAAGACAGAGAAGACACATGACAAAGAAAAATTACTTGGTGGTAATTGTGCTAATCATAGTTGTTGCTGTTTATACTTTCTTCCCCTTTCCCAGGGCCCCTGCAGTTAAATTCAAAGGTTATATATATATATATATATATGTATGTGTGTGTGTACATGTGCTGTGCAGGATTTTCTTTGGAAGAAGTTATTCTTTTGTACAATCCTTCCCTGACATTTCTATAGCCTGCTCACATCCTGTTGGGTGAAGCTATGATCCTTAAATGTAAGGCAATATGGCTCATAAGAAGAAAGATTGCAATAAGCACAGTTACTAGTAATTAATTTCCCACCCCTGGATACTCTTCCAGTGACTGTTTTATATTCTCTGTGGTAGAGCGTGCTCACTGATGACAGTGTTTAAGAGTATTTCTTTCGTGGTTCGAAGTAGTTGGATGTTTCTTTTAATGAGCTTTCCCACTGCTATCACAACAACTTTAAATACCTTCTGGCTAGTGAGGAAAGACTGACACACAGGCAGATTTGTTTCTGCAAATATCTTCCTGACTGAGCTGCGTTTTTCAGTGAGGTTGATTTCATCACAGGTTGTGCTGCTGCTACAGTAGTTTTATAAGAGCTCTTCCTCTTGTCTTTTTCTTAGGAAAAGGAGAAACTGTATGTGGAACTGAAGCACGTCTTGGCCCGGCAGCCTGGGCCTGAAGCCGCAGAACAGTTGCAGCTCTACCGGCACACTCTCCGAGAGAAGACTAAACAGCTGAAAGTAAGAGATGCCCTCTGTCTCTGGCTGAGGGGCTGCCAGGCGTGCAGAACGACTTCACCGGTGATCCTGGGGAGCAAGGCTTCAGGAAGATTTTTGATGAACAGTGTGCATGCCTTAGTATATTAGATCAGGAAAATATGGTTAATACTGCATCTCCCCAAGGGAGAACCAGTAGCAGCAGAAGAACTTTTTTACACATTATGCTATTTTGTTTCATTAAAATAGAGGGAAAGTCTTATTACAATATGAGTGTGCAGCACAATGCTGTAACAGCTTTTTGTGCATGGGCATTCTGGGACACTATCAGTTTTCCATTAAGCTTATTCTCCTTCCCTTTTCTTGAACTGTTAAGATCTTTAATAAGCAAATTGAAGCCATTTTGTTTTCTATTTAACAAACTAGTGGGAATATATTGAGAATCCAGTCTTAAATTTTTGTTATTTCTCTTGCAATGTGTACACGTATATTAGACTTGCAACTTTTATAGGAATGACAGGAGTAACCTGTCCTAACCCCTTGTCACTAGAAGGGAGGATTTTCTGGTTCTGAAGGAATCTTGTGGGAAACTTTGAAAGCATGATATTAAAAAGTGATTCTTTGATAGAATAAGCTGATCTTCTCTTGTTCTTGCCTGCATAAAAGATCAGTCTCCCCAGGAGTTCATCTACTTCTACAGCTCCTCTGTCTGTTGAAGTCATCATCTCCTGTTCACTGCATCATAATCACGTCTATACTAACCATGAGGAAAAAAATGCAGGAGCAGATGGGCCCTTAGGAAACAAAAAGGCTGTTATGCAAATCTTAGCTTTCCACAGAGAAGAAAAACAATGTAGGAAATGTAAAATAGAAGCCAAAGTTTAGCTAAACTGAATGTGATTTGAAGTTTTCCATACGGTTCCCATTTGTCCTTAATGCAGTCAATTGCTACTGTGTATTTCAGGCACAGTATGCTGTAGCGTACTGGCATGCATTCCATTTTGTGGTGCCAGGTCAAGCTATTCTCCTTCTTAAAGAAGGAAAACACACTATACATGCTCCTACTTTTTTTAAAGTTAATTGATTCACATGAAAGCAGCATTGTATTCATATTTACGCTGCCTGGTATTATTTTACCTGTGTGGATTTAATTACTTCACATAACAAAGTGGATCCCTGTGAATAAACCCCATTACTATTAAATAAATCCCTGCTTTATTATTTTTTAAGACCTTCATTTTGGGTTTCCACCCAGATTTGTGTCCCAGAACATCAAGAGCTAATGCATATATTAATACCATTCCCATAATGCTTGGGGCATAATTTAAGTGTTTTATTATGGTTAAATGGCATTGCCTTAATTTTGTAAATTGTACTTAGGTGAGCAGAAGTGATCAAAAGAAACATCTTGATAGAAAATAAGATGTGGTGGAAAACGGTGATGTCTTATATCATCAAATGTGAAAGGCGAAAGTGCTTGTAAAAGTACTAACTTATGTGTAAGTGCAACTAACATCTCCTGTTTCTGCTTTTTGCCTTTTGTTTGTTAGGTTTTGTCGTCAGAATTGAATATGTATGAATCACAGAGCCAAGAATACAAATATGAAATTGAAAGACTTGCCAATGAGCTTCTGAACGTGAAAAAGAAATATCTGGCTCAGAAACGCAAGGAACAACAGGCCAAGTATGGGAACATAACAGTTTTGTCTACACAACTTTCTGCATAAACCAGATTTTTTTTAGACCCTGCTTTACCCTTTTGATCAGAACATGGCCAAATTTGACTGAGGAGATACAATATTGTTGCCTAATTTTCCTGAATGTTAACCTTCATATTACTTCAGTCTGGTCTAGATTTACCATGATCTATGGCCAGGACGAGATCATCCAGCAGAGATGTTGCTGACATGTTCTGCAGTCCAGTTAAATTATTCATACCAATGAGATGGTGCCCAGAGGACACAGATTAGTGTCTGATCTCTCACGTCGAATGAGATCCTCAAGCATTATGAGGACCTCAATGCATTTTACAACTTATAATGAAACAGCATCTGATATGAGGGACAACCTTCCTTCAAGTGGCAACTACATAATCCTGGTGTAAGAATAGTGTTGTTGTTGCTTCCAAAACGTGGTAGTTGTGTCTGACTATCCTTTTCTGGTGGCAGATATCATTGCCAATGGTTGCAGAGAAGAGCATTGCCCATCCGCTTCTTGTTCCCTTCCTACATCCAGATGGAGGAAAATGAGCTCAGTCTGGCTTTGTCAGATGTCTTACCCTTTTGACAGTAGGGCCTAAGAGCTTTCCTGTAGGTAGTTGTTGTCTCTAACCAACAGCAGTTTGATGGTACCTCCTTGCTACGCTCAGTACACAACTGAGCATTCAGGGATAGTGTGGTGAGCAGGACTAGGGAAGCAATCGTCCCCCTGTACTCGGCACTGGTGAGGCCCCACCT
>RSEF01000006.1:26472154-26532185 GCA_003993805.1 Himantopus leucocephalus
GCAGTGTTAGGTTAATGGTTGGACTCGATGATCTTAAGGGTCCCTTCCAGCCTAGACAATTCTATGATTCTGTGATTCAGCTGCTCCTCTTGATTAAAAGAAAATTACTAGGATCTTAGTTGCCCAGTTTCTGGCCCATTAAAATGACCTAATTTGCAGAGGCTGAGAGATGACACTGTTCTGATAATGAATCTCCAAACTGGGACACCAAAACTATTAGTCATTTCTGAAAATTGAGTTATTGGACTTTCTTTATAAAAAGAAGTTTCTTAGATTTCTGCAGTCAGATGACATCTGTTACCAAGTTTTCCTGTGTATGCCTTTTGTCTTTCCACCCCTTTCCATCCTCAGCCTGTCCCTTACACACTAAAGCCAACAATTCTTATGTTGCTGAATATAATTCAAAGCTGCCTGTATCTATTTCTTCCTTAATCACATTTCAGCCAGCAAACAGCTTTGATGACTAAATTAACAAAATAGCCAGTGATAAACAGTGACTTTTGTCCATCTGCAAATTGCATAATGTTACCTTAATGTTTGGAATTAGCAACAATTGTGCAGTGTTAATGGCCTTCCTGGAGCTTTAGGATCAATATGTAAGGCTGCCATAGTGCCTTATAATCCATTTCCAGCAGCTAAGTATCCTCTTCACAATGGTTTTAACGTTTCCATTTTGGACCGTGGCATCATGTTTCTTTCTGTTCATCAGATGAGAAGAAATTCACCCATGTTCCGCTGTTATATCATGCCTAGAATTAATTCCTGTCATAACTATTGAAAAAACCCAACTTGTTAGGGGCATAACTGCTTTAGAGAAAACAAAAATATTGTGCAAGGTGATGGTGTCTGAGCTTGGGTCTGTTAGTCATACACAGTGAATGGAATTTCATGGTGCAATTCAACTAGTGCCAGACTCATTATGCTGTTTATAGGTTCAGAATAGATATCTGCAGCTTGTTGTTCCTATGGGCAGGCATGACTGTAGCCTGATGAGCATGGTGTCTTTGTGACGTCTGTGTTTTGGAAGTACATTCAGCTGATGTTAGTGGTGCTTCTGCAGGATGATGGTGTCTTATTGCTCCCACCTCAGGCTCAGATGCCACCAGTACTGTGCTGTCAGCCCTGATTTGTCTTTGTGGCCAGATGCTGGGCTTTGCTCTCCTCTGTCCCTCATTGTTTTGTTTCCCAGTCAAGCCTGTTGGACCACATCCTGCTTTGAAGGATATGCATACCCCAAAACATAACTGGGCATACCAGTCCCAGATAACTGCAGTTTCTGTAATCTCTAGACTGCTTGCATAGCCTTCCTTCTCCAAATTACCAATTGTGTGTGACATGTCTTTTGCTTTCTGCAATAGATAGAGCCTGTTGTGCAGCCAGATCCTTCCCCATGGAGCCTTTCACCCCTGATATACAGCCATTCCACACTCAGACTGGGCTGGACAGGCACTGCCTTGTGTGTAGATGCCAGCCAAAGAGCCATGGCCATTTGATTCGTACAATCTGAGGTTGCTCTAAATCCCAGCTGACACAAAACCACTGACTTGATCTCTTATCATGCTGGTTAACGTTAACATCATGTCTGAAATAAATGCGGCTGGTTTTGTTAATAAAAAGAGGATCCTGTCAGGACAATAGCATTAATAGTATTATTGACTACCCTGGTATGAAAGAGAATTAGTACTCTGAGATAACTTCACACAGAGGTATCATCTAAAGCTTTTATTGATTTGCACAAGACAGTTCTGGTTTGTGATTTAAAGTCTTGATACTGAACTAATGCAGCTTTCCATGGAATGCTGCAGGAATATAATGAGTGACAACAGAAATTTAGCTTTGTTTTGTGTTCAAGCTGAAAATCCAATGTTTAACATTTTGGTTGTGAATTTGAAATCCTCTTTTTCTGCTGTCTGATTCTGAATGTTGTCTTTCCCAGATGTCTTAGGCTTTCTTTTTCTCACTCTTCCCATTCTCTCCCTCTGTTTCTTGCAGTCTTTCTGCTTCACTACTTTTCCTAGTTGCTTCGAGCACCAGGGTTCCAGTTTGATCTTGATAAGGATCAGTGAGAAAATATGAGGCTTAAATCCACACCAGAGACCTGATCCTGCAGTCCTATATATGTAAATAGCTGCACTGAGGGATGTCAGTAGTACCTAGGAGCTTTTGCACGTGGCTGCTTGCAAATTAATTCTACATAATATATTACAGTATTTGGCTGCATAGAATTTTCCATACTGATGAGCACATCTGTTGGCTGTCTCCATGGGAGCATGGAGAAGGAATGAGCATGGACTCTGTATCATTTTCTTTCCCCAAAGTTGGAAGCCCAATACTGAGATTGGATGAGCCATCTAAGTATAGCATGTTAGTTTTTAGTGCTGTCAGCTGACACATCCATTAGTGCCACATTGATACAATTAAAAACAGTTATAAATGGTTTTCATGGTTAAGTTCATCTGTGCCATCTTTTGCCTATTCTCCCACCTCCATATGGGTTAAATTTGGAAAAGGAAGCGTAACTAGTCATCCTACAGAGTTTCTCTGAACTTCTCCTCTCCCAACACGGTTATTTAGGGACAAAGTGTGAAGTATTAATTCCAGGAAATGTTTTCTTTTCCTGTACTGGGGACAGAGAAAGGGTACTACTGGGACAGGGCTAGGTTTTGCAAAATTGTGGTTGCATTCATGTTTGTGTCTCAGTCTCAGTGACTGTAAAACAAAAGTAAGGGCACTGACCTTCTTTGTAAAGCCTTGAGACCTCTGCTGTTGTGATAAACTAGTACTTCATAAAGCTCCACTTGGATAATTTTAAATATCTCAGGACCTTTCTCTGAAAGATCCAGGTATATCTCAGTGAGTGTGAAATACTGCCCTGTGTATTTGTTCTGCTGTGCTCACCTCCCCAACCTCGTAAGAGTGCAACCAGCTAACCCTTGTTTCCTCCTCTGAAGGCCATCAAATTCAAGCCCTCCTGGATCCTCAGATGGAGCAACTTCCTGGGGCTAGGAGTGCACCCACAGCACACTGTTAGTTTTCTGCAAATGTCACAGGCAGGGTAATTATCGCTAGAACTTTGGTAAAATGTGAAGACAGGTAACACTATTTGTTCATTAAAATTCAACAAAGAAAAAGTATCTCCCCATTATGCCTTTGATGAATGTAGCTGTTTGTTTGAAAACAGGCATATACTTGCTAGAATGGGATGGTGATTAGAAATCTGAAGTCACGGAGCTCATGTACGAACTTGCTCTAATGAGGTGCTCTGACCATTTTGGGGAGTAGCATGAAGAGACCTCATTTATTTCTAATTTTTAATAATTCCAAAACCCATCAGTAGGCTTGCAATTAGATCCAAACAGACACCTAGTCTTGGAGGTTTAGCCTAACAGGCTTTAATCAACATTTTTTTAATGATCTCTTGATTTGTGATAGCATCAAAGAAACTTTGGAGGACACAGATTTCCTTAGTTGGTAAACATCACTGGGCTGCAGAATGAAATATGTATTTTCCTTTTCTTTGTTTCTGTTTAAAGGGAGAAGGAGCAATTCTTGACTGACATGAAGCCTGAGTTCCCACGCCACAGATCTGATGTTCCTCGCTTCACTGGAGGGGGCTTTGCTCTCAGCAGACCCCTTCCCAAAGTTACAGCTTAGGAATGGACTCATCACATTCCCATTTCCAGTTTGTTGCTAAAGTCTATTTGTGTGGGGTTTTTTGAGAAACTGTAATTTAAAAGAAATTCAGAATCAACTTGCCCTCTGAAATCACTGTATTGCCTTCAGGAAAAGGCATTTTGTAGTAGAATTAATGTAGTTTTGGTTTACAAACTGTGGACCAAATCTGCCCATACAATGCCAGCAAGAGTCTGCACAGGTGTAACTGAAGACCATGGTGGAGACCATGCAGATATTTCTTCTTCAATACTGTGTCTCTATTTAGCACTGTAACACCACTAAATGCCTTAATATGTAGTTATTTCCCCTTTATCTATCTCTGTTGTAAGCACTCACTCCATTTATCTTCTGACTCAAAGCACCTGAAAGAAACGAGAAAACAGAAAAGAAGAAAAATTAATAGGCTGCTGTTTCAAGCCCTACTGAGCAAATGCAAAATTAACAAGTCTTTACTTAGATGTACACATGTAGCAGTTCTTTGTGCAGGTAGCATATAATACGGTTTATGCAGTGTTTGCTACAGTTAGCAAGATCAAGGAAGTTTGTGGCCACAATGTACATTATTAAGAATGTGATTCTGTTTACTCTGGTAGACACAAAGTGACATAATTATGTCTGTTCAACTGGGGAGACTGTACATACTGACTGGGACATGCTGTTCTCCCACATAAATCCTTCTAAGCGATTCAAACTTGGACTCAAAACATGGCAAACTTTACTCTTTAATTTCTAGACACTTGGGCATTTTTGTAACTTTCAGAAATTGTTTTTGTAATACAGCAGGAGCCCTCCAACCTTTTCAGCCAAAAGAGATTTAATTACCATTCATTAACAAGTGAAATAACAAAGTCACGGCATGAGGTGCTGAAGTATAGAAAACTTTCAAGCTGTAAAATAAAATGTTTTGAAACTGATTTGTACATGGAAGCTTTTTCCCAGCCTGGGGGATAAAAATACTTGTCCAAAGAGATATGCTGATAAATATTTCACAGGCACAAAAAAAAACCTTTGCAAAGATTTTGTTCTTTCCTTTGGTGGAATACATAATTAAATATTAAAGCTACTGTGGGAAACTTTTAATGGAAGTGTTTAATTCAAAGGAATCAAGTTAAATACGACAGGGATCTACTTTGCTTTTACATTGGGGACCAGAACACTTAGTCATCAGATCCATTGTATTTCTCTTTTGTTCACAAAATAGCTATTATTGCTTATTCACCGTCAAGTGCATTATGCTAAAGTTATCATTTTAGGGCAGTCATGCTGTTTGAATCGTGTCTTTGTGTATCTCACATGTCCTTATAGTTAGAATTATTGAGAATAACTGACACGGACACTTGAGTTTGATGGGATCCCAAGTAGGTTTTACTGAAGCTTTTAAAAGCCGGTATTTGTTAAGGTCCTGAGTATCCAGCCTGGAGCTGGACTCTGCTATGCTTACTAATACTGGGAATTCATTTGTACTGAAATAAATCATCAAAGTCACATTTATTAATTCACATGAATGAGAGAGGCACAGTTAGACTCCCAGAATACCATCACACGGTAGAGAAGCAACTTATTTAGTACACTCTGAAATGTACAGTGTACTCCCTAACTTATCCCGAGGTAATCCAAGTCTGTGCATCTTTCCCTCTGTTTGTTATCAGGCTTCAGGAGACAAGGTGTTACAGTGGTCAGAGCGAAGGAAGAGGAGCCAAGCAGATGGAATCTGTTCCCTAATTGCATATATTTTTATGAACACACTAACAGAACAGATTCTTTTCCATATTTAGATGTACTTAATAGTAGCTTGCATTGCACAGATTGGAGTATTTTCAGGGTAAGAAGCTCCATCCCTAAATGGTTCTTGACCTGAGTTTTCCCATCTCTAAAATGGGTGGGATGGTATTTGTCTAATGACTTGCAAAGCTGAATTCACTTATGTCTAAAAAGTGATTAGTCTTCTAGATTAAAAAAACATAGAGCAGTGCAAAAAATTGTGATTTTCTCATACAACATGTTCTTCCAGTCTGAAGGGCTGGGAAGTCAGTGCAGTAAATTCCACCTACAAAGTACAGGAGGTTTTATTGTGTTCATCCCCAATTTCAGGCATCCAGATGTGAATGCGTTGGCTACTATCTCCAGTTTTAGTGCATTATTTACTTACTACTGGGGAAACTAAATTCACAGGTTAATTTGGAAAAGGAGAAAAAAAAAAAGGGCAAGAAAATATAGTCATCAAATTATTGCCAGTAACTTTCAGCATAATCAGGAATAGAATAACTGCAGTCAGCTTAATTTATAGTGCTAGAGAGTCAAACCCATTTCTGAGTTCATATAATAGAATGGATTAAAGCACACCAAATCCCTTCCCCCCTGGTCTATAAAAGTCAGGGAGCTTGAAAAATCGCTCTGGATGTCTGTGAACCCAGCTGATGCTGAGGTGCTTTTAGTGTTCAAGGATTTGGCTTGCACAGCAGGGAAAGGCAGAGCGTTAATGAGGGTATCATTTGTTCCGTTGCTTCTGCATTGTGAGCAGCAGCTCTGAAGTGCTTCTCCAAGTTTTGTTGCAGAATAATGTTAATTGAATTCCAGTCTGTGCAAGATGTAAGCCTGGAAGTAGCAAGCATATCTTTAACTTCTTGTTCCTGTGAAGATAGGAGGAAAGATGGAGGCGAAGGGCTATGATCCACGGCACTTAAGTTTGAAGAAATCTTTCTTCACTTTAATTGGTTTGGATTGGAGCTGTAGTAGCTTGCACAGTAAATCTATCCTGGAGTCTTTGTCAGTGAGCAGAGTGTGTAATATTGTTCACTTTCAGAGCTCTTTCAATATGTAGGTAATATTTTAAGTAACTTCCCATCTAACTTAAGCTCTGATCTTGCCTGGCAGGTCTGTACTCAGTGTATTGTACAAGCAGGACACAAACGAGATACCGTATGCTGAACTAGCAAGTTCAAAGGCAGGAGCACGACCCTTCTGGGATCGCCTGTCCGCTGCCAAAGCACACGGCACAAGAACCCAGGCCTTAATTTACACTCGCTTTGCGAGCACACACTGCACACCCAGCGACATGTCCTGCTGCTCTAAATCTGGGAACCTTTTGAGTCAACAGCGGTGAAAACCAGGTCAGAGCTCAGGTTTGCTGTGTCGGGAGCAACAAACGCCAGGGCAGGCTGGTGGGAAGGGCGAGTACTCGGCACCCACAGACCGGAGCTTTACCCAGCACCGTAGAGCAGGGGCTGGGCTGTGAGTGGAGCCGCAGGTGCTGTGCCCTGGGGCACTAATAGGCCTTAACGGCCCTGATCAGCTCCACCTGGGCCCAGGGACTCCACTTAACAAGCTCAGCCTGGCAGGAGGGTTCTTGTGGGCTCCTGTCCTTTGGAGAGCAGCTGGCTCTTGCTGCACCCTGACAGCAGGACTGAAAAAACAGTGTTAGTGCTATCTTTGAAGTACTTCCAAAGAGGAAGCTGCCACAGGATGAAGAGGAATGGATTGTACAGGAAAGGGGGCTCGGGGTGTTGAAAGCTCAGGTGAACAAGAGGGAAGGTTTCCCTCCCAGCTCCTGCAGAGGAAGAGCCGCTATGGAGGTGCTCAGGTGCCCAGAGCATTGCCCGCAGGTGAGTTATCAGTGGCTGTGAGTCCACAGCGTCAGGTCTCAGGCTGCTGTTTTGTGGCCTTGTGTTACGGTGAAACTGTTGTGCCCTAAATAAGTTGCAAGAAAGAGCAGAGAGAAACAGATCCTTGATTTATTTCCTGTCCCCCACGTGAAGTTACCAGAGGGTAAAGTTATCTGGAGAGTCAAAACAAGAAGTGAGGCAGCAAAACCAGCGCCTGCCATCTCTGAAGTGTTAATGACTCTGCCTGAAATTTGGCCCATCCCAACTATCTTTACCCAAATTAGAGTCTCTAAATCATGTACGTTTGTATTTAGGCACTTTAGCAATTGAGTATTATTTTCCTAGCAGGTGGTTTAGCTGTTGTGCCATCTCCTCTAGCAGAGTGTATTTTTAGTGTGTTTCTAAAAGCAGGAGCTTGATTTTGATGCTCTTTCTGTTCCCTGCTTTCGTGCTGTTTAAGCAGCCCCGCACAGATCAGCTACTTATGTTGTTGAGCGTACCGAAAAATGTCAGGATCTCATCCCATGGGCTTGCTTGAGGAACCTCACTTTCCAAGGGGGAGGCGAAGGTCTGCCCATGGCGCCCGTGGGCGTGAGGGAGCAGGGCAGGATCCGTAGGATGGGCTGCACGTGGCTGAGGTCAAAGCAGCTGCCTGCCCCTCTGCTCGGCCGTATCCTTCAGCTTGCTTTCTCTGTGAATTGGAGCACCTATGTAAGTTTATTGAACCCATATACTTTTTATAATCCCTCTGCTGACCTTGGTGGGTTTATATACCTCATCCCAGGTGTATAGAGCCACTTGGACGAGTCAGTAAGAGTAAGGCTGTGACAATGTAGCTCTGGGGCTGGAACAGGCTCCAAACCTGCTGAGATGCTCCCTGCCCTTTGCTGCCTCTCCGCTGGGGAGCCTGGGGCACCGAGCTTTCTCTCCGGGCCTGCTCCACCTTCAGCAACCGGGGCTGTGCAGGCAGTCGCAGGAGCAAGGCAGCATGGAGGTGAAGCTGCAGTCTCGCCGTTGCTTCACCCTGAGGCAAACAGGCTGAACAGGGGTCTCCAAATATCGAGCAACCGTTGTAACGTGGCCATCCCCAGGGCAGGAGCTACACCATGGCTGTCTCATGATGCAGCTTGGGAAGCGGGTGTCCCTGCTGGGGGTTAATTGGGTAGCGAGTGACCACAAGCAGGATGCCCAGGAGGGGAAGAGGTAGTGATTTGTATTTCTTTTTTTTTCTGAGGGTGAAGGGGTGTTATGGGGGGGTGGGGGGATCAAGTGCTGGATTCCGCAAGGCTACTCTGAAACAGAGGTACAGGTAAGCTTTGTTCTTGCGCTCTACCTTGGCTAGTGCCACCTCTGAGGCAACGATGAACCCAAAGCTGTAAGTCGTAGGCAAATAGTGGAACTGTTTCTTAATCAGGGTGTATCTGTGGGTTTTCTGCTTGGGATCCTTCTTGGCTTACAGCCCAAGTGCTTTCAAGGAGACTCCATGGTTTTCAAGGAGGCACTCCATCCTCCATGGACAATGAAAGGCTGGCCAGGCTGACCTTGTCATGGCTGGTCAGAGCTTTCTCCTAACAGTGAATTTTCCAGTTGCACATCCTATGTTGGCTTTGAGGGAAGTCTTGCTCCCTTCCTGTGAATCCCAGACCAGCCATTTTCTTTATTTTTACTATTCTCTGTTAGTTTGGAGATATTGTCGCAATTTTCTCTGTCTTTATTTATTTATTTATTTTTAGTGAGCTCCTCAGCTTACCTAACATCCAGAGAGAAAAAAGGGTGCAAAGGTTGTTTTGAAGGATGTTATTTTTTGCAGGTTGGATCTTGGCTGCTCCGAGTTCCCCTCCAAGGCTCCAGGAGCCTCCCTTTCTGATGGTGGGCACTTTAATCTGCCCAGGTGTGAAGTGGATATAACAACTATGCTTTCAGCCAGCTTTGACTATTTAAACTTCACAGTTCTTCACAGCAAGAACCATTTCTCAGGGCTCTTTCTTGGCAGAAGACTAAGCAGTAATTTAAAGCCATTTTAATCTGAAATGAGAATCTCTACATGAGGTTTGAATGCACTTCAAGTGAAGTAAGTATTTGCAACTTCTGTTGATCCCTCTTAATTTTCTGAGTGTCCCTGTAGAAACAAGGTATGTTTGTGTAGTGGCAAAACACACTGATGGCTCAGCCTCATTGAGAGCTGTAGGGTGATAAAAGCAAAAATAGTAAGGGAGTGGTGTATTTGGGATCAGCACTGGAATGCACGTGATTAACCATTTTCCCTACAAAAAATATTATGAAACTCATCAACATCTGCTCCTGTGTCCCCTCCCCAGGACCACCCTGAAATTTTATCCCGAGTACAGAGTATTTCTGGAAGAAAAATTCATGTTTTGTTTAAAAAATAAAAAATTCAAGTGCTGTGCCCATATCCTGTGAGAAAGCACAGCTTTCTAGGACTGCTTTGACATTTGTGTGATCACAATTGATCATGCCAGAAGCTACCCCATGGCAGCTGAGCGGCAGGAATCGACCACAGGTATGTTCTTAGCTGGCCCCAACTGCAGAGTAAAATGTGTTTGCTTAAACCCTCTCTGTCACTTCAAATGAAAAGGTGCCTGAAGCAGCAGTTTAAATAAGCCTGTTTTACTTTGCAGTCGGGGCAGGCTAAGAGCAAACACACCCTCGGTTACTGTGTCTCACCCAAAGGGTGGTAACTTGCAAATTAGTGAACATCCTCAGAATTGCTCGGTTTTCCCCTGCAGAAGCTGTGCCTCTCTGCAGCCCCCTCGATGAGGGGTGTACAGAGGCACGTGGCGTGGCTGAACGACGGGGCAAACTCTGGGGGCCGGCTGGATAATAAATGTTCTCACTTCCAAGTCCCTGTTTGAGCTACCTCCTCCCCTGCAATTTCTGTGTTATCGTTCAGATGTATTCCCTCTCGGCAGGTTAGGAAAACTCATCACTGGAGTTTTATTTTAACTGAGTGTACACAAGTCTTCTAGAAATTACCAAGTCTCTTGCTGATTCAGATGCTGTAGAGGAAAAAGACAGGCAGACCTGAAATGTCTCAGAGCAGCCTTCTTCTTTAACAGCCCTCTATTACTTTTTTTGTTTAGTGGTGAGCTATTTGCTAAATCCGGATGCTTGCACCAGTCCTGAATTTGGAGCCGCTTCAATAGTCAGTTTTTCTTGCCAAAGTTACCTTCAAAATTCTTTAAAGCAATCTCTGTTGTGGTCTGGTTTTGGAGTGGATCCTGTTGTCCTTGTTGCAGAAGCGAGTGTTTCAATTAGCATGCAGCACAGCAGACGAGTTAGAGCTGCGCGTATTAACTGGAAGAAGTGAGCAATTAAATGAACTTTGGTTACACAAGTCAACAGATCTCTGCTTGAGTACATTAGCTGAGGGTTTAGCGTATTTCTATTTGCATCTAATCAGGTGCAATTGCTTCTTTGCTTTTAATATGATGTGTGCTTACTAGATCCAAGTCTGATTTTACTTTATTTTTAAATTATTTTTTTTTTGCTCTTTTACCATTGATATTGAATGTTGATGGCAGGCAAAGCATTCCCGGGCCAATTGCTGTCCCATGGTACAGCAATGTCCCATGTATCCCATACAAGATAAACAGCCTGATGCTCTGGATAGATACATTGAGGTTCATCCTCAAAAATAAGACGCTGCTGTCTTACAAGAACATAGAGGCTCTGATGGTGGTGGGGTTTCTGGTGGGTTTAGCTGTTGGTAGATGGTGGATCCTGCAGTAGTTAGGTACTGGTGGAGGACAGATGTCCAAGAGACTATTTCTTTGGTACTGGGGCAATGTTTGTAGACACACTACCCTCTGCCTCCATAGCTCCTGCCCAGCTCTCAGGGTGTGGGGAGGTGTCAGAAACTGGCAAAGTCTGTGCTGGTCTGTGGAGATGAGGATGTGACTTGTAACCCTGGAAGATTTTATATTTCTGGTGGCAAACCTCATTTCTGCCTGTCTCATGCAGGGCAGATGTCTGTCCCCATAAGGCACTAGCTGGTCCAGGCCCAGCTCTGGTGGGGTGTGCAAGGGCTGGATGGAGCAGGGGATGAGCTCTGTCCTTCTCCAGATGAGCAGCCTCTCCCTGTGGCTCCAGCCAGCGTCAAAGCGGGTGTGGGGATGCTCGTGCCTGGGGCTGTGTGCTCTGTTCCTTCTGCGCGGGAACAGATACCTGCGGTTTGCCGAGCTGTCAGTCATGCACCCTTCACAAGCACTAAAATTCAAATCAGGCAATATCAAGGGGAATTACACGCCAGCATTGCTTGTCTGATCAAGAGTTTCACCTTGTGCTCTTGAGGGATGCGTCTTGTAATTTACTTCAGGCTGAGGGATAACGGATTTTTTTTATTATTTTTTTTTTTTCCCTATCCGCTTTAGCGCAAGCTGGCGGCAAACTACCTGAGCCCTCTGCTGCCTGGCGCGTCTCCCCTGCCTGTTTCCTTTGCTGGCAGCGTGCAGATTTCTGCTGGTCTTTGATCAAGCTTTGCAGCTGGGGCCTTGCTTTCTTCACTCTCTTTTATTCCGTGTGCTGGCAGTTCTGGTTCTCCCCATCACCATCCCATGTCCCGCCACTGTACCTGCTTTGCCCTTGGTTGCCTCTAGCTCCTGAGCCGCATCCAAACAGCCTGGGGTCTGCCTTGGGGGGAATAGCGGTGGCACTGCTGCTGTGCCACAGGGTCTGGCATCTGCTTTCATCCAGGCACCTGGGTTGAAGCTGAATTTGAGGGAAGAAGAGAAGCAGGAGGCAGTGGCCACGTGCTGCCTCTGGTACTCTGTAGGCAAGGCAGGTCACAGAGGCCCTCTTTGCTGGAGTTGAGGATGGGAACCTGAGACTTTTAGTGCCAAATCTTGAGCTAAAATTTGCCTGAGCACAGCACAGAGGAGTATCAGGTGCCTCCAAGAAAAAACAGCTTTCTCCTGTTCTCATGGCTTTGTAACCTGCCCGATTCCCTCTGGTCACCCACAGCCCGCTGCACCCATGGACAAATCCCCCTAGGTGAGCCCAGCAGGGCTGCTGGTCCATTTTGCAGTCTCTCCTTCCTCCGTAGTTCCCTCAGCTCACCGGGAGAGGCCAGGTTTGTTGAGTAGCCAGTAAGGTTTGATTCAACATGCCATGAAGCGGAGTGCCGGGAAGGGCTTCCCCAGGGCTGCGATAGCACAGGTTGGCTGCTCTGGGAAATGGCCTTTGGCAGCTGCCTGGTGGGAGAGCCAGCAATCGGGAATCCTAGCAGGAGAAATCAACCCTTCCATGGGTTTTATTGGACTCTTGGAAAAACAATAAGACTGGGTTTGCTGAACAATGTTTCCACTAGGAAATGCTGCCGTTTAAAGCACAGTCCGTAGAGCGATATGTTGAGGGCAGAACGTTGCTCAGGGAGCAGGCGAGTGTTTGGAGCAGATCCTTGGGGTTGATGAGAGGCTGAAGTGTTGTCCCCAGTTTGAGTGTGTAGTACCTTCATGCCTCTCCTCTCCAAGCACCTGCAAGGCAGAGAAAGGCAAAGGTGTGTTACTGTGCAAGGCTTCCAGGCCATGGCTCGCATCTTCCCTGCTCTTGCCCTGGGCTCACGCTGAGGCTGAAGGAGAAGGGAATTGGCAATAAAGGTGTTGGGTTAATTGCCTGCTCAGAGAATGGCTCTTGCCTAGAATAACAACATGCCATCGTCACCAAGTTGTTCACTTGGCTGTTGGGAAGCACTTGAGTTCTGGTGAGCTTTATCTGCCCCTCAGGGTGTCCGAGGAATCCTCCCCACCCCACTGTCCTCTGGCTCAGTGATGCTGTGGTAGATGATGGATTTCACAACGCATCTGGCTCCAGACATGGTGAGGTCTGGAACTGTATTTCACATTTCTGTAGCCCATTCCAGATGAAGACTACAAGGAACGGGGCCATCATAACCACCTTGCTCAGGAGACATACCCACATCATACCACAGACAGGCAACTGGAAGCATAAGGTAACTTCTTCCCAGTCAAGTCTTATGGCAGAGTCCCTCAGAGAAGTGTTTAAGGTGTGCAGGATCTTTGTGTCAGGGTCCAAGCATCTCCCAATTTTTAACTGTTGCGTGGCAGAGCAGCGATGGGGACAGGCCTCCCAGCCCTGGCGCACAGATGGGGCAGTGGAGCAGAGCTGGGGAAGGCAGCTGGGAGATGCTTTGCAGCCAGGACCTGGGCCAGGTCTCCCCATACCAAGTGTCTCAGCCCCAGGCATTTTTCCTCTTTGATTTGCTCATGAAAAAAAACAGTTCCAATGCCAAGCCTCGGGCAATCCCTTGCTGGTTTACGATATTACAAGCATAGCTGCAAATCTACCAAGAAGTTTTTCAAGTCGCTGCTTTCCCTGTGGAGTCAGCACAGCAAAAGCCATGTCTAGGTGAGATGCTTCATCCCTTTTTTGAATTTTTTCATCTAATACCCTTGTCAAAAACTTGCAGGCAGCTGCAGCTCAAATCATCCTGCATTTTTCTTGTGATTGCTTTGCCTGATATCATGGTGAGTATTCATATCAAGTCGGTGCATGATAGATGGTTAGATTTATGCTGTATGTTGTGATCTGGGGGTATAAATGTATTTAACTGACTTACTCAGCTTAAACACCAGCACTGTCTGCTGCTCCCTCATCAGTGTTACATGCCGAGAGAGATAAAATAGCAGTGGTAATTGTGGTGATGGAGTGTCACTGGCAAGTAATATGAGCACAAAGACCATTTCCAGAGACAGATGGAGTATAACTCCTCTGTAATTTCTCTCAAATTATTTTTAGAGTGGGACAGACTGAAAGCCCCTTGAGAAGAGCAGCATGGAAGGTGTGAAGGGCCAGGAGCTTGAGCAAACATTAGGACTTCTTAAGAGTTTGACACTTATTAAAAAAACAAAGGCAGGGAGAGAAGAAACCCAAAAGTGAAAGATGTGGTGATCCCAGAAGCATGAGCTGTTTTCCAGGGAAACTGCTCCCAGAACTAGGGCAGAGTTTATCAAGAGCCGTGGTGATAAACACAGCCGGCTGGGGCAGTGCATAAGACACTGTGGTGCATTTACGGCCCTTTTATGCCATCTCCCTCCTTTGAACTTAATTTACTGTGTGGATCAGGTGCCAAAGCCCCTTGGTCCCAGCTTCCTAGGCTTTCCTGTTCTGCTTGCAGAGTTCAGGGGTGACAGAAACTGCCCATCCTCCAAAAGGACTTCACCCCGGTGCTCACCTTGCCTCCAGGCTGGTGTGTCTGCCGAAGGGTTTTGACAGCCTTCCGCTGTGGAGGAGCAACAACGGGGAACAAACAACCCCCCAGATCCAAATGGTGTCCATTGGGGAAACTAAAATAACAAATGAGAAGGACAGGTGGGGTCCATCTTTCTGGCACAGAGAGTGAGCATGAGGGAGCAAACGTGTTTCCTCTGTGAAATGTGGTAGCTTTTGACAACAGCATGACATCTTGGATTGCTTGGTGAGCCAGTGATAGAGATAGAGTAATGAGGAGCAGGAATAATTTGGGATGCAAAGCCAGGGACTCCTGGGAGACCCACAAGGAACATTTGCATAATCTTGACATCTTCCTTTGGCCCAAATCCCCAAAGTCTCCTTCCTGGGAACTTCACAAACTCTTCCTCTGAGTGCTGCTGTAACAACATCCTCTGCTCCCCTCCCTGTGTTTTCTTGTAATAGCTCTTATGGGGCTGTTATCAAAGGCTTGGTGCAAGGCCAGTCTCTGAGGAATTGGTTAAAAGTGTTTCCAGTACAAAACTGGGTTCCTCTTTTATGATGCAACGTGAGTGTAATGATTGTATCCTGTGCAGGAAAACTAATCAGCAAACTTTGTTAAGGCAGAAGAGGAGGGAGGAAAGAGGTGTGCAGCGGGTCTAGTGCAAGGAGTGAAGCATCTTTCTTTTGTGCTGGGGCTGCAAAACCTTATGCCATTTGCGATGTACTGGCCAAATGTACAGCCAAGAGGTAGTCTCACTCAGAAGGACCTTAGGTCTCAAAGATTTAAAACAATGCTCGGGAGAGCATGGGCTAAAGAGAATGAACAAAAGGTCATGGGCAGTGACTGAGCAATCAGGACAGACTTGACCTGGCCACAAGCAAGTCTGAAGTGTCCAGATGAACTGCGAGGACTCACCTTTTTGAGTTGGATGAGAAGAGGATCATTGTCCTTCTCTCTGAGAGCACCAAGCTCTGCTAAGGGGTCCGACTTGCAGGGTTTCAGTGAGAATTAGATACCTACATCCCAGATCACTGTGTCCTGGCTCCCTTTCTGTGCCAGGAGGCTTCTGGTCCCACAGAAGACCTGTGTGGGTGGTTGGACATTGAGTTCTGGAGCATCCTCCTGGATCTGCTCTGCCATCTCAGGGCAGGGTTACAAGGGGATTCACTGCTTTGGCAGCTGAGGACTTCAAGGCATTCAGGACCACCTTATGCTCTCAGATGAGAAATGACTGCGCTGTGTTACCACTGGCAGGACTCCTCCTGCCCAGCTACTCAGGCAGGGACACAACACACACTTGCTCTGAATGTCACTTTTCCTGATTTAACCAAAAGTGGTGTTAAGAACGCAAGGAAAAGAGCACAGCTGTGCCAGTGTGCTGCTCCTCAGCACTGAAGCTTTCAGGATGGGAAAGCTGCTCTGACTTACAGAGCTGAAGGTGTGTTTTTCTCCCCTTCTTCCTAATTTTATTTTATTTTGCTACATTTTTGCAATTATCCCCTCTGGGGCTATAATTTTTGTTTAATATCTAATGCATTTTTAAAGGCAAAGTCATTACTGTTTTGGAACTATGGGTAGGTTTTATTTTTATTATTTTTTTTAATACAGCAGCCATAAGCAATTTTAAAGCACTGCTTTACTATATAAAATGATCTTCCCTTATGATTTGATGTTGATACTGCAGCCTGATTTATTTTGGAGGGCTGCAGCAAATGGTATAAATGCTTAAAAGATAATTGTGTTGGTGATGGACGTATGGGTAGCGTACGCACAGCACATATTTAAAAGACAGGATGGCAAGGCAACTGTTGTTCAGCTGCCAAGATTTCTCAGTGTCTATGAGGTATAGTGGTAACTACGTCAGCCTGGAAGGTTTGTGATCTTCCAGTCTTGATTTGGGTGCTTGACCCAGGGTCAGCCTGGCACCAGGTTTAAAGCAGATGGGAAAAGTATTTGGATTCTGTCTTGGTAATGGCTCGTGTGGGTGGCTAGAAGGGTTTAGCTCGGCCCCAGAGGTGGAGGATTTAGGGGAAGAGATGGGAAGGACAGAGCTGCAGGAGTACCGAGGAGGAGCGGTAGACATTCAGGCCCTGTGACAGGAGCAGGACTGCAGGAGCAACCAAAAACATGTACGGGGGGTTCCTGGGCTTGGTCCCCTGCGTTCTCCACCGTTGCCCCCCTTCCCCTCTGCCATCACTGTGCCACCTCCCATGCAGCAAGGCTGTCCCAGGGACGCTGTACGCATGTAAGGGGTCCTCACCTGTTCCCAGGCTATGTGTACTACAGAGTGTGGCCTCTTTGTGCCAGGCTCTCTGCAAGGTGCCCGTACCGAATGTGGTGTATTTCAGCACAGGGAGCTCAGCACGTTCCTTCTCTAATACGTAACTGGAACTTGACTTAGGGAGGTGAGTCTTCAGGCATCAATGAGGACAACCTAACAGGTAGTAGGAAGGCTTGCTGCAGCCCAGCTAAAAGTGTTCAGAAACCAGATCCTGAAGTCCAAAAGGGAGCAGCAGGTCTGGCTAGACAGCAGCGGTTTGGCTCAGGAACCTCTCGATCTGATTCATCCGCATGTGCATGCACATGGTGCTGGCTGCCTGATAACCACCTCTACAGCCTCCTCCAAGGCTTCTGTGCCCCCTTCCAGACCCAGGCAGTTGTGCCTCTGCCATGCTTTACCGGTGCAATGGGTTATGACCCTTGCTTTCCTGCCAGCCAGGGCATGGTGTACCTCCGGGCTGGGATGCCTGGACCAGCGTGAGACACAGAAGTGTCAAAGCCTGGGTGGGCATGAGGGTGCAGGAGGAGCTGATTGAAGGAGATGCTCCTGTACAAGGTGGGCTGAGGCTTTTTGCTGTGTTCTCCAGCAACGTTATCTGGACAGCATCAGGCAGGACCTGAGTCCTTGTAGCAACAGATTATTCAGCCTCCCTTTAGTTTTCTGACTTGCAGTGAAGGCATAACCAGGTTACGCTGCCCGGCTCTGCTGCTGTTGCCCAGCCCTGTGCCTAGAGTCAGCCTTTCTGCATCACCATCAGTCCTGTGCCATTTCTCTGACAGAGAGTGCCATTTCTCTGACATGGGTGCAGTTGTGGTAGCATCTTCCTGCTGGTCTCTCCTCCCCCTGCTCAGCTGAAGGGTTTTTCTTTGGGTGAAGCCCAGATGGTGTTCCTGCAGGGTCATTAAATGGGGGCCAGACACTGGGGTTATGCTGCGCGTTCAAGTGCCGCCGCCCTGACAAATGCTTCAGTGTACCGTCACTAACATCTCACTTGTGGAGAGATAAATGTAGCTGGCAGCAGTTATCATTTGGGCTAAAAGTAAAGAGGAGAGGAAAAGAGATGGTGTGAGGTGGGGAAGGAGCAGGCAGGGGGTAGGAGAGCAGGGAGGAGGGGCAGGGGAAGAGAAGGGGATGAAGGTGTATTTAAGGGAGCAGGAAGCCTGCTTTGTGCCTTTGCATTCTGCCCGGAGAGACTGTGAAGGAGACTAGCCCTCCGACAGCACTGCTGTAAGGCGATGAATAACGGTGCCCCTTGCAGGGGGCCGGTGGGAGCTGGCTGTGGACTGGCTCGGAAGGGTTTCCCCAGGTGGGTCCTGGCCAGGCCACAGCTTGAGGGTCTGTCGTTTGGTCCCTACTGAAGTTGTTTCATGTGCGGTTTTTGGCAGCCTTTCTTTAGTTGAGATTAATTTTTTTTTTCCTCCTGGTGGGTGAAACGCAGACCGGGTGATGGATGTGCTGGTGACGTTTGTTTGAAGTTTGCATTAAACCTCTTTGGTCTGGAAACCTCATGCGCAGGCTCCTCTCTGGCCCAGCTCTCGCCTCCCAAGCTCACCAGCTTGGAGCGGGGCAAACTGCACCGAGGTAAGTTAGAAAGGTTTGGGTGACCGCACTGAGCTCAGCATCTCCCAGCCTCAGCCGCCTGCTGCTCCGGCATCCCCAGACAGCCCGGCTGCAGCGAAGGGGGCTGACCTCTGCAAAGAGCTGCATTCCTGCAGTTTTGCTGGCCCTCCGCTCCCATAACCTAGATTTGTCTCCCTGTGCTGCCACATTGAATATCCTCTGAGCTTTGTCTGCTACAGCTCTGGCTCCTTCAGCTTCTGTGGTGTGAGGAATTTAGCAGGGAGTAAACCTCCTCTGCCTGCGCCTCCACCCTAAGCATCCCCCGAATGGAAGATCCATGCAAGGAATTGGAGATCTCCTGCTGCTGACACAGCCCTGGGCAAAAATCTGTTTTATAGCCAAAGGGCACCTTTAGAAACTATTGATGTATGTATTCAGGGCTTTTCCATTGGAAATAGGGAATTTGCATAGGGCAGTAATGGACACTTTTCTGTCTTTGTAGAGGATTTATTTTTTCTTTGTAATGCTTCAGACTCTTACACTATGATAAGGGGCAGGACTATTGAAACAGAAGGACGAATTCTTGGCTGCCTCCCTGTGAGGTACTTGAGGTTCAGTACAAAGCATTTAAGTAATGGGACATCTCGCACAGCTGCTTCATTTTCCTGACTCCCAATGAGGTGAGACAGCGAATACCTCACCAACCATGGAGGCTGTGGCAGTCTAACACGATGTATCTAAGGATGATTAATCCGGAGAAATAGCCTGGCTGTTCAGCTAGCTCAGGTTCCAGGTGCTGTATGGGTTTGCCTTGCGTCTGCAAAGTGTAGTGCACCGGGACTGTAGGCAGGGCGGGATGCTCTGCTGACTTGCACGGGTGTAAACTCCAGAGCAGAAGGATGCTGGCCAAAGAGCGGGGAAGGAGGAAGGTGTTGCAGTGGAAGGGGTGGGCCATGTGCCCAATGTCCTGTTTGAGTCAGATGAAGCCCCAGCCCAGGAGCTGGGACTAATAGTGGTGGGCAGCCTTTGTACAGCCTGGGGGAGGGAGGGGCTTCTCTTCATCCGCTATCCAACAGTGCCAAGGTGTGTCGGCACATCACTGACCAGCTCTTCCAAACGCCTGATTTAGCTCAAGGGACTTATTTAACCCCTGTCAGGTTGAAGTAAAGCCTATAGCTCTCCCTTCTGTCCTTTGTTTTGTTTTGTTTTCTTCTCCTGACTTGGTGCAGCTGGACTGTCCTTTCTGGTGTCCTGCCCTGTATGTGTCCCTGAAAGCAGCATTCACACAGAGGTGATGGACAACACTTTCTAAACAAGGCACCCTAAGCCCAGGCAGATCATGAGCTTTATCCTGAAGCTGCTGTGTGCATGCTGGGTGAACTGGTCACTGGAGCCCTGGCACCATCCCTCTTTGCCCAGTATGGCAGAAAGGCTGTGACACAGCTCCTTGCTGTGGCCTCTGCAGAGGTGGCCCGTCCAGGAGAGTTGCTCATGGAGGGTTGCTGAAGCATCCCAAACCCTGGGGCTGCAGCAGGAGTGAGAGGCAGACAGGCACAACTCGTGTTGTCCCCAGATGCTCCAGGCTTTTTTCCCCTCCAGTGACACTGCACAAGCAGAGGGGACTGATGCTGTGGCAGATCCACCTGTCTTCAGGATCAAGGCAGGTGCTGATCCTGCTGCTCCAGCAGGATTGGAGCCTGCAGTGCTGCTTTTGATATTAAAGATGTGACAGGACTTGTCGCGAGGAGCCTGGGTGCTGCAAACATGGCAGGTGAGGAAGGGCTGAGGAAGGCTGCGTGCCAGGAAAGAAAATAGCTGCTCTCTGTGCAGCAGCTGCTTTTCCCTCCACCGCCTGGCTCAGGAGCTGCTCCCCATTGCCACGCAGTGCAGCGGACGTGCTCTGAGCTCCCTTGCGCTGTGCTCAGCCCTAAGTGCACGGAGTGCTGAGCCCTTCGTGGTCTGTCTGGGTGGAGAGCAAACTCCAAGGCGGCTCCCATCTTCTTCTAACTTTATACTCTTATGTGCCTTGTTGGCAGATTAAGATTGAGCTGCTAAAGCAGATGATTTCATAACTTCTACAGGACCTTGCTCTTTACTTTGATTTCCTCCGCCTGAAATGTCTGTCTGGGGAGAGGTTATTCAGCTGTTTGAACCACTGTTTTGATCTGCTGTGCCAATGCCTCTGCTGATAACTGTTGTTTCTCTGATGCAAGTGCAGAGGGAAAGCAAAACCACTGCTCTGCTTCCCTCTGCAACTGACTGAAGGAAGCAAAATGCCTCATTCTAGTTGCTAGGGATGAGTTTATCTGGGTACTCCTGGCTTCTAAGTTTCTGGACAGCTTAAAGGGAAACAGGAGCCAGAGAAAATGGGGCGTGAATCAGAGCAACCTGTGAATGTGGGCAAACTCTGGAGAGGAGGCTCTGCCACTAAACTGTGTGCTGGGTATGAAGAAGGACAAAGCTGCTTTCTCCAAGCAGCCCGATTGTGTTGCTTCATTACTGGCTTAGCTGGAAGAGCCTGCAGAAAGCATTTGGGTGCAGACAGGAGCTGATTGTGCTGTTTTTCTCCCCAGCCCACCTAATCTTCTCCATTGATGTTTCTGCAGCCTCCCCCTTCTCTTTTAAAATTAAGGCTATTGTTTTTCCTGTTGAGGAGCTGCCTCTAAAGAATGCAATCTTGGGGGCATATAAACTTTTCTCCATCACTTTCTAACTTAAAAATACAGACAGTCTTTATGAATGAAAAAGAAATTTCATAGAAATGTTGAATGCTATTACAGCTGGGAGTTTTCTAACTAAATGCTCTTTAGCAGAATATGCCAACTTGTTGAAACTGAAATTCTTCAACAGGATATATTTATTTTAACAAAACAATGGTAAAGTGCTCTCGGCTCCATGACAAAATTTCTGGCTAGAAATGGAGGAGAAGGAGCTGGGGCAGCTAATAATGCCCTGGTGCTGGGGTGTTTGCTTCTGATGGGGGATGCTCCCGCCAGACCAACCGCTGTAACTCTGGGTGCCTTGAGGAAATGGCTTGGTGGTGGGAGACGAATGTCCCCTTCAGCTGCCATTGAGCCTCAGTCCTGTCTCATGACTTGTCTCTTCTGCACAGTGTCTGTCGTAATGTGATGCTGAACCAGGACACATCAGTCCCTGGGGTCCCCGTGGGTCTTGGGGGGGGAGCAATTGGTGGGTCATGTGCAGCTGCATTGCAATGTGCCAGTTTCTATACAACAAAGATGCTTTTTAAGGCCAAACTAGATTCCCTCATGGAGGAGGGATGAAAAGGAGGCAGGGAGCAGCTGCAGAGAGAATACCACCAGAAAGGCTATCCTTTGATTCGGGGTCAAAAGCAGGTTTCTCTGCGTTTCGGCTATAAGCCCCGTTAAGTGCAGCTCTAGGCAGTCTGGAGCTCTGTGACAAGCACTAATTTTGAGAGATTGTTCTTTGCTGGTGGACAATTACACACCGATCGCAGCAGGAATCTGAGCGTGGCTAATCTAAACGGCCTGGCATTTTGCTATTCAGGAAGTAATGTTTTTTGATTTGTTAATGTTATAGAGCATTTACCCTGTACAATAAAAGTTTGAATGTTCTCCCCAGGTTTCATTATTTCTCAGGTTTACTTAGTACAGTTAGGAATGAAATACATGGGCACCAATGTTGTTTACAATTAGTAGAAGATTGCCATTTTACTGTAGCTAACCGCTCCTGCGCATGCCACCTATAGCACTTGGAAGCAGACAGGCTCTTGTGTGAGTCCTGTTCCTGGTGGATCTTGAATCGCTAAATCCCTGCGCTGAGCTCTGCTGAGTCCCAGAGACCAACAAGACCTGCTGAAGGCTGGCAGCCCAAGGGACCTGCATCTCAAACAACAAGCTCTTTGTGAACACAGTGTCCTTGGGACTGTGCATTTGTCATTGTCAGATGGAAGCTGTAGGGTAGGTGGCAGAAAGAAGAATTAATATGTATCGTGGCATATTTTTTTCCTGGTAATGTACCACAGGAATGAGAGGTTCTGGGCAAAGGTCTAATTGAGCTGTTTGGTGTCTGTCTGTCACAGCTGAAAGCAGTTTTGACATTCAGAGGTTGCTCTGTGTGTGGATAGTACTGCTTCTCTCACTGAACAGCATTACCCAAAGGTCAGTGCCATGCGCCATGAGTGCAAGACCTCAACCAACTTATAAAGTCACAGCTTGGTGCTGTGAATTCAGCTACAGAGAGATCATTGGTCTTTGGGAGGTGTTTGACTGGACAGTTGCCTGGAAATCCTCCTGTCTTCTCTCCCACTCTCCAAGGAATTGGTGCTTGGATTGGATGTCTTAGAGTTTGGTTGGTGTTGCTCCTGGCCCTGCTGAGGGCAGTGGTGGTACTCGGAGGTGTCCCACTGCAGAAGTGGCCCTGTATGCTCTGGTGGCAAGTGCAGGAGAAATGTTGGAGGTGTCTAAGGGCAGCTGATGTTGCGCTGTGCAATACAGTGCCTTGTTTGTACTGTTGCTGCATCCCAGTACTGGATGAACAGGGATCCAGCATCACCATGCATGATTAAGCGGGCTAGTCAATAAATCCTTGGCTAGTGTAAAACAGCTGACTTCAAGGAAGTTGCAATTCCTTGCACCAAAGAATCCAGCGATGAGCATCCAAATTCATCTGAGAGCAGCTTGTTAGTAGCACCTAGATACTACAGTAATTGGTGAGCTATAAATACCAAAGGCAGACATAATATTAAACAGGCTGTGTCATCAATTAGCTAATGACAGAAGCATAGAAACGTTGGATAAAAATAACCTGTAATAGCACAATCCTTTTTTCTTACTCTCCTCCTACTCTCCCTCATCCAGAAATGAGCAGCTCTGGGACACCTCATTTTTTACTATTAATAATTTAGGAGCTGTAACATTCTGTGATGAGCAGTGTCTGATCTGCAAAACATTCACTTTCTCAGATTGCTTTACACTTCCAATCATTTGCAAGAAGCAAAGCTGGTAAAAACAAGAGGATTTGATGCACCGGATTCTTTCAGGTAATGAGGTGGAGCATGTGGCGCAGCTGCTAGACAGAGTTTGTTTAGCTCAGTGACATTATTGTGATGGCAACAGCTGCCCATCGTGCCTCAGTGTGGCACAATAAAGAGCACAGGCAGGCACAAGGCGTGGAGGGGGGTCCCAGAAAAGAAACTTAGCATTATGTTGATTCCTGGGCTTGGATTTGCAGCTGTGGATCAGACCCCACAAATGCAGCTCAGATCAATAAAAACCTGGACTAACCCTGTCAGAGATGATGGGGCATCAGAGTCTGCCTCGTGCTTTCACCGCACACCACACAGCAGAGCCCCGATCCACCGCTTGGCGCTACGAGCGGGCAAATGCTGTTATGGGTGGAGAAACCTGGCTCCCTGCAGAGCACTGACACTAGCCCCTGTGTGCCCCTGCGCTCGTGCCCCTGCGCTCGTGCCCCTGCGCAGAGGATGACGCTGAGGTCTCCCTGCCCTAGAAATGCAGAGGGGTTGAGAGGACCAGCCTGCTCATCACTAAGGAGCAAAGACCTTTTCCCTCTGGATGCGCCTGTTGCGGTCGAGCGCAGGCTTTGTGCAGCATGGATAACCACAGTCATAACTGCACGGCTCTGGTAAGGGCAGAGAGAAGACTTCCTTCATTGGTTTTGTTCAAAACTGACTGCCAAGCTTAAAAAGTTGTGGAAGAGGAGGATGCAAGGAAAGGGGGGGGGGTGCAGACAGCCTGACCCACAAGAGAGCATGAGCATGCAAACCCTGTTGCTGAAGCTTATCAGCCTGAGAAAACCCCTTGGCAGATTTCCAGGAAAAAAAATGAAAACACAGAATGGTCTCCTGGGTCTGTGTCCCAGCCGTTAACCCCCTTATCAAGCTTTTTCTTTCTGGCAAGGAAATGTTCTGGATGCGAGAGGCTGACCTGAGAGCTGGAGTCTGGGTGGGAACCTTTTTTCCTTCTAAGTTTCTCTCTGTGATTTAATAATAGCTCAGGACTCTTTCTATAAAACAGCAAGACAAATGAGCCCTGACTTTCTATTGGTTTTTAAGTGGGCACAGAGCTGACTGGCAGGTTGCTGGGTTGCTCTCTGTCTGTGAAAGCCTTGGTGCTGCTGCGCGTCCGCTGCCGAGCTTGTCCCTGAACATCCAATGCAGTCCTGGTCTCCCCCTTCCCCTGGGCAGGGAGTGCAGGTGGCTCTCAGGGGCACAGAAAGATGCTTTTAATGATGTTTTAACTCAGGTGGTGAGTAGCACTGTAACAAAAGTAGTTCCTGCTACTTTCTTCTCTGTGCCGGCTATTTCTGTTTTGTTTGCTTGACAGTTCTTGCAGCAACAGTTTAAGATTTGGGCCATGTGGATTAAGCCCTGAAGCAGACTTTGTGTGACACTGGGGACAGAGATTCACAGATGCAAACTTTCCGCTAATCTTTCAAGTTCCTTTTGTAGTTGGAGAGCAGCCGTCTCCTCTGCAGGGTGATTCAGAGAGGCTAAATTAAGCTCTTTCTCTGAATCAGCCTCCTGGGCAGCTCGTTTTGCAGTTCCCATCTCTACAACAGCCTCGAGCGCTACAGCTGGGACAGAGCTCGAAGCCCAGAGCTGGTGAGATGGCTGCGAGAAACAGGGGTCTCAGGGTGCTCCAGATCCGTGGGGCTGGACCAGCCCAAGGGAGGCACCTGCTCCCCTACATGGAAGGTTTTTCCACTGCCATTGTCCATGACGCCTGCTGGCGATTTGGGGAATCTGGGATTCCCCAGAAAACTGGTGATTTGGGGAACCTCCTGATAATCCTGCCTTATGTCTGGGAGTGGTTATGAGTCGGGAAGCCCGTGTAGGGCCAGCTGTGTGGTCTGCGCTCCCCTGAGCTTTGCAGCTCAAGAGCCAAATGATGGAAAGAGGGAGAAATGCTGAACCTGATCTTGAGCAGAGAAGAGAAACTGTCATGATGCAGCTCTTATCCCTGCCAAAAATTCCTGCTGTTTTTTAACAAAGTCAAAACAAGTTTGTTTCTACTTAAATAACAAAAATGCATTGCAAATGTTGAAATGCAAACGTTTTGACTTTTCCAATTTTTTCAGGTTCACTTCCTGCCTTTTTCTTCACCTCACTTTGTTCCTTCCAGGTTGTGAAGATTAGGTTAGGGTTTGATGGGAATATCCTGAAATACCTCAGCTTTTGAAAATGGAAACAAAATGGGTTTATTTTTTGTTTGTTTGCTCCTTTGGGAACTTCTGTTAGTCTTTAGGAAAAACGAAAAACCACCACCGAACTTCCAAATACTCCACACTAAATGCTCTGTTTCTTCTGGTTCCCCATCTGTAACACACGCCTGTGTGCAAGAAGCAGTGCCCTTATCGAGTTGTGGGGAGCTTGTGCTCACTGATGGGCAGGCTGGAAAAGCCTTTAAAGAAAGGCTCTGGCTGTTCTCGTGCTGTTGGGAGTACCCAGGCTCATAGTGGATCAAACCAGGACAGTGAAAACAGCAGTGGATAAGTGGGAGGAAAGAGCTGTGGGAGTGAGGATGAGGGGACGGAGCTGGCCGGGAGTGAAGGCTGTGAGGGACCTACTGGGACTCACCTCTCAGGGAGAGTGGGAGCTGCCGCCGCTGGTTCCCAGGAGAGCAGGTGACTCCTCTCCCTGCTCCTCCTTCCCACTTCTGGCTTTTGTGAAGTTACAGAAATGGCAAGTGGGGGTGATTTAGCATGTCACTGCTGAACGCAGGAGGTTTTGTGGTAATTAGCTTACTGCTAATTAGGAATTTCCATATTTCCTTGGAAGAAAACACAGATCCATTTATAACAAGCCACTGCTTGCAAAGCAGTTACCTGAAATATGTTTTTCTTTTTCTATATAACGAATTATTAATTTTTAAATCCAAATACGCCAAAGATGCCTGTCAAGAATGTTGGTCTTTGTAATTTAAAGGTTGTGAACGTATCCTGTGAAAAGTCTGCAATAAGTCTTGGTTTTACTAGTTTAAAAAAATAATTAAGAAACCAAATCAAACCATAAAAGCAAGCACAACTAACTCCGCAGAGTATAAAAGGGATATTTTATTTTTCTAAAACAGTGACAAACTTCTGAAATCTGGATACCTCTGTGCACACACTCTTCCATGTAAATACTCTAATACTCATGGATTTTTGTCTTGTTCTTTTTTTACTGTTGACTTCCCTGACTGGCTGCATGTACAAGTGGTGGAGGTGACTCTGGTCTCTTCCTTGCTTGGTTACGAGAAACAGGAGCTACTCAGGTGTGATACCTGCGACCTTTGGGTGCCCAACTTGTTGCCTGCTGTGAATGTTGGGCTGTTAAACTATGGATGTCTTATATGGAGCCAAAAGGTGGAAGAAGAGCTGGTGTCAAAACTATTTAATGCGCAGTGAGTACAAATGACTTCAGTGAAGTCACAGTGAAGCAGAAAGCAACAGTTGAAGTGAGGGACCAAGACAGATTTTAAGCAACAGAGATTCATGGTAGAGCTGAAAACTGACCTGAGACGTTGTGTGCAGTGTCTAAGCTTTATTTATTCTCAGATATCTCAGTTATATTACAAATGCCCTAATCGCAGTCAGTGTGGTGTGAGGGCAGCCGCTGTGCTGCGGCCACTGCCAGTCCACGCTGCCTCCTTTTTTTCCTGTACATCCCCAACCCATCTGCTCATGGCAGCAGGTTACTATTTCTCATTTTGTTCGTGGGCTGCGGAGCCACTCGGAGCAACGACCGAGCCTTAGGTACAACCCCCACCCTCTGCAAACTATGCAGAGCAAGAGAGGATGAGGTTTGCTGGAGTCAGAGGTGTCTCATGTGCTTCAAGCTCTGCACTGGAAACACTGATCCCGGTGACTTGAAGGAGGGAAGCTAAATGCCATCTTGTTTTCCAAACCTTTCTAACAGTGATGATGGTGAGTTTGCTGAATAAATTAAAAGACTTTAGAGTTTAAGGGGGGTTGAAATGTTACTTGTGTTTATTTTAAAAAATACATACCACTTTTTATAATATTTTCTTGGCTCATTAAGTTCTCTTTCATTTTAATTTCCTTCCTAGAAACTGTATGATGTGCTACTCATTGCTCAAACTCAAAATGGGATTTTTATCATTGGTACTATCTGTTTAAAATATGTTTGACAGATAAATTCCTCTTATTTCCCCTTTTCTACCCACCCCAGGGCTTAAATATCTCATGAACAACAACAACATCAACAAAAATTGTTTTGTTATTCAAATGAGACTTCTTTTCCCCACTGCAAATTCCTTCCTCCCCGCAAACTGTGTTTTTTAACAATAACAACTGCCTAAAGCTCTCTGATTTTTCTTCATAGGCAATCATTCTGGCCCAAAACAAACAAAATAGGGAGCCCATTAAGCTAGAACCTGTTTTGCATACACCTGCAATAATTATTTAGATATGCACATCAAAGTGAATAATCTGTTGCACAACATAATTGGTTAATTTTGATTATGCAGGAACATCATCTTGCTGCATTGATAAAGGAAGCTCTTGCTTGTAGGCTGGACAGTCACTAATTAGAGCTGGGCAGAGTACTTCCCAAATACAGGACAGGTACCAGTGAGGATGGGGGGCTTTGCCATCTGTCCACAGATACTTTTGGTACTTTCCTACTTGCTAACCACCTGCCTGTTGCTAGAGACTTCTTGGTGTAATCAGTCAGGGGCTGGCACTCACAGGATTACCGACGTTTTGCCTGTGTGTGTGCATATAAAAAATATCTAGAAATTTTCAAATACATTAAAGTAATTAAGTAAGCCTTGCTGCAACCAAGTGAGATATTATCAACCTCACTTGACAGATCATTGAATGAGACACGGAGAGTTCAAGTGACTTGACCAACGTTGACTTGCTCTTGCAGCAGACTTGGGTTCAGAGCTGCAGTGTGGTATTGAGACAGCTGCCATCCCACAGCATCTTTCTGTGCTTCTGGAGCATAAAAAACTGAAACAGCAATGGGCTCTTCTGGTGGCCAGGTGGTGCCGTGGCAGCCAAGGAACCAAACAGGAGAGGGGAGACCCTCGCAGGCAGTATTGAAGAGAGAAGGCAGATGGGCTGGCTGCTCTGCTTGCCTGGCCTCTGCAATGGTGTGTTTCGAGGAGTAAGGGGTAGCACAGAGTTGGCATTCCCAAAGAACACAGCTGATGCTATGCTGTCCACCCTGCTCTGGCCCCAGGTTGCCATCAGAAGCTGGGGTATGGCACCAGGTTGCATAAGAGGTGTCCTCAGGTGGTAGTTGCTGGTGTTGGAGGTGGGGAATGCAAGTTGCTGCTGTGGGTCTGCGTGGGGATTTTGCCTATGAGGAAGCTTGGTGGCACAGTGTCAGGTAGTGGAGAGTGAATGGGTTTCATTGCAGCCAGTAGTCTGAGGAGGGCCTGAGTCACTGTTTTCCAAACAGCTTGAAGAGTTCAAAGTGCCCTCTGGACAGGGAAATGCTTTCCTTTGCATCTGCTAGTCTGGGTGGCAGATGCTACCCACCCTGTTTTCTGCCCTTCAGAGGGACGTGGCTGCCCCAGCTCTGCTGATGGAAGGGCTCTCTTGAGCTCTCCCTGATCTGCTGCATGGAAAGTATACCAGCCTGAGCAGATGCAGCCACAAAACGGGCTTGAAACTCCTCAGGCTGATTTTCCATTGATTGGACTAAGGAAGACTTCAGAAACCCCTCCGCTGGCAATATTGTGCAGGCAGGAGAGCTGACGGGTGGCAACATGGCTATGGGATGGTAACCTTTTTAATCAGCATGTCTGTCTGCAGAGAGCACCTGTATCTTTCCCCTCTGTATCTCCTATAACCACTGCAATTGATTTCTTGGCAGCTGGAAACTCTTTTGAACTTAAATTCTTAACAAACCATAGGCGAGCACAGCAGATGAGTTGGACTAGATGATCTCTAGAGGTCCCTTCCAACTCTGAAAATTCCGTGACCAAACTGTCCTTGGGGTTATCATAAGAACAGCAATAATTCAGGTCTGGCCATAAAAGCAACCCTATTACCAAGGGGTGGGGTGGGGGGAGCCCAACCCTGAACAAAGCTAAGGCGGTGGATAAAAAGGCAGCAATACTAAAACAGACGGTGAAATTGATGGCTGTAGTTCACTGCTGCTTGGCAAATTAATAGAGTTTCCCATCACAGACTCATCTCCTGGGACGGAGCTGTGCGATGGTGTGAGCTGCTGGCTGGTCCAAGGGTGTTGTGCTGAGGCCCAGCGCTGGGCAAGATTTTGGCTGCTGTTGGGCAGAGAAGCAGGTGACTGCTTTGTATCTGTGAGGGTGGTCTGGAGGCTCAGACTGAACCAATTCTGAGCAGGGAGAGCTGAAGTATGCAGTTCACTTTTCCATTAATTTAAACCTTTCTCCCTTTCCTTCTGTTTTTTGCAGAAGAGGGCTCTTCCTTGCTCTGTCAACAAATCTTCAGCTGGACACAAACCCAGGGACTTTCATGTGGCCGTTACCAAGGCCTTCCAGAACTGTGGGATGTGGGGACAGGCAAACACACCCAACCAAGCCACTGATTTCACCAATGCAGTGATTTTCCCTGTATCTTTACATTCCCAGCCCCAATGGGTGTTATGAGCTGGGACACATGGAAAGGCTTTTTCCTGGACCCAAGGGGCATGGTTTGGCCAAGAAGAATGTAATGGCATTGCTGAAAGCATGGAGAAAGGGAAATCTTGCTCTGACTTGCTGTACGTGTCTCAGCTGTGAGGGATATAAGTCAGTCCTTTTAGTCTGGGCTAATCTGTGAGAAGAAAGTCATGCTCTGAATGTCTTTAACGTACAATTTTTGCTCTGGTTGGCAGTGACATAGAGGATAGGTGATGAGAGAGGAGGGCTTTTTGATGGCAACCCCGAAGGCAACTGCTGACTCATGTCATCTTTTGTATTTTGGTTATTAAAGCCATGTGCATCAGTGGGGCAGATTGTGAGGAGGGTGAACATCTGGGAAGAGAGTTTGCATCAGATGTTGCACCAGCTGCTCTTGAATGCACACAGCAGAATTTGGGAAACAAGAACTGGGAAAGGGAACTGAATTTTCCCGGTGTCCATGCTGACCCTGCTGTATAAGTATGTCTACACAGCGCTTTGAGATTTCTCCATTGACTATTAGCCCAGCCCTGGACCTTGTAATAACTCTCTTTGAGCTATTCTGTGTGAAGTACCTTGGTCTATGCCTGAAAAGCACTATTTAAAATTATTAGCATGATGTGGGTTTGTTTTTTTTTATGTGCTCTAATCTTCTAGTACTGAAGTGGAAGATTTGAAGCGTGACATAAGAAGTGGTACTGCAGGAATTACTCTCAACGTGTCTGGATTTGCAGAAGAGAGCATATCTGGGCAGCTGAGCCCTGTGGGCTTCTCCAAGGGGGACTTTTAGGCTATCTGAGGTTTTCCCACCATTCCCTTGTTGGAATCCCTTGTTCACTGCATGATTAATGCAGTGAAGCCGAGTCTTTCCTTGCAGTTTTGATCATTCTGCCTCCCTGTGAGGTTTGGGGCAGGGTCGAAGGGGTAAGACTCCAAAAACATGCAGTAAAGGAGTGTGACAGGAGACAGGCTCTGTGCTGGGAAAGCAGAGCTGGCTCTGAGGCGTATGGGATCACGGGCGTGTGATCCTTAGGCATTCCTCCTGGGAGTTAGATGGGTTTTGCAGTCTGTCAAGGAGAAATGGTTTTTTTCTCTCTGCCTCAGCTGACACTACCACTGACACTGTTGCAGGAGTTGTCCTTATGTTTTCTTGAAGGGGCTGGCTGGTGTCTCTAATTGGCGTGGGAGGGAAATGGCACATCCCATGATTGCTGAAAGACAAGTTCTCAGCCCAGGCAGTGCAGTTGCATGGCCTGGGAAATAGAGCTTGTTGGCTTTATCCCTGCTAGTTGGCATTTTTTCCACTGCTCCTTTTCTTTTCAGTGCCCCAAATCCACAAAACACGTCTGTTGTCCCACAGCCTCTAATGACTGGCATGCACGCTCAAAGTGGTATGCATACCCTGGTGTGACTTGAGGGTGTGAAGCCACACGTGCACTGAAGAGCTTTGATGGAGCTGTGAGTACCAAACGCCAAATTCTGGTCTGCTGCTTGGCAGGTCTCTAGCTTGACTGTAGTATTCAAGGAGGGGGTGGTGAGAGGAGAAACAAGCCCGATGTTTATTCCAGAATTGTACAAAATAGGGCTGGAAGAGGTCTTGAGGGTCATCTAACTTTTCCTGTGCAGGATCAGTTTGACCTAAAGCACCAGCTATATCTGAACTGAAACCAAGTCACGTCTGCATATAAAGCTTGCTGAGAGCCAGAATTTCATTGTCTGAAAGTAGGCAGAGACCCAGATCTACTTTGCTGAAAAAGGCAAACTGTATTTAAAAAGATGTTCTTGAAAATTCAGGCAATTTTCTCAATGCTGTGCAATGTCTCAGTTAGTGTAACTTCAAAAATCAATTACTTTCTTTTACACTAAACAATGATTAAGCTGTTCAAAACACTTAGCAAACAAACAGCTGCAACATCCAGAGAATGAGAACTTCTGGAAAGGACCATAGTGATCACTTAGATACTTGCCTTTGATTAAATTAGAAACAGATATTCTTTTTTTTTTTTTTTTTCCCCTNTTCTCCCCTCCATTCTTCCAGCTCTGAGAAGGGTTATGCAGGAGGATCTGAACTTGTATTTTACATTCTTGTGCTTACCTCTGAACCCATCTTGTAATAAATATTTGAAAGTTTGACTTAAACTGCTCCAAATGGTTTCTAGATTCCCAGATGAAACGCTAAATTGCCTAAAAGAGGAGCCTGAAGATCAAACAAACTCTACAGTAGCAAAGCAGACCTGAAGATTACATATTTCAGTAATTGATAATGGTGCCTCCTTTTCAGACCTTTCATAAAAGAAAGAATCTGTATACTAAAGCCCCAGATTATCTGGCCAGACTCTGTAGCCATAGAAATCAAAGGCAAACTGTCAGTTCTCCCCATTTTCCTCTTCTTTCCAGGTGGTGAACTTCTCTTCAAAAGGAAAATTCTTTCTATGGGAACCTAGAAGGAAATCCTGGAAAACAGCTAAAGGTTAGTATCCTTGATTTGTGACAGAAAAAGTGGGAGCAGAAACCAACATATTTAACTCATGCAAGGCTGAGTAGTCTGTAGGCAGCAGGGTGATGGGTTTGCCCAGACATTGGGAAAGTAACTCTTAATGCCTCACCGTTTGGCTTGCTGGTTTGGGAGGTGACACGTGTCTCTTCCTTGTGCAAGAAGCTTGACTCTCTGAATAAATCAACTCCATCCCAATTTGTAATGGATTGTCTTCATGAGCACCATGGTTGTGTTCATTTTGGTTCATACTGGGCTAGAAGCTTGGGTTGAAAGTTTAGGTGAAGCAGCTGCACATACAGGAGACCCAACAGCATGTGAGAGTGCTGCCACCAAGGGGCTGGGGCAAAGCCTGGGCTGTGCCAGGGATTTGTTTAGAGTAACCAAGAGGGTATGTGTAAGTTGGCACGTGTGTCACAAGACCTGTTGCCTTCAACGTGCAATATGATCTTACCCACAGGCTTAAGTCTTGCGAAGAGGCAGAGTCTGCTTTAGTCAGGGCATTTTGAAAGCCCTGTTGCTGCATACAGTCTTCCCTGTTTGGGAGTGGTTTTCTGTTATTTTTATGATCTTACTGGTCTCTAGCTGCATGGGATGTCCTGGCTGCATGCAGCAGGGGTTCAATGCAGTGGGTCATGTAAAGATTTGCATCCAGAGGGTCCAGTATCCCTGTGGGCTGGCTGCTTGGGACAGCCAGATACCAACGCTTTGCACATGATGATCCGCCTGGTCCCCACGCGTTTGTGGTTTCAGGATACCCTTCTGCCTTCTCTGTCCTGGGGTGGGCTGGAGGGCTGTCTGCCCTTCTATGCAGTTCGGAGCAACCTCGATAGCAGAGCACAGTGGTGGTAGGAAACCGGGCCGCCGTAGGTGACCCACGTCTTGTACCGCAGCTCAGCAGAGTTGTACCTTGTACCTGTGAAAAGCAAATGCGATCTGGTTGTGTATCCCGCAATGGTGTACAGCCCGGGAAAGCTTATTCTTTTTGTCAGGTTTTTTTTTTTTCCCTCTGGGTTTTAACTTTCTGCTGCTGCTTAACTTTGTAAAATAATAAATGGCAAAAAATATGTTCTTAGAAATTCATGCCTGAGGCTGGGGCTTTTTCTAAGTAGTTTTGACTCTTCAGAGGGAAGCAACCGCTAAGCAAAAATTACCATAATTAACTATAGTAAACTGCCTGCCATTTGATGTCTGAGACTTGAAAGCTTCTGTTGGGATCCAGACAGTTTTTGAAAACAAAGCCTCAATAGCCTAATTAAAACAGAAAGGAGAGAGAAAGGGGAGCAGGAAAGACTGGTGATAAATCTAAACAAATCACAATGAGCTGACAAGGGGAAAGGTAAACGCAGCCTCGCTTCTTGGTCCAAAAAGCCTGGGAAGTCTGGATGTCATCTTGCCCCAACATGCTTTTCCTCTGAAGCGAACGTTCCCTGTTGCTCTGGATTTCACATGGGACTTCGGTGGAAGGGAATTTTGGATCAGGGTGCAGTGTTTCTCTGAATGTGCAAAACGGACGCACTTTAAGATTTCCAGTCTTGGGAAAACACATCAGATTTTGAGTAAGTTCAGCCTGAGGCAACAGCAGCCTTGTGATGAATGTGGGCAACACAAATATTTGTATACCAATTAACTGCGCAGTGCAATGATAATAACACATATATGCTTTTACTGAGATAGTGCTCATAGCAGTTTAAATTGGGTCTGTAAACACTTTGATTTCCTGGGAAGCAGGGGGATTTATACTGCCTTGGGCGGGGGGGGAAGCAGGTTTCAAAGGGGCAGCGCTGATCACACAGGCACATCTGCAGCACGGCAGAGGTCAGGCAGATTGCACCAGGGAAGGGTCTTCCCTTGCTCCTCTGCACGCTTAGACTGCTTAGCTGCCCAATGAAATGTGAGATGAGGCTGTATTTTGTCATCTTGTGCTGGAAGAAGCCTGGAAAAGCAGTCCGTGTGGACAGCAACCCCTATAAGTGAGTGTAGTGGATTCCTGTTGCTTTCTAGATGCTTTCCAAGGGCTCTGACTGATGAAATCAGTTTGTGTTCTGGTATTGGAGGGGGTTTCCATCCCAATGGAAATAGAGAGGCTTGTGGAGCGCTTCCTGAGCTTGGATCACAGCCCCACAGGGCAACACCAATCGCATCCTGGTGTATGTCTGTGCCTGGCAGGGACCATCCCTCGACGTCCTGAATTGCAATGTCACTACAGTAGCATTTGACACTGCCCTCAGGAATGTGGCCAGCTTTCCAGCAATGGGGCCACTGGAAAACCTTTGCTGCTGTGATATTTGGTGCTGAGGAGCTCTGGCGGTTCTGTACAGCTGGAGTATGGTACATGTATGGCTGCTTTGCAGGCAAAGTGCATCACCGTGGGAGTTACCACCAAAAGCAAGGGTGTTCCATGGCTGGGGACCTCATGGTACCTGCTCATACTGCTGCGTGTGGAAGGAGCACATCTACAGAGTCCAGCCTCAGGGGAGCAGCCTGTATCTAGCCCTACAGGTATATCAGCCTGAGCAGGTGGGAGTGACCTTGCAAGGATGAACAGAGCCACCAACTGCTGTTGAGAGGCAAGCACTACCCAAAGGGGCAGCCAGGACATGGCTGCTCTTCTCAACTGCTGCACCTTGTACCTGGTCACGCAGCACGTGCAGGGTTGTGCTGTGACACTGTCATGTCACAGTTGTGAGTTGGAGGCTGAGGCAGGTGAGCTGTGTATCCCAGGCTGAGCTCTACCTTGAGCTCCTCTTGCAGCCTCTTTTGGTGCTGCTGTAAGCAAAGATGCCAGGAGGCACGCGTGGCCTTTACAACCTCACAACTTCTGACTGAAGCAAAGTAAGGAGCAAAGAGAACCGCTTGAGGGAGTTTTCACTTCTAAAAGAATAATCAGACTTTGACCTCAAGGAGGAAATTCACTGGATTGCAACTGCCTGCCAGCTCTGATGATGGCTAGATATTTCCCTAAGCCTTTTAATACGAGTAATTGTACTCACCTTTCTCAAAGCTCTGATTTAATGTTGGATTCCCTGCCTGTCCCTTTTGGCATTTTGTGGGGTGGGAGAAGCAATTGCTTTTCCTTCTGATGTTGACTTATCTCCAGTTGTGGCTGTCAGATGTACAAGTGAGCTTTTGAGTTTGGCTCCATGAATCCTGCTGTTCTCCCTAAGTCCACGAATGAGGCTGTAACCATAGCAATTCTCTTTTGTTGCTGCTCAGACAAACCACCAATGTGGAAGACTCCCGGTCTGACATCCTTAAAGGGAAAAGCAGAGCTTTCTTTGCTCTGAGAGCTCAAAGCAGAAGAGAAGGAAGGAGTCAATAAAGGCTTCTGGCCACTGTTTGGCCATGGCTGCAGAGTGTCTAGGCTAGACACGAAGACAGCCCTGGTGGGTCAGAGCAGAGATCTGTGAGGATGCTGTGCTGCCACCAGCAGTGACCAGCAGCAAACACCTGTGCAAGAACAGAGAGAGCAAAGAGTGATCTGCTCTCCTCACCTCTGTGTTTGTGGTGATCTCAGAGGCTTCCAGAACCATACATGGTGTCTCTTGTGTGCAATAGCCCTACAATATGGGCTAAGTCCCATTCCAGCTACCGCCAGTTTGCAAAAGCTTTGACAAATGCTTCAAACCTCCATTTATCTATATGATAAAATCCTGGGCCAGTTTATGGTTTCTTGGAGGCTGTGTAAGTCCAGTGTGATTCCACTTACTAAAACAGGATCACCTTGGTAGTCCTTTCCCATGCTGCTACCATTACAGATGTCAGCTGCATCCTGCCAAACTTCCTCAGGGCGAATTCCAAGCATAAATGAGAAAAAGCTACTTTTTCAGCCAGTAGAGCCAAGCTATCCAGCAACTAGAATAAACTAGACCAGTGAAAATATAATTTTTTATATCCTGTGAGCCATAGGAGAGAAATCACCTATTTGTCTAATACAAGGAAGTCTAAAACGAGATGCTCCATGTTTAATGGAGGGTGCAGTTCAGCAGTGCAGCTGAGCTGATCCAATGCCGTCCTGATCCTGAACATTTCTACTTTGCATTTGTATGTCTTTGGTGCTCCAGCTATTGCCAGCTTTGATTTTGGTTTTGCTAGTCTGCTCCTGCTGAGATGATCCAACTCACTAAGTTGGCAGAAAAATAAACTTGGGCAAAAGTTTTTCCCCAGGATAGAATAAAGGAAGCACTTTCTGTCAGATTAGCGAGCTGAACTGGCCCTGTGAAGGGTCTGACACAAGGACAAGGGAGGGAGTGGGACCATATGGCTGATAATCAGGTTGGGGAAAGGGAGGAGGAAGGGTAGGAAGACTAGGACTGACTTTTCTGGTAGCAGAAAACTCTTAAATAATCTTCTGTGCAGTGGAAACACGCCATTAGCTGTGACACCTAGCATTATGAGAAATTAATCCTGCCCGCAGATTTTCAGCCGCAGTGATTGGGTTAGACAGCCTGTGTTAAACGCAGTGCAAAAGCACAGCGTGAGGGCAACATCTCTGCTTTCTGGGAAACGGATGTGCTTGGAGTTATGAATGATTTTGTCTGAAATTTATCCCAGAAAGCTCCTACAAGATTGTTTACATGATTGTGCCTTCTTTAACCTAATTATTCAGCAGAAGCCCCACGTGGAGCTGCAGTGTGTGCTAGCAGAAGCAGAGGCACTGCTGGTAGACCTATTTTACCTCCCTAAACAGCATTAGACACGACAAAGAAAGCAGCTGTCTATGCCACAGTTGTTACAAGCTGTTATTCCCGCCTCCTACCTACCCTTTGAGATGATAATATTGTCTGCAAGAAGCTGCAGTATATATACAGTATTTATGTGCTATAAATTGTAGTGCTTACTGTGAAGTGCATTGTGGTGACGGAACTCCCTTTTCTCGTTCCCCGTCTATCTGGGAGATGTATTGTATAACTTGGTGGAAAGGCCCAGCAGCAGCTTACACCTGCAGCAGAAATTTCTCCCAGGAAGCCAGACACTGCTCTAGCTTCAGCTACAAGTGACTCAGTAGCTGGAGAAAGTACTTTGGGGTGATAGTTGTGGTGGTGGGAACCACTGGAGCCTTGTGATGGCCCCAGGTCCTGGAGACCACTCATCTTTTTATTGGGATGAGTCGACCCTCTGCACCTGCCCTAGGCATTGCATGAAAAACAGTGTGGTCTCCCTGTTGCATTCACGCTTCTTTGTGGTCCTGACAAATTGGCTGGTCAAGAAGGACCTTCCATGAATAGTATAGTTAATGCTTCCCACTCTGATGCCCTTTGCTCGCTGCGGAAATGAAGCAATAAGGAGGCCTTGCAGTGTAATGCTATTTCCTGTGGAAGGAAGAAGGGAGGGATATACGCTGGTAAAAGAGTGGGCCAGGGAGCTGTACAGACAAAAGAGGTTTAGTGTAGTTGTCGGTAACCCTGGGATGATTTGGGCGTTTTCCCTAATGACCTCCTTGTTGTTGGAAGGAATTGCATATAGACGTGAGCATGGCTATTGCTTTCTTCTACTGTCTTGTGGGGGCTGAATACATTTCTGTGGCTTTCAGTCTTGCAGGCAAACAGTCTCAGGCTGCCCAGCATGTGACGGGCAGTGTCATGGGCCCTGTGGGATGTCTGTGTGTGATCTTGTAGACTAGATGTCCTGTGGGCCTCTCCATAAGACCCAAACAAGGCACCCAGAGATGGAATAGTGGTCACCACAGGCTCCATACATAGGCGATGGTGGGAAAGGGTCGTATCTTAGGCACCTTGGTCAGGCATCTGGACACGAATAGCCATCGTATGACTGCTCAGTATAGCAGTGTCGGACATTCCTGCAAATGCAGTGCTTACCCTGTGCCTTACTGTTATGTCCTGCCCATGCCTTGCCTTGGAAGAGGACCTTTCTTGTGCTTCATGTCAGGAAAAGCCCAATTACAGCACTAACACAACATAAACTGCAGGTTATTAATGTCAGCTGGCTGCAATTTCACCAAATTTGAAACTTCAGGAGCCAGGTGCTGGGCTGCCTTCTCCACACCACTCTGCCAAAGCACCTGTTTCTCTTCCCTTCCCCAGCACCTCGTGCCAAAGGCCATGCTGTCTGCAACCCCTGCGGCAGCTCCCTAAGCTGCAGGCTGCGTGTGGATCTGCCCTGACACCTCCTCTTCTGGCTTTATGCAGCTCCCTACCCTCATCTCCTCTCGCACTGCTGCTCCTCTCAGCAGCTGAAGTAACAGGAGTGAGTGGTTTGTGAACTCTAGCTGAACTGACAGGATCTCTTCATAACACTCCACATTTCTGCAATTAGTTTTTTTTTTAATTTAATTTTATTTATTTTTAACAGGCTCTGCTCCCAGATTTACTGAGCTGAATGCAATTGCTTAGCTTCATTATTCTGTTGCAATAGGTCTGCTGGCAAGTTTATTAAGCAATAAGGGATGAAAGGCAGCAAGTTTCTAGGTGGTTATAGTGTGTGTTGTGTAGTGTTGATAAGGCACAAGGTCGAAGGCTCACAGCTTTAATCACCAGAGAAAGATACCCTGGAGAGACAGGATCTTATTGGTATAATGACATGGAAGTGAGTCATAAAAAGGGAACTGCTATAAAAACTGCCCATTCCTCTTTGCCTGGAGAAACCGATGCTTAGGAGAGATCGTTTGTAGAATTGCTCTAGTGTCACATCTACGGCTATCTTCCCCTCAAGGATTATGGACCATGGTGTGAACTTGAAATGGAAATCCCCTAAACCAGCTCCTTTCTTTATCTGCTAGTCAGAGGGAGCTCCAGTTTTGTTGATGAAATTCATGCTGAGGGGCTTTCTCCCCCTGTAGAAACCCTGGAGCTTTCTGTGTCCTCAGGGGACTTGCCAGGTCTTGTGAAGTCTGGCAAGCTGCTGCTGGTGCCCCCATCTGTGTAGCTGTGGCTTCACCTTGTGGTGCTGCTGCTTCTCATCCGCCGGGATCCCATGGCTGTCCAACATGATTGTAAAGAAACAGCATCTTCCTTGGGCCTGAATATAGCTGAAGGCACACCATTTTGTGGACGTGGACTCTGTTTTCCCTAAACAAGCAGGTCATGTACTGCTGTCTCTTGTTCTTTCTTATCCTTGCTTACTGGTGTGAAATCCAACTTTAAAATCTCTGCTCATGGGTCTACTTTGTCACTGGTCATCACTGTGATGTTTGGCAAGTCATGTCATGGCTACCAGACTCCTGGCCTTACACACCCCCTGTAAATCTGGGCTAATAATACATCCCAACACAATGCAGTAATTTTAGGGTGAATTAACAAATTCTGGACGATTGGAGACATATCCTTTAGAAATGCTAAGTAATAATATTGTCTCCCTGTGGAGACTATTAGAAATTGAAAGATGACATCTGAGGGAAAGATACCGTTATAACAACGTAGAGAAACCAGATGGGCAAGTGATCCACACAGCTTATGTCAAGAAAACAGGAAGCATCTGTCTCTGTGGGGAATGGAAGAAATAATTAATGTATCTATGTACAGCCTGGGAGATTGATAGCTGTAATTTAGCAGTGGCTGTTCAGCACTTCTATCAGTAATGACAAAGTGGCCTGCAGAGTTACCTGTTTCTTAATCAATCTCTTGATTGCAGTATGGAAGGGGCTGGAGTTACTCTCTGAAGAGAGAGATCTTATAAAGTGAAGCAACAGTGACACACAGCCATATGGGAGACCATATGTGAGGACAACATCTGCGGAGGGCTTCATCTTTTCTTTCTCTTCCCCCTCGCCCCCTTCTCATCTTATGTAATTGCAAAGGGTTATTGGATTAATATGCAGATCAGCTGAAGAGCCCAGTCCTGTGAATCAGACTCCTGTGGCAGGAAAACCTGAGCAGTGGAGTCCCGTGGCAACGTCAGAGAAGTAGCAGATTGCTGATTTAACGCCCCAATGTGCAAAGCCTGCCCCTGTTGTAGGGGAGAGAGGCTGGAGGGGAGTTGTGCATTACCTGGTCTCTGGGATTAATGCTGAGTGTTGTTGTGGGGCACCACTTCAGGTCAATGTAAATTGCGGGTGTTACAGGGGGCTGTAAAGTCAAAGTGCTTGTGGTTGTCCTGTAGTCCTCAGTTGGCTGTGTTATAGCAGCAGTGCTCTGGTGGCTGGAACAGTGTAAGCCTTTTGTAGGTAGAGTGATGTGACAAGGGTTAATGTGCTCAAAAGCTTGTCTGTTCCCCCCACCCTACATCCCAGATGATTTAATGTGACAGAGCACCTCTGTCTGCTGGCATTGCCCCATCGGTACAACACCTTGCAGTGCACCAAGCTGCCTGCAGCGTGCTGCTTGCTCACAAAGCAGAGCTCCCAGAAGTTTCCTCCTCCTGGGCTGCGGGAGGAAGCAGAATATGGCAGAGCTGGGTGTCAGGAATAAGGTGTTGCAGGTCTGGTCTTGACCCTGGTTCCCTGTGGCAGAGACCTCAGGGCAGGGGGTTTCCAGTGATGCAATGAAGAGGGGCAGAGCAGGAAGATGAGAGAGGGGTGGCCAGGAGGGAAGCACCCAGTATCATGGGGTCCAGTCCTTGGACCTCAACCGAGGATGTTTTTTCCACAGATCTTCATTGATGTAAGTGCAAGGTAGTCCTGAAGGCTGACTGGTTAAGACACAACCTAAAAGCCTTGCTGAGGAGTAGCTGTAGTAGAAGAGAGGATGGAGCCCAGGCCTCTGAAATCCGGTACCTGTGCTGCAGTGCTTGGAGCTGGCTTTGCATCTGGAGAAAGGACTTAAATGGTGGGCTGAGGTGACGGGGGGGCTGGGCCCATCGATCTATGAGCCATGCTTCCTGATGGGGCAAGTGGGTTACATCTGACATCAGGCTACATCCTTTTCATCGTAAGTCAGCAAATAGCGGGCTTTGCTTTTCACCTGACGTGGCCCTCAGATTTGAAATCCAGTGTGGGAGAGAGATTTACTTTAAGGACAGAAAATGGTGTTTTACTGTTTTATAAGTTTGATTCTGCTTATAGCCCTTTCTTGTTCTGTTCAACTTACTGTAACAGGTTTTCATCTGGAGTAAATAATGTAAGTGTTCCCTCCAGTGGAACTGCGATGGTTCACAGCAGCTTGGGTTTGATTCCAATAACCTTAACTCCTCAGTGTAATTAACTAAAATAATTGCCCTCTCATACCCATGTCTCACATCTTTGAGACTACTGTGATGATTTTATATAACCTGGGATAAATTCAACCCTAATCAAACTTCTTAAAGGCCACCCTGCTTCTGTTAGGGATGGAGATGCTCCTTTGATCCTCATGGTTTGTCAAGCGTGATTTTCATATGACTTGAACTGGCTGAGTGCATAAGTTTTTCAGTAACACAGTGGGTACCTGACGTCTCTTTGCTTTAGGAAGCTGATGCCACATGTAGTTTAGTGCGCTGCCTAGGCTTTAGCTCCGTAACTCCAGTGAGAATCCCTAGGGAGGGCTGTGTTGATGGGTCTTTGGCTGAGCTGTACGGGAGACAGCTGAGTGGAAGGCGGCTTGAAAACAGCCTCAGCACCTGCATCTTTTCCTTTGGTGTAATGTTTTGCTGCAGGGATTTCTGGACAGGGGATATACAGAAATGTAGTTATTCATCCTGCGCTGATCATAGTGAGATACCTGGAGCTAACAAAGGGTAATGGGAAAACACAATGATTTCTGGATTCAGCTTGAACAGCGGCTGAACTGCATTGATCAGTTCACTTTTCTTTAATGTCTTGAGTCACTAGACAGAAAGGGATATGAAAGAAAGAGGGAGTGAATTGACATTATTGCAATAGCTACTTTATTGCCCTATCACTTTGTTCCTGCATCATCCTCAAGGTCTGGTTGTTCATCACAGAGCCCTGTAACTGAAAGCTCCCTCTTGCCACATCCTAGTGCGATGGCTTTGTTGTACAGCGAGGATGTACAACAAATCCTTCCATGGCTGCCGCAGCAGCTCTGGCCAATGACCCATGCCATGGCGCTCTCACCCCAGAAAAGGTTAGAGTGAGCCAGGGAGAGGTAATGAGCCTCAGTTAATTGAGCCTGTGATGCACTACAGAGCCCTCTTCCCTGAACATCATCTTCTCACTGAGGAAGGCAAAGTGGTTTGGTGATGGATTTCATGGAATGGGACACCTGAGAGCAACAGCTATTCGAGTACAGAAGTGTGCTTTATGGAGAGATTATGCTTTTGTTTAAGCTTGCTTGGATGTCGAGGTGACAGCTGTGTAGAGATTGTGTGGACAAATGAAGTGAGAGCTAATGCTCAGCAAGAGGGATGCAAGCTTCCCAGGGGGTATGGATTTGCAGTACAACACAAAATCAGATTTCAGAGATCAGCCATGCTGAAAAGATATTGATTGAAGACAAAATGCAAGTACTTACCTGCTCATTTTCTGTAGTGCTTTATTGCTCACTTTTGTTTAGTTTTGCACTAAATAAAGGGATCTTTGTCTTTTCTCTCAGAGGTCATCACTCTTTCCTCGTATAGGAAAACCTGCAATACAAAGGAGAAGGCAAAGCTTCGTTTTCTGATTATACCAACAAAAAAAAAATTGTAATTATTTGGCTGTATCTGCTGTGGACTGATGTGATCCCCTTCACCTGTTGAGGATTTTTGGCCTCATTTCCCATTATGGGGTGAGAGAAGAAATGAGGACAAGCAAATGACGTGACCAAGTGTTACCAGCTGTAATGTCCCTCACAGTGTAGGGGGATCATCTGGTCTCTCACCCACAATTCTGACCATGGGTGGGTGCTGTAAAGGGAGCTGTACGGGTGGGTGCAGGCTGTTCTGCACCACAGAGGCCCTAAATGTTTAAGTTGGTTTAAATGAAAATCCAAAGGTCAGGAGTTCTTCAGAGGACCCCAGGATCATCTGCTGAGGAACCTTTCCTTTGCCATGAGTGACCACAGGCATGTGGAGACTGAGTGTGGCTGGTAGTCATGGACCACCCAGATGGTAATGGCTGGACTGCTAGAGATCCAGAAACCAGGGGAGATGGACTGACAGAGGGACTGGGAATTTGGGCTCTCAGGTTTTTAGCCTCTCTTTAATACTCAGGTGAGTGAAAAACAGAAAGTTTTTGAGATCTTCCCTGTTCCTATCAATTTAGAGATAGATAAAAATGAAAAAAAAATGAGAAAATGAACTGTCTGGTTGTGTTGGGCAGATAGATCTTGTGGCCCTGTGCTGCTGGATCTCATGCATTCAGGAGCAAAAGTCATTGTGGTTTAAAGCCTTTCTGTAATCTATGTGGTCCCAAGTCAACTCTTTGTGATGAAGGTCTCCTTTCCAAACACTCCTGAGGTTGAATGGACATGGAAATTGAGGTTGTCCCCATTGGTCAGGGTGGATGGACAGCATGGACAAAGGTGGTCCTGTACCCCTGTTGTGAGGACAGGGATTGATTCCTCGTGCTTTCAGTGGGCACCTTCCACTGCCAATAAATTCCCTCTGTAAAACACTAGGGAAATGCAAGCTGGTTGCCACTTCCTACAGGCTGTGAAACCAAACTGACTTCTCTAAAGGAAAGCAAAGATATGGTCACAGGTGTTCTGGTGGCTGCAACATGCTCCCTGCCTCTTCCAAGGCCCCGTAGGTGAGAAACACACCAGAAGGAGGGCAGAAATCCAGAGCTGCTCAAGCAGTAACAAAGGAAATTGTGTCTGTGCACGTGTGCATTTATGTCTCTGCAGCTCTATTTCCCTGGATTTGTCCTTCTCTTTCTGTGATCAGAGCTGGTTGATGAACTTTAAAAAAAAAAAGTGCATGAATGATTTGCCAATAAAAAATTACAAACTATTTATCTAGAGAATGTTATTTGTCTCTAGTCAAATTGCTGAAAAATGGATTTCTCATTACATTAGTGACCTATCAACAGTCTAAACACTGGGTGGGCACTACATGTGAGTGCCAGCAGGCATGCTGTTGTGCACTGCTGGTGAAAGCAGGGTAAGAGCAAAGTAAAAATCTAGGTGAGAGGGTATATGATGATGTACTTAAGTGATTCTCTCACTATTCTGTTTCCTGATCTTTATAATGATTTCTTTGTTTATTTAGCATATAATCCTAAGGTACCAAGTATATATAAATGAATATTTGGAGAAACAACATTAACCTGCGGGAATCTGCCTAGAGAAATTGTGGAGAAATTGCATCTATAACAAAATCCAACAAGTTGAGCAGACCTTTGCCTGCTAGAAGTATGTGGCATGCATGGCCACAGTATTGCATCAATATGGCTCTTGCTAGTAATGTAATAGCTTGTACTCTACAAGGGATCTGTAAATCCCAAAATGCCTTGGACAGTGAGATCTACTGGTAGCATTCCCGTCTGGGAGCTGGCAAAACGGTGGCTGAGACTAGTAGTGGCAGCACCCTGCCATTGGTGGCAAAGCTGAGGAGTGGCTCTAGGTTTTTTTCCCTCTCCCCTGGGCTACTTTGCTCTCCTTCCCCAGGGACCAAAAATATGTTCATGAGGACTATATCACAGGGCACAGTCTTGTTTTGTGCAGGGAGGGAAGTCTCTATGGCTGTCTGGACCGTGAGCTCTCTCACATCAGTGTTATTCCGTGTAATCTAGAAGACTGGTGATCTTTGTGCTCATCTGGGAAGTGCAAGATCCTGCCTACATTTCTGCATTTGTTGGTCCCCTTTAAATCCCATCAGAGCTGACAGGAAAAGACAGTCATGGCTCTCTTGCCCTTGTAGCTGAAGGAAGGCTCCTGCTGACCCCAGTAATTGTGGATCAGGTACTTCTTTGTTCTGTCCGTGCAATCAGGGCTTCCATCTGCTTTTCCATAAATAGAAAGCACTAACCACTTCAGAAACCCCTGTTCCCACTCTTGACAGCCAGGGTCATGCAGGACTCATTAAAGAAAGTAAATAAAGGATGTGGGCAGGCCTGGCAGCGACAGCTTTCTTGTGGCGCCAGCAGGCCCTCTGCCAGGTAAAGCCGAACTCCCAGCAAGAGCTTCTCAGAGCGCCTTTGGGATGTGTACAGAAGAATTCTGTGGTGAGATGAAATATTTAAAACCGCTTTGGGTTGAAGCGAGGTGGGGGAGCAGCAGCCTCTTTAATCTGTGCACAGTTTTAAGACTGTGTGTGAATCATTGATGAGGAGGGCAGAGTGTTTCTAAAGCTCTGGCAGGTCATTAAACCTGGTGATGGACTCATTAAACAGGGAGCTGCATGGAAAGCCCTGGACAAAAGTACTGGAGTATTTCACATGCGTTGCCCTGTGGAGTGCCAGCACTTTTTACCTGTGACTTTCAGGGTATTGTTGCAGTATTTATTAATAAAGAAAAATATCTTAGGCCAGTGGATTGTGTTGCATAAGAGGAAATGTGTGAAAGAAGCTCTTTGATCTGTCAGGGAAAAGCATAAGAAGATACAATAGTAGGAATTCAGGACTCAGGGTTTTCCTAACCATCTGATGGTGTTGCACATGGGGGTTGGGTAAATCACCTCTTCCAGCTCTTTTAACTGGGACATAAATGGGGCAGGGAAGGGTGTGTGTGTGTTGCAGTGTTAGTGTTCCCCTGGCTTCAGTGGAAGAAAAGTAGAAAATGCCACTTTGCCAAGTGGTGTCCTCAAACCTGTGTGTGCTCACAGCTTCTGCTGGCCTCAGTGCTTGCACCATAGTGCTAGTTGACCTCTACTGTACCTGCTGTTTTGTGCCTTAGGCTTTTTCTGACCCACCTGCAAAGAGCATACATGCCGTTCAACGGGTTGGATAGTTTTACAGCCATTGCAATGAGAAATGCAGTGTTAGATGGTTCCTTTGACTAGTTTGAATTTTACTTTCTTCGGAATGTTGCTTTTCAGTAAAACTATGTACACAATTTTGCTTTTCATTAAAATAGTGCACAGTAAAACTGTGCTTATGTGCTGGCCATAGACCTGAGTAAAGCCAGTGCTTACAGTACCTGTGCTTCATCTCTAATTGTTAATTATACAGACTTAGATACTTGGATGGTATAAACTGGCATTACCCTCTTGGCTTCAGATAGGTTTACAGGATTTGAACAACATCCCCTGATTGTCTTACATTTACATAGCTGCGTTCCGAAGCACTGTGCAAATGTCATACAGAGGAGATGATATCTGCCTGCCTCAGGGGGCTGGACATTGTCCCTCAGCTGACAAGCAAGCAGCAAATGCCCTTTTCTGCAGAAAGGCCGCAGCTGTCTGCCCTTGCTTCCCTGGCCCTCAGGAGAGTGGAAAGAGCTGCAAAAGAAAAGATCCTTCAAATTTGTAAAGTGGAGGAGGAGCAAGGGGTTAGCCATGTGGAGGATGCTTCTCAGCTGACAGCTCTTAGTTCCTTTTCCCTCTGTTTCTTGTTTGGGCTGAGAATGAAAGGAGCTGGAGGCAGCTTGGAGGAAGAGCTTGTCCGGCATGGCAAAAGTGAGGGGATGTCTCACTCAGATGCTGGGCTCACGGCTCAGGTAAGCCCATGTGTTGCTTGAAGCCATAGATGGTAGTGAGGTAGTGAAAAAGCTCCGTCCTCCTTGCTGGGCACGGTAGCTGCATCTTGATGTTTATGCTTTCTACTTAAACTTTTGTTGGGACAGCTTATTTCTAAAATGTAATCGGTTCTGACAGAGTAGAGAGTTGGTTACTACTTACTATTGTTTAGGAATCCAGAAGAGAAAGCGAAGAAGAATTAAATAGGAAATTTGCCTTCTGCTGCACACAAAGCTATCTAAGATGCTCTAGTCTTGTCCTCAGGTAAACAGTAATTGAGTTGTTCCTTTTGCTTGCTTTGGTTTATTGCTTGAAACAAGTAAGTTCTCCTGTGAATTATCCATTTCTAGAAATCCTGTAAGCAGTGTGCTCAGTGGGGGTGGGAAGAGGGGTGTGTGCGAGGACTTGGGAATGCACAGTTGGGAAAACGGAGTGCGGTGGGAAAGAACAAATGAATTCTGACACTGTAGGTGAAGATTAAGCAGTGAAGAGAGTGAGGCTTCAGCTGACAGTCATTGCATTAACAGCTTGGATATTTCAATAATCAGTTTAAAGTTGAGTTTATCAGGCATAGAAAAAGCTCAGCTCTTCAAGGTGTGTGGTTGTAGCTCAAAGCCATTGAAAGTCAAGAGAGATTATAATGGTGTAGTGTAAAAATGCATTAATGAGAACTCTTCCATCCATTGGAGGAAGAGACAGAACTGGTGTAATCAGGAGCAGATTTCTGTTGCTCATGATCCCAAACTCCTGTTCAACTAGGAGCAGAGAATGAGGCAGCCGTAGAAAGCTCAGTCACTACCTGAGGCTGCCCACCTCTGGACTTTTCTAGTAGCCTGTGGCTCTCCACTCACATGAAATGTGCCTCTGTCTTCTTTTCCCCTCCAGCTGAAAAAAGTGGCGTGCAGTGAACAGACACAACACCATGAGTCCATTATCCCGCTCATCCTTGTCCAGATGTGCTCTGACTGGTGCACACCAGTCTCTCTGAAGTCAGTGGCGTTGTGGGAATGACCTGTGTGACTGTGTTCTCTTGACCAGACCTTCATCAGATATGAATCTGCACAAGCTTCTGATTTCAGTGAGGCTGGAGTAATTTGTAGTGTGTTCTGCAGTAATTTGTAGTGTGTTTTTCAGTGCTTCTACTTGGGCAAGTCAGTAGGCAATTGCCTTGAGGAGAACTGGCTACCTTAGGAACCTCTGCCTTGGGGATATCCAGCAGCTGTGCTGTGCTGTCTGTGGCTTCTCTCCGCCTATAATTGCACGTCACAACTCTGTTAGATGCCTCACTAAGAGATTACTCTTTATATTCCACTTAAGCAAAAACATCTTGTACAAACTGTTTATTCCATTTTGGGGTTTTTGTGGTGTGTGATCCCTCTCTTCGGTTCGTCTCTGATTTCCAGCCCTCAGATTGAAAGGGACTCTGTCTCCATCCGTTCCTCCAGTGTGCCACCAGTCTTTGGCTGTGCTTTTTGGCACTTAGCAAAGGGCAGCCCAGGCCCTGACTGCCATCAGCTGTCCCACAAGCAATAACTGCAACTGCTCTCCATTTCAGCACATGGGGAGGTTGAGACTTGACCCAGAGGCAGGAGTGGTGCTTTGAGATCCAACCCTCTGCTGTGGCTGGATGTAGTAATGGCGCCAATATGGAATGTGCTTTCCTGGAAGTGTTTGTTCTGTGCTTGTACTTACCTTTTTTCTCTGTAACAGAGGTTAGCCTGATCCTTCTGGTAAGCAGGTAAAGGCGCATTCAAAGGGCAGCTCTTACTGATAGAGTAGTGAACAGCCAGCAAATCTCCAGCAAATCTCACATCCCATGGCTTCACCAGAGAAAAAAAAAGGTCTATGTTATATTTTCCCCTCTGGAAGGAATTTGGTGCAATTGATATCATTCCATAGTCTGTGGTGTCTTTTTGTCCTATTTCTTTCAGCAGATCAGTGTGCCAGTCTGAGCTTTTCAAATACAGTGGGACAGCAGAACATAGAGAAAAGTAGGAGGGAAATTCAGGGGAAAAAACATCACGGAAGTTACTATTTTTCCACAAATCTAAAGGGCATTTGGAAAGGATGAAAATGCTGATTGTAGTTTACATGACTAGAGGGTAAGGAAGGATGCATGCACACATGCAGAATTCATGCTGGGGAACGGCCTACAAAGCAGGCCACAAAAAGATGCTGAGAGCAGTAACATAAAATCAAGAGAAAGGGAATCTCTAGGCTGGAAAGAGTTGAAATTGTCCTGGTGAGAGATCTTTAACAAGCTGTGTGTAATTTCCTCAAGGGAAGTGATAGACTCTCCATTGCTGAGGTTGTTTAAAAAGTAAACTGGATGAAACAGTAAGAAATATGCTCTAAGGACTAATATTCTGTCAACTTGATGGATTAATGACCTAAGTGGTCCTTTGGTTTCCTTCCATCTCTCATGCCTACTGTTCTGTAAGCAGCAGCTTCTAGTCATTAGGAAAAAGGTTAGGTGAAAGGAGTAGTGATACTGAAAATACTCATTTACTTCCAGTGATTTAGTCTTCCAGAACTCTTGGCCATGAGAAAGCTTTGGTTGTTGTAGGTGAGAATGGGTGTGGGTCTCAGAGGGTCCCAAACCGAAATTTGCTTTCTCCTTTCCCTGTGATGCCTTGAGTTTCTATCTGTCAGGTAGGATGTTCTTCTGAGACCTGTCCCAAAGCAAGCTATTCTTACAAAGCTGTGATAATTCATTGTCACTCCTGCATCCGTTGGCTGGGTTGTGCCAATCTACTCTTTCTGTATGCTCCTCGGGGCTTTTTCAAGGCACAAATAGGCAAACAGATTATTTTCACATCAGATCTCATGGCTTTGGGCTATCTGGTGACGCAAAACAGACAGAAGGCTTTGTGATCCTCCTTCTCTCATCCCCACATACTTTCCATCTACTGAGTTTCCTGTGCTGCTTTGCTTCCCAAATGCCTCACCTAGGAATGGGGCACATGATCAGGGAAAGAGGAAGGGCACAATGGCTGTCTTTTGGTATTTTTGGGGCCTGGAAAATACTTTCTATGCATTGGAGGAAACTTCAGGATGCTGAAGATACTCAAGAAACCAGAACGTGCCCTGCACTGAGAGATCATCAAGGTGGTTGGAGGTAAACACAGCAAGACACAAATACAGCTGGGTCTTGCACTTATCTCATGTCACCCCAGTAATGACAAAGGGCATCCTTTTTTTTCTTCCCATTCTCCTTGACTGTTTTCCCCTCCTTTCACCTCTTTCTGTACCATTTAGGATACGTGGAGCTACTGTGCTGCTATACTCAGGATTTCAAGTGCTGAGAAAGCTGTCTTGCTGTAGTTTCCTTCTCATCCCTTTCCCTTTGTACATCTGCTGGTAAAGCAGCCTGGCAATAGATGAAACTTTAAATACATTAAACATGCATTTGCATTTGAAGAAGGAAATAAAATATACATGACTCATCCTAATTCAGACTTGAAGACTGGTTCCAGATTACTCTCCTGCAATCAAATAGTTCACTTTTTAAAACAGTTTTAATCACTGTAGGGTTGGGTTGTTTTTTTTCTGGTTTAAATGGTGGGATTCCCAGGGCATTCAATGCAAACTTCCTCAACTGATAGAAGTGATCTCTGGATTTCATGATTTCTTTGCAGTCTTCAGACCTGGTCCCTGTGAACTGCTGAGCATCGTCAGTCCCTATAGCCTTGGGTGAGGTTACATAGGCTGAGCCTTGGTTGGAATAGGTCCCAGTATTTTCTGTGCGCCTGAACTCAGCTCAGCCCTAGTCTTTTTCTTACCTTATTTGCAATGGCTTCTCTTCTCAAACTGCTTACAGCTGTCTGTTCCCTTGAAGCTTCTTCGCAGATTGTATTTACTGCCTTTAACTTGGCCAGCACAACCTTGACAAATGTCACTTGAAGCTGCAGCTCCTGTGACTCCCCTTATGTTTTAACTTTCATTATTTCAGTGCTTATGTGTTCTGCTCAGTATTACCCAGTTGTAAAATTACGAGAAGGAAACAGCAGTGGAGTAGGACCACTGACCTTCTGTCTATAGTTCAGGTTAATTTAAGTTCACTGGCACGTAGGGCACAGACTTTATGCAGAGAGGAGATCTCTGCAGACTGCATCCCCTGCTTGTTCAGTGCAACACCGGATTTATGTATTATGGTAAGGAATGTGATTGCACATGTGAAGACTAGTGCAGGTCTTGGAGTCCTTTGAGAGAAGGGGATTTTAGCCAGTGAAGACCACTGTTGGAGGGAGATGAGACTGGTGAATGAGTGATCTGCTAATATTAAATACTGGAAGACTAGAAAAATAACAATGTCTTCGGAAAAAAAAAGGACCAGAGTCGCTTGGAGGGGAATGGTACACAGCCCTGCCTGTGGGCAGCAATCCCAGTCCTTGTTATCTCCAAGGAAGTGGGAGGGAAATTGAGGAAAAGAGGTCCTCATGAGGAATGAAAATAAGCTATTTTAATAAATCTGGAAAGGTCCTGAACACCCAGTTAGTCAGTGTCCATATGCAGTCCTTTCTCCAGCTGCTAAAACTGAGGAAAAAAGTAGGAAGGCTCTAAACAGATATTCATTGGCAATTAGAAGGGAAACATCCACTGTGCTGTGTCTGTTTCCCTTGGCCACTTCCACTTAATGAACGCCCATAGAATAGCAGCTCTGCTACTGAGCCAAAGCAAATTGTGCACCATGTCAGTTAGTTATGTGTGCCCTGCGGACAGAGAACAAAAGTGCTAATGCATGATTTATGTATCAAACCGGCACAGTAACATTAACTAGCTAAGCTGCACAATGTGCCTGTTGAAGAGAGACTGCATCTCCATAGGCTAAAGTGCTTCTCGCCCTGACCCATCTGCTTTACTGAGGTTGTTCTAGCTGTTCTTTCCCCCACCTTCAGAGGTGAAACCATCCTCTGTGCTGTTGCTGTGATGCTTGAGCACAGGGAGGAAAACTCTCTGTGTTCAGCCGCTGTACAACAACTAGGGTGCAACATTTTTAATCATGGGTGTCACCGAGCTGAATGTACCTGCTGAACTGGGGGTGCAGGGAGGTAACAGAAAGGGTCTCTCTAGGCAGGTCTATTGCAGTCAGTTTCTCAGTGACGTGAATATATCAATTTGGGGGTTAATATTTTCTTTTAGAGGCTTGTAGCAGGTTTGTGGTTCACGCTTCTCAGTCAGGTCTTAGCAGAATCCAGCATGAATGGGGAAAGGGGACGCGTAAAGAGACTAAATCAGAACTGTAAGCCTAAGAGGGGTGGGACAGTTTGACTCAGAAGTCAGATCGTTTTCCTTCTCCTGGCTTTTGTATTTTGGTGCTCTCAGCAGCAGCTGAAGGCTGATCATTGTATGCTTGAGCTGGACTCCATTCTGAGATTGCCTACAGCTCCTGGGTCTGTGTGCAGGTGCTGCTTCTTGGAAATGCTTCTGGGGCATAGCCAACTATAGGCTGTGTATTCAACTTCTGTAGGTTTGTGATGCAGGGGCAATAGTACATGAGATGCAAGTAAATGGTATGAGTACCGTATGGGTAACGGCTATTTATTAATAATACCTATTCTCTGAGTGCCATTTGGCAAACACAGCAGCTGGACTGCCCTGTAAAGGAATTCAAATGACTGCTAGGAATGGAGACATTCACTTTCTCTGTGAACTTTTTGTAGAAGGCACATTACCTGCAAGGATGAGCCATGTTCCACAGATCCTTACCTCTTACAGTTTTATTTCTGTTGTTGATTCATAGTGTGAGGCTTAGAAAAGCCATGCATAACCCAGCAGGTAGTTGTCAGCTTTGTCTTGCTGGCAAGGTGTGGCAACAGGATAAAAGTCAGGAATGATCTTCTCTGTTGATTTAATATAACTTCTGTTTAGAAGAGCACACATTTAAAAGCGGATATATAGCTCTTCCTGGCTGTGTGGTCCTATCACACCTTAACATGGGTGACAGTGAATAGGAATATCAATCCTAGCTGTCAGGGTGCTTCCTCTTTTGAATCTCTGCCATTATGCTATGTTTTATATAGTGCGAAGGCTGTTCTTTAGTGTCTCTGGTACTGTGTTGGCTCAGCTGGAAACCCCGGCTTTGGGAGTTAGTCCACCTGTAAATGGAGAGATTGCAGGAGAAGGGAATAGCTGCAAAACGTCTTCCACTTTTTGTGGTATGAGAATGTTCTCTGCTGAGCTCACTCACCACCCAGGGTTAAGTGTTCCCAGCTAAGCTGAAATGGGACAGTATTGCGCGGAGCTTCTTGATCAAGCAGATCTTGGTATCAATCAGTGTTGGGATGTTATGTTTTGAAGCTCCTCGGTTTTATTTCCTAATGCCCTTACGATGGATGTCCCTGCAAAAGAGCTGTGGTATGTATGGAACTGGCACAGTGCTTTTCATGATCTTAAGTGTGCCTATTAAAACAAAAAAAAGCCATATTGAAAATCAATTTTCTCCTTGCAGGTCTTGAGCAATTTTGTAAGGTATAATAAGATGAGCAATCTGGTTCTGGCAGTGAAAAGAACAGATGCCAAGATATAATTTCCCTTACCAGAAAATGCTGCAGAGTCACTTTGTGTTGCAGAAAGAAGAATCTGTTTTATTAATAGAGGACAGTTAAAACTTGGAGTCCTGAGAACACACACTTCATCTGGTCTGTGCCATATGGAGGACAGTAGGCAGGGACACATCCTGGTCAGCCAGGAGAGAGATAATGTCTTGGAGCAGAAGAGGTTGCTGTAACTTGAATGAGCGGGTACAAACTGTTGGGTAACACATCCCATGACACCAAGGGGTTGTCTCTGACTGTAGGAGCTCTTGCTTGTATTTTTTTTTCAGGGCCAGCCTCCATGGAAGATGGCAGACCAAGCTGGCATTGCCCATTTGCACAAGAGCTGGTAGCTGGGGGCCCTGACCTGGGTCCTTTGCAAACTTCTCAGCTGAACAGATTAAAGGAATTGGTCAAAAAAAACCAAAACCAAAACCCCCAACGTTATTAAGAGTGCTGAAATTTACCAATGTGAATATATTCCTTCTCTTAACTCCAGAAATATTCTAGATCTGTCACCAGCACCTCCTTGTCAAGGTCAGACACCAACCAGCTTCCGGAACAATGCAACACCCCTACCCACTTATTCTGTGAATACAGATGTGCATCACTTTTAAAGTAGGTGCTGGCTGGTGTGGGTTCACAGAGGTAAATTCACACCCGAATTTACTGCATTTTTATATCTGGGGGCAAGCAAGCCCTAACTCATATAAACAGTCTTTGACTTGTTCCCTATTCTGGCCAGCTCTCTCATCTCCTTATTAGAATTAATTGTGTTAAGTATTGGGTCACAACTAACCTTTTTTTCTGGAGGCTGTGGCAGAGGTAATATTGCATTCTCAGCATCATCAGATTTGTTCTTCTCCATTAACTGATGGGCTTATGCTTTTCTTTGCTCTACTCTTACTTTTAATGTATTTATAGAGCCTTCTTTGTTGCCTTTGTGTCCTTGTTAGTTGTAATTCATCTTATGCCTTAGCCTTTCTGATTTATCCCTGCATGCTTATGCTGTTTCTTTATACTTTTCCTTAGTCGCCTGTCCTTGTTCCCACTTTCTATACAGTTGCTTTTTGATTGTTTGGTCTTTAAAGTGCTCCAAATGAAACCATATTGGTTTCAAGCTATGTTCACTCTTTCCTCTGTGCTGGGATAGACTGCTATTGTGCTTTTGATGCAGTCCCTTTCAGCACTACCAGATCTCCTGCATTCCTCTCTACCTTAGATTATCTTCCCAAGAGGCCATGCCTCACAGTTCTGAATGTGTTGAAGTCTGCTTTTTTTTTGTTCCTTCTTTTTTTGAAGTCCATTGTCCTCATTATCCCAGTCTCCTTTCCTTTCCTCTGCTGTCTCATGATCAGTTCCACCTGCATTGCCTTCACCATTTCAGTCCTTAAGATTTTCTCCTTATTGGAATAAAATCTGAAATGCCCACCTACTTCCTATGGTTTTCTTCACATTTAAAACAAAGACTTGTCACTATCACAAAGAACTTAGACTCTGTGTCCTGCTGTACTGTTTTGAGTAACCAAAATCCTCCAAGAAAGGTGATATTTCTGCCATTTACCTGGAAAAGACTCATCCACTTGTTTCCCTTTGGATCATCTCCTGCTCCCCACTTTCTCTAGAGCAAGAGATCTGGAATAGGGACTGACATTTCATCTGTCTCTGAGCTTCAAGCAAGCACGGCTGCCATGAAGTGCAGCAGCCCCTCCCTTTTTCTATGTTGTTATTCCCTTGAATATGTGTATATATAGCTTTCCCTATAATTCTTCTGTGTGGCCTTTTGTCTGATAAACTTAAGTATGGAAAGGCCCTAAAGTTATAGACCAAGTAAGTGAAAGCAGAATAGGATCCTTTAAAATCTATTCTAGAAATTGCTTTTTCCTTCACAGTGAGCTTTGAGCTGCTGTGAAACATCTCTACTCATTATTGGGAACAAATACAAAAGCTGGTAAACTAATGCTGGCCTATTACAGCTTTTCTTTGAACGCTGTCTTCACCTCTCCTTCTTAACATGCTGTATCAAAGGATGTATTTACTATACAGTTTGATGCCTCTGATACTACTTGTTTCTCCAGAGCAGAGCTGCCTGGTGAGAGAACTCTGGGAATCAAGAGACTTCATCAATTCTCACTTGTCTCTTCTCCTCACGGTGTCTACATTCAGGCCTCTCCTGGCTTTCTGTGAGAACAGAGTCAGCCTCTTTTACAAAGAAGGTGTATTTACAAGCTTGGCTGGTCTCAAGTGAAGACTGGTGCCACTGGTTTTAGCAGCAGGAACAGATAAAGGTGGCTGTTAAGAGGTGAGCATTTGCAGTAGAACTGACGCGCAGTTATATGAAGGAAAAAATACAAATGCAGAACAACAGTAATTTTTATTGGACCTACAACCCCCTGCACTATTTGATATATTCATAAGAGTGCTATCCACCAGCATATGACCTGTTAGCTAGGTATTTACATGTATAAGACCCGAGAGCGTTCATGTAACCTCTGGAATTTTTACCACCAGAGCAGAAACATCTGCTGTTCCCTTCTTTGGTAGAAACAATAAGTAATTATGCTGGACCAGTGACAAAGGGTAGCATGATGCACACCTTACTAATGAGAGCAAATATACTAAAATGGGAGAGATGAGATGCTTAAAAGCCTCTTATTGCCGTGTGCTTAGGGCTGAATGCCGGTGTTGTACTTCATTTTTTAGTGAGTCAAATAATTTTCAAAATGATTCTAGTGATCGGAAAGGATTCACAACACAGTTCAGACTCAGGTCTGGAAGGTTTACATTCTGTATTTCTTTTTTTTCTGGTTGCCCTCCAGAGTTGCTTCAACTTGTAAGTCATTTGTCAGAAAATGAGGAGGAAAATGTTTTTCCACTCTCTGCTCCAAATAACAGAATTTACGCATCTGCCCTGTTGGTAAAAATTGTATTTCTAGCTATTTAAACACTTTGAATGTTGCATAATCTTAACCATAATGTAAAGCCATAAACACATATCGTTCCAGTGCTGTTTATTACAGAGCCTTTAAAACAGCAGAACATTTAATTCAGTGTTTTGCTCATTTTGGACAATTTCAAAAAGAATCCTTTTTCATAGGTTTTGTGCTATGGCTTCTTACTACCTAACTGTGAGTCATAAAGCACCCAGAATGGGTTGGTTATATAAGCGTTTTGGCTTTTTTTATTATTTTATTTTTGCCAAATAAAAGAAATCACAGATGCACAGAGAAGCTTGAAATTAGGAATTCTAACAGTTTCAAAAGTTAGAAAGTCAGAGTAACTAGGAAGTTGGGTGAATTATCTATTTTTGATCCCATTACTTTATTTTTGAAAGCCACTTTTTTTTTTAAGTTCTTAGGCTATAGTATTAGCTCCTCATATTAGATGCTGCTGCAGTCTTGCTGACTTAAGATGGTTTCCAAGAGGTTGTTTGACTCAAGTGAGAAAGAAATGCTTCCATCGTAAAAAGCTTAGCAAGTCATTCGCCACTCATGTACATTGATTGATTCATCTAGTGCAGACCACAGATAGGCAAATGGTTTGACTACCAGCTGGGATAAGAGTGGTAGGTTCAAGTCTCTGCTCTGCTCTAGAGTTAATCCATTACCAAAATCAGAGGTGTTCAGTAGCATAACTGAAGAGAGGTTAGATATGCAAGTGTTTGGTTTGGATACCACAGCCTCTGAAGTCCCTGCTTGTTGAAGGCACATGTAAATACCTCTTCCTAGTGTTTGGAGGCCAGAAACTTTGAAGGTTCTTTAGTAATAAGTAGCTGGGACAGAGCTTGTCTACAGAAGTGAACTCAGGGGAGCTACAGGGTATCAACTAATGGAATAAATTAGCCTCCTAAGCTCGCATGAATGCCTTCATTCAGAAATAAAGTGGTCTTAGATTAGAGGAATGAGTGGCAGGGCTTGAAAAACTTCCAGAACAGTGATGGCCATTTGGGAGTTTAAAGAACCTTAATTTACGTGTGCTGCCTCCATGCCATTTGCTGATCCACCTCATCCTTTCTGAGCATTCCCATGACGAAATAGGCCACAGTTAAGCCTCATACTCAATTATCTGAGCATAATCCTAAAGCTTAAGTTTCCTTTCCAAACACTGATGGCAAAAAACTCAAAACCTGTTGTCCACAACTTTAACTGTTACCAATACTTCCCATCTCTGGCAGCATTCCTGCATGAAGTCTCATTCCTTCCAGCTGTGCTATTCAACCATCTGTGCCAAGTTAAGAAGAATTCTTCGCATCTCACCATATCTGAAAGTCTCTGCCACATTGACATGTTTTGAGCCTTGTGCCCCATCTCCCAGGGACGTCCCAGCGGTGCTGCATACCCAGGCTGAGAACTGCGGCACTAGGTTGCATTGATGTTGAACTCAAGCGCGAGGCATATATATTGGCCTGTTCCCAGGGAAAAATTAACAGTGAATTTACTCTTCGTATTGCCTTTTGCACACCTGGTAATTTTTAACAATTTTTAACAATTAAAACAAAAGCTGCTTTCACACACCCTCTGAGCAAACCGAGGTCGGCATTCAGCTCTGAAGGAAATAATTTGTAGCATTAACAGAGATTTATGAGGGAGGCCTGTATCATCGCATGAAGTATGGGCCTGTCTTCTGTGTGCAACAAGATAACAACCAGCCACCCAGGGATCTTTAACCTCTAGAGCTGACAGCGTGAGGATGAAAACAGAAAAGCCTTCCTGTTAGAGCAGAGGGATCAGAGGCGGCCTGTGTAATTACTAGCCATTAAATAAAGTACGCTCCTATGTCTTCAAATGCCAAGGCACATGTATAATTAGCTGATAAACTGCAAATGAATAATTATCCAGCAGCAAAAGCCAGAGGGGTGGAGGGATGCTGTTTACCTTCTCTCTGTCCTTGCAGGGAGGAGTGCTATGTAAATTTCTTATTTTAGTGAAAAGTTTGTTGTTTGATGTTAAATGGCACAATGACTATTTGAACTGGGAGACAGCATTTTCACCCCAGGATCTGCTATTTTATGTATTGCTGATGAGATTTATGTAGCTTGGAGATGGTGGTTGTAACTTCGGTTATTTCCTGTGGGCTGTGTTTGCACACAGACGGTCTGAGGGACCTGAAAGAGAAGCTGCTGCTGAGCTACCTGGTGGTCCCTCTGCCCGGGGAGGTTAGCAGCCTGGGGATGTGTGCAGGACGGGAGAGCAGGTTCAGATGTGCAGGATGGAGGTTGGATTTTCAGCTGCCTTGTGCTGGTGCAGTGCTGATGATGTGGGGATTGCTCCAACATGCTGATTTACACCACCTAAGACGTGGCAGTGAAGTATGGATCCTCACTCAGGTCACTGTGCTGAGTTTCTACACATCAGCTGAGCTGCCAGTAACTGTCCCTGACTGTTAGGTCAAAAGAAAAATAATGCAAATCATTTTAATCTCCTTTCATTGCAGTCTGAACTGTGCTAGATAATCTCACCCTTTCTGTAAGAGTGTTTCCATGGATGTTTACAGTACCTTTGATATGTCATCAATTATATGCCTGCATGAGCCTCTCCTGTCTTCATAGTTACTGAATCTCTAAAAATAGTTTCCCTCCAGACACGTCGATGTTTCTGGATTCAGCAAAAGTGGGAATGAAACAAATAGAATCAGACACAAGGAACTGAAATCAGATTTTCTTCCAACTAACTGCTCAATTCAGGATTTTTCAAATTAAAGAACATAGATAGAAAGGTATTGATTGTCCTGAGTACTTCCAAACCTCAACAGGTTTAGTAACGTAAGTCTGTGCCTAATAATCTGACGCATGCTTATTTTGTGTTCAAGGAGTGGGCTGTTGAATGGAATTCTGTGTTTGCTTGCAGTATGTTACTCAGCCTTTAGATGTCTCCTGCTGCTGAAAACAATTTGGAAAGGGCACTCCACGGTTAACAAGAAAAGAAAAGTTAGAGCATAAGTTTTGATGAAGCCTCTTTCTGTTACCTTTAATGGGTGGCTTTAAATATTTTTTGAGAAAATCTCTAATTCCATATACCACAGCAGCTAACAAGGGTGGGTAGTGATGCTTATAGTTTCCAAATCAGTTCACCCATTTCTTTGTAAAGCAGCTTTTTTGAATTTTGAAGCTTAGAATTAAGTCTTAATATAACATTTCAAGTAAAGTATATATGTATTTGTGAAGTTTGAACACACAGAAAGTGATTCATGATCACAGAATAGCAAAGATATTTTTTAACATTAGATTAATTTATGCTGTAGAAGAGATAGCATTGACATTCAGGAAGTGACTAGAATTTGCCTCTTTAATAAGCATGTACGTAAAAATGATTTCACATGCATAAGCTTTTCCTCTCAATAATCCCGCTGTTTTTTGCAGATGGATGTCCTAACTAGAGCCAGTGAAAAATCAAACATTAGAATGCAACCTGAGAAATGTTAAGCTTCAGAAAACTTTGCAGATTTTGAAAAAATTGAAGGATTGCTCCAGCAATTGTTTTACAATGAAGGGGGTTTATTTTTCTGTCTCTCCGGTTTACATAAAACTATTTCCACCAAAGATACTTTTTTTTTCCTACAAAATTTTTTTGAGAACCTGTTGTGTTTGAATTTGATTTCTCTTTCCATATTCCACTCACACCCCCCCCCCCCCCCCCACACCCCC
>RSEF01000006.1:26532209-26582522 GCA_003993805.1 Himantopus leucocephalus
AACATAAATCTGATAGTGTTGAATATGGCAGCAACTGAACAGTGAGTGACTCCATCAAACAGATTTAATTCTGGGAACCAAGGCTATGAAATAACAAGTTAAAATTGCAGGAAACTTAGGAGAGCTGTGGTTTGGAGGGTTAAAATCTGTTTGGGAGAGGAAGGATTATGCCCTGCTTCTTTCAATCAGTGCACTGCTGTCTTGATTATCAAGATTAATGATCTTGACTTTTAGCTGTCAATCAAAGGGCAATGTCTCCAGTTCAATTAGTTTCTCCTACCGAATAGTTGGTTTAGAAGCCATTAAATTACCTTCAGAATCTCCAGTGTTGCTAGAAGCAGCTATGACTGAAGTTGGTAGATAGTTTCTGGTTGGAGTTGATGAGGTAGTTTCCTTGTCCCACTATGTTTTTAGAAAATTCAAAAGCTTTCTGCTTTGAGAACTTCCTGCATATATTGGTGACAGAATGACCAGCGTAACCTGGTGGAAGGAGGTGTGTGTAATAGGCAGCTGAGAAAGTTTCCCCCTGCAAATCATTGCAGAGTGTGTGACCAGAGCCCACGAGGCTTTAGGTCAAAGGCTTCAGCTGCCACAAGGATTTCAGCCTCAGTGTCCCCTATGTATAGTCCACTTGTGAGGACAGAGTTTCCGTGCCTGTGCTTCTCAGACTCTTTTCTTTGTATGAAGACTTAGGCAATCCTTATGCTGAGTATACAGGCCAGTAGTTGAAGTATTTAAATGCAACAAAGTTGACAAAGGTCCAGGTCTGAAACAGACACAGAAGAGACCTCAGCACACATATCTCACACATTGCCCTACTGGTAGGTTATGATGTGTATTGGGTTGCATGCACAACCATGTCTAGACACTGACCAGAAATCCTAGCCTTGTCAAGTTTCTTCTGAAAAGAAAAAAAGTTTGAATTGACAATTTCTTGTGAAATACGGGTTTTCAATCAAAAATTCCTGCTCTGCTCTGGTTTTAACCCTGCTTAGCTTGTGAGATATGATTTGATCAAAGTACATATCGACATGGCTGCAAGCACAATATACTCTGTGGCAAACCTTAAAGTGTAAAAAAGAAAGGGAAATGAAATTCATTTTCTTCTCAGTAGGCTTCCTGGAACACTTTAGTATGTAAAACACAACATTGTTTGCAGTCATTTCTCATCCTCAGGGTGCCGGCTCCTAAATTCTGGAGGCCTTCAGAGACACCGCATAGCAGTGTTTGATAAGAGAAACCCCCTTAAAATTTTAGCACGGCCTCCTCCTACTTCTCATTTCCATTATGAAGTAAAATGAAAAGGGGAGATCCAAGCACTGAATTCACTGGGACCAGAGAGGAGGTAATAGGAGAAAACTTGATTGTGAAGCTTTTTGCAACTTCTTGAACTGTGCCCAATTAGGATGGAGAATACTCTCTGTTACTCAAAAGTAGCTAAATTATTTTCCCTCTGCTAGCATTCAGTATGGAAGAAGCCATTTGACTCCTAGAGAGTAAGGAGACTAGAAATCAGACTGTAGTACACTGAGTAATTTTACAAATTAAGGATTGTGTTCTTGGTTAGCACAAAATGGCACTGTCCACTTTGTACCCACAGCACTTCAGTGAGAGTTTGCTGTCTTTTACTCTCCTGTCTGTTACTCTTAGGCATTTGTTCAGTGCAAAATGTCTCTGTTTAAATAGAATCATAGAATCGTCTAGGTTGGAAGGGACCTTTAAGATCATCGAGTCCAACCATTAACCAAACACTGCCAAAACCATCACTCAACCATGTCCCTAAGCACCACATCTACCTGTCCTTTAAATACCTCCGGGGATGGTGATTCCACCACTTCCCTGGGCAGGCAGTTCCAATGCTTGATAACCCTTTTGGTGAAGAAATTTTTCCTAATATCCATCCTAAACCTCCCTTGGCACAACCTGAGGCGGCTTCTTCTTATCCTGTCACTTGTTACTTTGGAGAGGAGACTGACCCCCACCTCGCTACAATCTCCTTTCACATAGTTGTAGAGAGCGATAAGCTCTCCCCTCAGCCCCCTTTTCTCCAGGCTAAGCCACCCCAGTTCCCTCAGCCGCTCCTCATAAGACTTGTGCTCCAGACCCCTCACCATCTTTGTTGCCCTTCCTGGACACACTCCAGAATCTTAATGACTTTCTTGCAGGGGGAAGTTATGGATGGTACAAGGGAAGTTTCTAATGATCCTCGCTGAAAAAACAGAAGAAATGTTTGTCATGAACAGAGAAATCATTCACTCTTACAGTTTCATATGAAGTTTTCAATATCGGTTGAACCTCTGAGTCTTTATGAACCACTGAAACTATTCTATAAAAGAAAAAAAGGGTGGAGTAAGGGACTTCTACAAGGTCATGAACGGAATGCATGAAATTCTGACTCTTCTCTGTGAAGAAAGCTATTATTTCTAGATGCCAGTCTTCACTGGAAGTATAAAATGTTGGAAATCTTACAGGAGGAACAGTTCTTTAAAGGGCTCTGATCTAAGTTTACACTTCCAAAAGCTTTGGCAGAAGACTTGCTTTTAAACAATTTGAAGGATGTGATTTTTAACACACTTAAGAAAAATTAAGATCTATTGGGGTTGGTTTAGATCAAAGTGGTCATTCCTGAGGGTGTAGAAATAGATTAGATGAGGTCTTTTGCTGGTTATGTCTTCTGTAATTCATTGATTATCTCTCATTTCATACTGTATCCCAGGATGTGAAAATATTGGAATATTTGGATCTTCTCCTCAGTGATGTTTTACTCACTTGGGTCATGGGAAAGTTAGTACTAAGAGGCATGTTGCTGAAACATGTAACATTCTGATGTTAATCAGCCGACCTCTGCAGAAGATGCGATACATGTTACTCACATTACACTGTTGAAGTTATGCCTAAGTTTTAATTTGACTGATTTATTAATTCTTACTTTTAGAGCAATCTAGAGAGACATTAAATGTTAATTTTTAATTACACAAGCAGAGATCAAAGTGCTTATCTATTTAAAGAGTAGCTGGATTAACTCATCACACTTCTCATGGTAGCTTGATCTTTTCTGTCAGCTAGTACTGTCTTCCTAGTAGCTTTGACTATACTGGAAAACTGTTGTTGATTCACTTCCTGAGTCTTTTCTTATGGAAGAGCTTTGCACAATTCTGAAATATATATATATGGAGGGAAGATTTAATGCTTAGAATAGTTCCCTTTAAGAAAATCACACAGTTTGACTTACCCTTGTCTTAAGCACTTGCAGGCCAGCATTCTCGGCCAAAGCTCCCAAGGTCATAGAGTGTATGAGATTTTCTTTTGTTACTCATAGTCATAAAAAGTTAGGGATCTAAAAGTGAAGTTGGGACTGTATTATTTTCTGAAGTCATAAGAACGAAAAGCTTAATGGGCATTTTAGGATTTCACTCTGAGATCATGACACCAAATCATTGCATAAACGAAGTGGGAGGACAACGAGGTACTTGGTGGATACTGTGAGCTGCATCAAGTCAACACAATTGTTTCTTCTTTGGTGTCATGCAGAAGTGAGAATTAGTGTAAATGGTTTTGCCACTGGTTTTCTGTGTGATGCTGGTCTAGCCATTTAAGCTTTCTGTCTGTAATCTCGTAGCATGTGGAGAATTGAAATCGCCCTTTGTGTTTCAGCTCTTTGCCAAGAAAACAGAGGTTTGGGTTTAGATCTTGACCATATTAATGAATGTTCCATACTTCTTCCTATGTATTCCTCTTGAAGCAAAGAGGTTTCATCTGTTGGTAGATTACCTTCCTCCCTCAAAATCAGAGGAAATGGAAAGTTACCACAAAACAGGCTCTGTCAGTTCTGGTCTCTTCAGGATCAAATTTCATTCAGGTCAATAACAAACTTTGTTGCCTTCTGCTTCAGAGCGTAATACCCTAGCTGAATTGTAGCAAGCAATAGGATTGTCTGGGCAGCAAAGAAAGAAGGATGTGGAAGTTTTGGTGTTACCTGTATGTATTGAGTAATGCATTGACTCTGTCCTTAAAAGGAAGCACTTAAGAGTTTCACTTAGGGGAAGGCGTAAATAATTGCAAGAGGATGATGTCCCTCCTGAACAGATTCAAGAATGCTTGGCAGCCACAGGCACTCTGAATGGGAGTGCAAACAGCTTATAGACAAGTATCAGGGCACTGATGAGTATTATTTGGGCGGAGATGGCAACAAGACTCCAGAAAAAATACTTAAATCAGCAGTGAGAGCAGGACTGGTCTCCTGTAGGCCCCAAATTATGAAGAGTGAGAGGAAGAGAAGGTTTCACCTTGGTCTTATCTCACTCTAGCTTTGTGCCACAGTTAGCTCCCCCGGTTTCCATAGTGTGGTTCCATCTTGTTGCTTTGGTCACACACCACTTCACAGGCCTCAGGTCTCTTAATCTTATTTTATGACTGGAAGAAAATTCCATATTATTATTTTGTTCCTCATTCCCTTATCTGTCTAGCTGCAGGGACAGTCAGACAAGCCTTAGTTGAGCTCAGGTTGCTATAACTTGCCTTAAGATTACTTTCCTTTTCAGTCCCAGCCTGGGGATCTCAGAGCTAGCAGTAAGCAAAAGATCACAGGTGAGGACGGAAGTCCTTGGAAGACTGAAATGGCTTTTTGTCAGTCCACACTAGGCTGCCTTTAAAAATTAGGTTGCATGAGGAAAGCAGGCTGAGACTTGCAAGGTATTAGATTAATCTAAGCCGGTGCCGTGCTTAGGGAATATGGATCTTTGTAAATGGTTCTACTGGGGACTGAGAAACTAGTTGCAGATCACATAATGCATCATACATTCACTCTGCCGTTTGCTAACATAGCAGTTCACAGGGATGGCCCTTTGCTGCCTGACCTCCAGAGAGGCACAAACAGGACAGAAAAGCACTGCACCAAGAGCTTCTCAACAGAGGCCCAAGGCTCCAGCTGCTGGAGGAGGTTGCTCATCTTTGCATTGCAGCACAGTGAGATTTGTGTTACAAGAAAAGCTCTGGGAAAGAGCAAGTCTCTGGCTTCAAAAGCAGTGCTTCCATGGAGCTCCTTACAGTGTTTTCAAAGCAAGTTCTCTTAGACTATTTCAAGGGTGCTCATCAGCCCAGAGAAAGGTTCTGGAGAAAGATTTCTGTCTAAATTTCTGCCTTTGTTAATCCTTTGGCTGCAGAAGTCTTGTAAGAATCTCCTTGGAAGGCTTTTCTGGACACAAAGGAGGCTTTAAAATATCCAAGAAAATGTAGACATTTGTAAATGAAAAAATTACCAAAGGCTTCAGACAGCTCAAGTGATTGGACCCTATAAATACGCTTTATAACAAGCCCCTGTTATGGCAACAATCCATCATATACTTGTCTTCATGAATTTCTGAGGCTGTGTGTGGAGCTTGGTGGGAACCCATCTGGTGGTTGAATCCCTTCTGAGAGACTGCAGTGACTCGTTTTGTGTTCACAGGCTTTTGACCACTACTAATGGTCAGACAGCAGGGAGTTAAGAGCAGAATGGTGAGGAGGGTGCAGAGGAAAGGTCTTTCACCCTGTGCTCCTGAGGTTGTCTTAATTAGAGCATAAAGGGCAAGCAGTTTTTTTTCCTCTTATGCACATTGAAAACAACTGCTTGTATGTGTCAAAAACATTTCATTCCCTTCATGGCCTTCTCTGTGTATTGATTTACTCAATTAGTTGTGCATGGCATGTTTCTCTTTTTAACAAAACGGTGTGGGATTTTTGACATTTAAAGGGTTGGACAATGCACGTGAAACACAGATGCTGTTTTAGGCTGTCTTTGGTATACAGACCCCTAGGTCTTTTCATCACCAAATACAGCTTCTACAAAGCATACCACCCTTCCCATCTTTGCAAAGTATTTATGGCGACAGAAACATACTTTGTTTCCTGTAATCGATGAAACCCTTATAATGCCACTAGCTGCAAGGAAAATAATGAATTATATAAAGAAAGGAAATAAAAACAACTTTAGTTGCTTTTTTTGTTTTCTGAAGTGTTGACATCAAACACCAGACATCAAATGAAGTGAAACAAAGCCCCTAATGTCTTGGGTTTTTTTGAAAAAATATAATGATCTCTCCCTGTCTAACAGGCAGTTTATTTTTGGTCACCTTCAAAGCTGTGTTTCCTTTGCTCCTGGTAATGGGAGGATGTGCCCCTGAAATGTGTCTGTATGGAACAAGGCTGGAGTTTGAACTGAACATTTTAAGAAGGATAATCAAACATTTGTGCTGCGTGCTGCTGTGTTTTTCCCACTCTGCCAACTGCAAGCCAGAGACACTGCTTGATCAGAGCACAAGGGCTGAGGTCTGGCCTGCTTGCTGACTTACTGATTGCACTGCCATATTGACTCTGTCATACTATCACTTTGTGCCTCTATTTTCTCTTGTAATGCTGGGCTGCGATTTGCCAGTTTCTCAGCCAAATTCCAGAGGAGCTTTCCGGGCTCCTCTGTTTCATTTTCATTGCCCAGAGTTTGATGTTTTATAGGATTAATGTGGTTTCAAACTGGAATGGGGAAAATATTTAAAGAAGCTGTAACAAATGTTGGTCGCTCACTTTTCCCTGTTTCCTATGTTTCCTTGCTGTATAGGTTGCTCACTTGGAAACTCATGTTAGCGGAAGAATGGAGCCTGGATGTTGCTGCTTGGAAATGGCAGGCTCTCTATCAGACTAAAGCAGAATCTAATGCAGCTCTTGGCAATATGAGGGCAGTGATATTGCTGGCTGTAGCAAACGGTGTTGACATTTGTCACCTTGGCATACTTCAACAGGGATGGCCCCGTCTAGTTAAAAGTCTATGTGACTTGCTAAGCAAATTTTACCTCAAGGTTAAAGCCCCAAATTTCAGTAGAATTTAAATATCTCTTCATGGGCATCTTTGAAAATCTCAGCTTCAGTGACCTGCTGGGTAGCTTCCATTTATTGCACATTGGTTTACCTGCCCTTCTGCTCTACTTTTTTAAAATAAACTAGGCTAATGCTCATCAGAAATGAAATATCCAGTTTCTTGACAGAGACGTTATGACCAGTGATTTAAACATTTTCCTTGAAAAAGGGAGGGGAAAAAATTCCATTTTTAAATTTAGTAAGCCTTTGTCAAACACAGCACAAAAATACAGGTGTTGGGGGAACTTACCTAGTCCAATTTGAGTCCTGTAGGTCTCATGAGATGTTTACTTATTTCAGGTTGGTCTATACCTGGATTGCTAGTTCCTGACTTGCTCCATGTTTAGTCAGTATTTGAGGCCTTAAAGATTGTTTAGGTAAGGTGAAGAAAATGCTGGTGGGACCGAGCACTTTCCTGATGTAATTGCATTCACCCACATGCAAGCTTTTTTTTCAGTTAGCAGTCTGCCCCAAAACTTTCCCTTTCTTTTGGCACACGTACTCACATGTAGATCCTTCCATGCATGGATATACAGTCAGTCATGACTTCCCTATCTTTCACTCTCACTAAACAAAGGGATGTTTCCTGGTTCCCTCATTCCACCCAAATGGAAGAATGCTACCAAACCAGTCTCCTGGAAAGTGATGGTAGATCAAAACAAGATAGCAGTGGGACGGAGGATCCCAAATATAACCATATTTGGACTTCAGCATGTAGAAAATGGATTTATTTCTAAGGCTTTGTTTAGGCAGCATATCAAAAATATTCTTTTTCTTCCCCCTCAGAATACTCTTTGTCTAATCCATTTTTACTGCATCCCTGCTTTTTTTCACAACGGACTGAATACTACGTGGTCCCCAGCAGAACACGGGACAGAGTTCTGTTGTCATACGAGCTGTGAAGAAGCCCTGAGATTAAATTATACAGTTAGAGCTGTTGCTGATTGCTGATTGATTTCTGACAGCTCGCTCAGGAAAGGAATACATTTATTGAGATGTATTAAACTCTTCATCCCTACCTTCCCCCTCTGTTCTTTGAAAGGACGGTCCCCTTATGACTACTGAAAGACAGCACTGTGAAATGAGGGTGTTCAGTGTATGAGGTAGATGCTTTGCTGGGCCTCCCTTATTCCACACATCCCACCTCTCAAGGGGGTCCCCTTGTGAATTTGAACACCAGCAGCTATTGGTTTAAAGCAGAAGGGCTGAAATCCTATCCCTGCCACTGCTGGGGTGCTTATAGCAGGACTCTGGCCTGTGTGCAGGATAAAAGTGGCCTCAGGCATATTACAAGGGCCATATCCTAAACTGCTGTAACTTCTTGAGAGTCAGTGGGTCTATCTGATTTATGACATGATGATCTAGCCTGCTCTGTCATCTGAGGACATTTCTAGCCTGGTGAATGTTCAGAACATGGCAAATTCATACAGAAGCCATTCATATGAACTGCTTCGCCAGAGCAAGTCATGTTCTAAAAACCAAACTGTGCCCTCTTTAACTGGCAGACCTGATATAACACAATGACCCTGGTGCTCTTGGGAAGCTTCACTCAATCCTCTGCTAAAGGCGACTATTCATTCAGTCTGCAGCATAATTGCCCTATTTCAAGGCTAGAGCTACCTTCCCTTGGGACAGGTTTCACCTTTGCTCAGCTGAGCATGTGTAGGAGTGATCCACAGGAGCACATGGAAAGCAATTTAAAGCCGCAGATTCCCTGCTGCTTTCGGAAGCTGTTAAATCAGGTAGTTCTGGAGTGAAGAGAGGGTACAATGCAAGAAATTCTCCCATTCTGAATAGGCTTTCTGTTGTGAGCTGACATGGCTATTTTCCTCCAATGCTAAATTCTTCCAGTATAAATTTTTCAACAAGGATTTTCTTTTTCCTTAACAGCACTGATAAAACCCATGACAAAGATGGGAATTTTGATGAATATGCTGTGTATTTGCAGCGTGGTATTTCCTCCAGCTTAATAGATCTACAATAAAAAAGAGGTGTGGATACAGAGGACTAATATTTTTGCCACTTGTTTGGTACTGTTTGAGGGGAAGACTACATCTGGCTATATGTTCTGTCTGGAATGACACAAATAGGTCATGAGACTGCGTGAAGTTAATAAATGATAAATGATAGTGGTCAAATTTCTGCATGTCTCATCCCCAGCAAAAGAGTTTTAATTCAGGTGATAAACAGCCCCTCTGATTTGCCTTTGACTGCAGTGGTCTGTGCTGATGCTTGACCTACAGAATAAGGCAGCTTATGCTATAGAAATGAAGGTCTTTGTTCCGGAACCTGCTGTAGGGTCCAGTGGAAGTGCTCCTCAAACACTGCTATCATGATGTCTTTCCATCGCTTCAGAGTGGTTAAAAATTTCTCCGTTGAAGGCTTCAGCACCTTTCAGTTCAGGGTTTGTTTGTGCAGCTGAGATTCTGCTTGCTTTCCTTGCATTCCTCCACAATGCCAAGTAAAACAGACCTGGGTAAAACACTCTTGGTTAAAAAACTGGCTTCCTAGGCCTCTCTTTTGCTCCTTACTGCACACGCAGCAAAGCCACAGAGCTGATTTTATGCATGGCCTGGTGGGTTTTATTGGTTTGATTTTCTGGGGATCTTGGAATATTTTTACTAATATGAATGAACTCTTTCTTCTCTCTGAGTTGCATAACTCTTTCTGTTGTGCATAGGAGAAATACCCCAAATAGTTTGAAAACAGCTATTCATGGAGGACCAGTTTTGGACTGGTTACTGTTGTTCATCTGTGATCAATGGAGAGACAGCATTTTGCAAGTGCATACACCCTGTGCTACTTCTAGAAGGCTGTAGAAATCATCTGCTGGATTTTTTGGTTGATCTATTTTACACAAAATTCCCAGGCAATTTAACAGGTATTAGACCAATAAAATAACACAAATTCCTCCCAACTTTAATAGAAGAGGGAATAATCTTTGTTGGATGTTTAATTTTATATTTTGCTGACTGATAGCACTTATTACAGATGTCTCTCTGCTCCAAAATTGGACAGAAAGATATTTTCTTTCAATTATTTTTAGTCACACTTTAACTTTCTATTTGTAAACAGTTCATAAACAATTTGTTTTAATTAAATGGTTATGAAAATGTTATCTTCCTCTCCAGCAGATCAATAGGACCTTCTCCAGAGCTGTGTGTAGCCAGCTGTAACATACAGTGTTCATGTTCATAATAAGCTTGTGCCGTCCATGGCTCAGCTACGGTTTGCTGGTGGTAAAAGCCCATAGCAAAGATACCAGATAAAATCTGACTTCTGTTCCCTAACCTATTGCTGGCCTCCTCTTTATGCCATAATTTTCCCCATCTTCATTTCAGAGACAATCATACTAATTAACCCTTTATAAAGAAAGCATTAGTTGAGAAGTAAGGATTATTATAATAAATTACATGTGGAACATTAACAAATACCGTGTGATCTTAATCTTAATGAATTTTATGTTTCTCACAGAGTTACTTCTCTCTCTGTCCTCCTGCTAGTTTCAATCATTAATATAGTCAAGTCATCAGCATCTTGCAATATGGCAGAGGGATTAGCTTGGAAAACTCCTAGCTCGTAGTCAGTAGAAAGAGACAGGCACAATACCTAAATTCAGCCCTACAGTAGCTTCTCGTTCATTATTCTTCCAATTTTAGACACCACAGTAGAACTCCAAGACTCTCTTTGGTGCCAGAGGAGACAGTGTGAACAGGGATCCATGTTACCCACTTACAAGAAGCCCATGTTACAGCAAAGGAGGTGAAACTTGATCTCTCAAGTCCTTGACTGATGTGTTAATAACTGGGAACTTGCATGCGTTTGTGTCAACAACCAGCTTTGGTTCCTGTTTCCGATCTTACAGATAGGAAAAAGGGAGGTTCACAAAGGAGAAGCAATTGCCCCAAAAGACTTAAGATGTCAATGGCAGAGCTGGCACTAGCTGCCAGCCATAGAGAGCTCTCAATGCCAGATGTAGCCTTGCTGGTTTTAAACACGTACAGTTAAAACTGCTCTGAGCTTAGTGTACCTTTCTTTTTTGTCTCCATTACGTGCAGCTTCCCGCTGTAACTGCTATACAAATTGTCAGCTTGACGTCTCCCAGAAGCTGCTCTGTTTGGAGGATGATGTTTCCAAAAAACACCCCAGCCTGTGAAGTCATGCCTGTAAAGCCCTTGGGAACAGTAGCGGAGTGATAGCTGCCCACCTACCTTCCAGGCTCACAAACTGGGTGGCTTGTTGTGAGAAGCCTGTGTGTGTGTGTGTGTGTCCATTCCTCTGTGTACCCAAACCCCAGGCTGAAGTTGCACCTTTGAAATCACTCTCACTGAATGTGTCTTAATTTTCAAGAAGTTCTACCAGGAGCAGCAGAAGGAATGAAGATTGCTTTCCAATGTGGCTGCGACTCTGTCTGCCTTTTCCATCCATATGACTGGGGCCAGGGAGAGGAAGGGCTGAATTTTGTGGTGTCTAATAGAAAACCCTTCCCAGGAGGAGACATTAAATTGGGGATCTCTCATCTGTCCCATTACTTGTACTGAAACTCTTTTGAGGGAGTTCATATTTCTGAAGCCTCCACTGGTTTGTGAAACTGGTTTGAAAATGACCAGTTAATTCAAAAGCAACAGGGTGGGTGGAGAGACAGCTGGCCAGGCATTCCCTAAGGGATCGCCAAACTGTAGTGAGCATGTCAGAGGGCATACGGGTGGGTGAGTTAATACCATTAACCTGTACTGCCCAGAGTAAGATTTGTATGCAGAGATTACTTTCAGAACCAGGGTATTTTCTTCTCTGGATATATTGGTATTGGACCGTGCACTTAGAGTGGAGATACTGGGGTTTACTCTAGCTGCCTTTGCTTGACGCTTGAGTTGCTGCAATGCATTTGCTGCAGAGGTGTTACAATAAATTAAACTGAATTCCTGAGAGCCTCTGCTTGCTGGGATGACATGAAAGTCAACCCTGGTTGCTGTCCCAGGAGATGTATGTGGTATCAGGTTTGTCTGTGTGCTTTTACTGGTTTACTTTGAATTAAGCACTAGAATTCAGTTAATTTTGCCAAAAGCAGAACATTTTGCAGCACTGCTTTAACTTGAGAGATAACAAACAGTCTAGCTCTCAACACTGATTAATTAGGAGGTCCCTTCTGTGCCAGAGCAGTCTTTCACTGCACTGCTCTGGGTGCCTTCCTCAGAGGGGGCTTCACTGGACCATTGGATGGACTCTTCTACCCTTGGAGTTATGCACCAGGCAGAGACGAGTTTGCGTTTGTGAGTAGCGTTGCTGGAAATGGTGGGAAGCCAGGAGACAGGAAGGACTTAGTGGAAATATGTTATGCACATGACAAAACCTTCCCCTTAAAGATAGGGTTTTGGTTATGGTCTAAGTAGTTACTCAGTTAATTCAACTAAGGCACTACACAGATAACAGGAGCCCTAGCTTTGGTGGTATCTATAGACTACTCCCAATGTTCAATGGATGAAATGAAAGTGAGACCCAATCTCTTCCAAATATTTGTCCCTGCTAATCTTTTAAGAGGTGCTTGTGCTTTGCCAGCAGGTGTCATTATAAGAATTTTATTCTTCTCTAGATAATTCACTTTACAACTGACACCCAAGATGGACGAGGCTGTGCACATAATCAACTCGTGGGTTTTGAAAAGAGTTGTTAAAAGAAAGAAAAAAAAGGTCAATGTTTGGTTCTTGGGGTTCTCACATAGAGCAGAAAGGGACTCCTCACTTGTCTTATTCTGAGAACTGTTTCTCCAGACTCAAAGTGCTTTTCCGTTCTCTACTTGCTTGATTGGGGAATGGCATAAACTTGTGTTAACTAGTCATAATTTTTTAAAATCTTTTTATCCTCATCTGTGTTATTTTAATAAGGACTCTCTCCATTTCAATTGTTCATCACTGCTTTATAGTGATACAACTGTTAATCAGGTGTTAACTCACGGAACTGGTTCATAATTTTCCTCCCTTATCTTTATGTTGGCAGGATAAGCAACCTGGTTTGTGTTCTCTGATTGCTCCAAATTCCCTGCAGCAGGCTTCTCCCTCAGCCAATTTTTGCTGTGGTTTTACCTATGTGAATTTTTTTTAAATTATTATTAAATTTTGTGTTTAATTTGAGTTCTTTTATTAACAGCACTGAGAATTGCGCTGCTTTACCCTAGGTAAAGGACAGCATTTATTAAAAATGAAATAAAAAAAAAATCATCCTATCAGAAGAAAAGCAACATGTTCACACTCAAACAGCAGAGACAGTTGGCTAACTAGTTTTGCTTGGCACATGGAGTCCTTCTGCCTGCCACCAGCCTGTACTCTGCCTAGAAATAACAATCTCACTCCCATGTCACACCTGATTCGGCTCTATGGCTCTATTTGGTAAGATACTGCTGGAATATCTGACACGACTCTTGAGCCTGGGACGTAACACTCCTGTGTGAAACAGCTTTTATTCCCAACTCTTGCTGGGCCTGGTCTTTGCTGCCAGGCTGTGTGCTTGTATTCTGCAACTCATCCCTAAGATCTGTCAATAAATATAGAACTTGCTGCTTATTGTCCTTCATATAATTATCTCCAGAACTGTTTTTCCTCAGTGCATCTCATAAGTGGCATGCCATAAAAGATTAAGAGGAAAAGTTTTAATCACTCCCTGACTTAAAAGTAAAAGGTGATACTCCCAGTGCTGAACAGTCCTGACTATTAAATTGGTCCTATTTTACTTCCCACCGTGTCCTCAATGGATAATAAACACCTCTTCTTCATGGCCAAAGCTGAAACTTTTATGCTCATACCGTGGAGATCTGTTACTCTTCAGTTTCCCATTAAGAATGATGTGGTTATTGTGTGCCAAGTGCATGTAGCTCCTTGTGCTTTCAGAATAGAGGATTTTATGAGGTATCTCAGCAGCTGTGTGTGTCCAGCCAGAAAAGACAGGAGCTACTGTTGCAGTGGGGTTTGCTGAAGTTGAACACAACACATGGAGGGCAACTGTCGTTCAGACAAAGAGCAGAAACTTGTCATAGGGGAAAAAGCTACCAAGCAGCCTACAGCCTAGCAAGCAATGAGATGAGTCTATAGACTATACCTGTGTAGGAGCTCCTTAATAATACCATGTACTGGTAGAATGGTCCTAGACTGAAGTGCAACAATGCAAAGCAGAATCCCAGAAATGCCCTCTTTGCTCAATAACATACTGTTTGCTCTATAGGTTTTTGCTGTTACTGTTAAGTCAGTCTATGGGACTGGAAAAGCGTCTCCTCCTGAGCTGTAGACATTGCAACACGGATGGATCTGCTAGGCAGGCTAGCTGCAACAATATGGCATTAAAGAAATCAATGCAACCTTGACAAGCACATGGCCTGGTCAGCCGATATTGATTCACTAATGACATGCTGTTGCATAATCCTCTCCTATTTGAATCTGATGTTTTCTAGACATGATTGATTTCAGTGTTTGCAAGGAAGCACATAACAAAGAAAGAATGAAAACTATTCTGTGAAAGTTGGTTCTTGAAAGTAAAATTTTTTTTTTGACACCAGAGGGAAATTCTGTAGCAAACTGGCAGATTTGTGAATCCTTTTCTCATACTGTGAATTTTAATGGTAACTTAGGAACATGTGGGTGAATGGTCATCAAACGCAGTTGCTTCTAGTCATGGCAAACACGTTACAGCTATATGCTTTCAAGGATGATGGAAGAGCCACTCTTCCTTCCCACCATATCTTCACAAAGACTCCAGTTTATTGTCACACACTGTTGGTACAAAATACCTATTTTTTTCAAATGGCAAAGTACCACAGAACACAGGAGACCTCGAGGGCTTTGCTAATAATCTGTGTCCCTGCACAAGCCAGGAGCTGAAAGTGCTCAAAGGACTTCAGGATGAGAACAACCTCTTATTTAGTGAGGGTTCTTTCTGGCAAGGAGCTGAGGAAAGTGGAAAAAGCAAGGGCTGAAGACTGTAAATCTCAAAGGCTTCCTTGCTGTTTACTTCAGCAGATTCTAAGAAGTTTCTACCTGGATTATTTCAAACATTGTGCAGGACTTTGCCTGGTTTAGCAGTTCTTCTCCTGCTTTGTTGCCTTATACAGTTTGAGGAAGATACAACTTGATCCATTTTCCGGGTATATTTTTCACTCTCAAACTACCTGCTAATTTTGTAGTTTTGAATTGTGTTTTTGAGGAAACTCCTAATTCAGACTTGTGTAGCCATTCATCAGGTAAAGGACATGGATGTAAAATCTGTATAAAAAATAGCTTAAAGTCTGCCAGCTGGCTCCTTCCTTTCAGGCAACTCGTTAAGACTCCGATTCTCATACAGATATGGTCTGCACCTCCGAATTGCTCAGATTTGTGTGAGGGCATGACGGAATTCTGTGAAGTTGGAAAGCAGCTTGTAAGAGAATATAAAATGGAAATATGTTTGCAATTGTTTCCAGTGTAATCAGAATCTCAAAAGTGACGACATGCATTCAGTGCACAATTTCTCTGTATCCTTAACAGCTGAAAGAGCCATTGCTTTCTCAGGTCAAGGCCCAGCCAGGGCATTCTTTCACTGTATGAAACTCTTCAAAGCAAATAGGAATGGAAACATTACATCTTGGTTTAAAAAATTCATTCAAAATGGGTTTCTATTTGTAAAATATTTAAACTTTTGCCTGCAGTCGTAGGAATACAAGAAAATTGTGCTACTGCATGAAAATCTTATGAACTAGCACAGAAATGGAGGTCTAGATGCAACTGCAGTTTAGTAGATGACTCATATACATAACTGTAAATTTTTCTTTGGAAGAATTACTTACTGACAAACACTATTTTATGACAATTCCATAATGGTCACATAGGAAAGAAATACATATCTCTATACACACTTATATAACATTATCATATGAAATATTCTACAGCAGATTTTTGAACCTACCCAAACCGGACCAGGGCTCTGCTTCCACTGAACCTCTCTTCACCCTTCCATCCTCCTGTTTATCTCTTCATCCTTCCATCCACCCCTGCCCCTTTGACCAGGACTGCAGTGTCTGTGCTTTTGCAACGTGTAAAATTTACGGTTTCTGTGCTGCCCGCAAATGAAGACATTTTGTGTTCAGGAAATTATTCTCTGAGTACTGCCTGCCTGAAACCCTTTGCAAAAGTTTCTTTTTGACCTGACGGGTTTTTTTCCAGCTTCTTCCTTGCTTGCTACCTAAACATGAACACAAGAGAGCCATGGTCCCCCCTGAGGGACATCTCTGCAGCTGCCTCCGTTGGCCTCACGCGGTTTAGCGGTGGCGCGGGGTGCGTGTCGTGTGGCTGTTGCGTTGGTGTCACACGTGCAGTCGTGCTTCTGGGGGAAGGCAGGGCAGCAACCCTTTCCACCAAGGTATGTGTATGAGTTTGCAGCTGAGAGTCAAGGCTGCACTGCCCTGCGGAGCTCTGCAGGGCAAGGAGCAGTGCAGAGCTGGGTGTATTAACATATTTATGTTGTTCTACAGCCCAAAGAAGCAAACCTATCATGTGCTGAAGCTACTTATCTGTTGCTTATGACTACTGCACTACTTCTGTGTAATCAGTCAGAGAACTATCTTAGGAAGCCCTATTTTGCTTCTCTCGATGGCGAGAAGAAAAATCCCATTTACAGCAGTGACACAGAAATAGGAAGGAGCAGATGCTGGAAAAAATTCATTTGAAAAGTATCTTGAAGGGGGAGGGATGGTGCAGAAGGGTCTATAGAATAAACTTACTAGGTTTGATTAGGTATGGGACACAAAAAGCAGAAAATTAAGGAGCCTTTTAAGAAGGGTGCCTATAGGGCTGTAAACACTGAAGATGAATTCCTGAGGACTGAGGATGACATTATATAGAGGTTTGAAATGTAATGAATCTGGGTCCTCTAGCAGGTGCTGCTGGGAATCTGGGAATGTTTGTCCATATAAAGGTGCCACAGGGCTCAATGTCTTCTTCTCCCAACACACGCAGGGATCCTGTGTGTGAAGTGGCCAGCAAGCTCCACTAAGAATTATGGCAGGGCTTTTCGACCTTCAGCTGCTTCAGCCCCAGACAGAAGGCTTTGGGATAGAGGCAGCACTGCGCACAGCCGTTGGGGGTGAGTATGCAGTTGTCTGCTGTTTGTTTCCTAGCAGGTAGGTCACTCTGGAGTGGCTCACTTAGACAAGTGTTGTAGGACAGCAATGGGGCTTCTGGAAGAACAGCTCTTGTTATGTACAGAGGTCAGCATTCGGGCTGTGTGAGGGATGTTAGACTCATCCTCACATGGCTCCAGGAGAGCCTCACTCTCTCAGGAGCTGCAGCACACTGCTGCAGATCTGTATTGTGCTGATGTTGTTGTTTCTAGCTGGGAGGGAGAGTAGGAAGGGGCCCTGGTGAACAGTACCAGACCTATAACCCTCACCTTGGGTTTCTGTAAGCAGCAGTCTGCACCTTTTAAATAAAATTCCTGTGTTCTAGGCTCAGCCCCACAGTCCATGCTCCCATTAAAGGGGGTGTTATGAGGACTACATCAAAACAGGGTTGTCAATGAGGGCGCATTGCAGTCTCATTGCCTGCAGCCAATGCAGTTCTCCTTGGAACCCTCCAGGCTTTTGTCTGTTCTTTACTTTTGGTTTGAAAGCTTACAGTTGCAGCTCCTTGACCAGGAGGCAGCATCTACATGCCTATAACCATGCAGCATCAGGGCAACAAAACTGTTACTGTGGTCAATAATGGCCCGCTGTCACGCTTATGGGCTTGAGTTGGGTCCTGTGGTTTGGCTGGGATGGCGGAAGGCTGGGAATCCACCGTGTCCCTCTCCTGTTGCTCAGTCTCTCAAGCAGTCTGCAGGCTTGCTGCTCTGTCTGCTGACTTGCTTGCATGAGACCTGCACGTGGGCAGTTCTCCAAGACTGTGACTCTGGCTTTAAAGAAGCTGGCTGCTGGAGCGGTTGCTCCTTTGATGCTTACTACCATGCTCTGTCTTCAGTGGTGCCAAAGGCACTGATGCATGCAGAATTAAGCAACTGCTTTTAGCCAGATTACAGCAGCTCACACAGCAGGCTGGGTTCACAATTACGCTGTGGCCTGCTGCAAGCTTGAGAGAGGCATTAACTGCTGTGGATCCCTTTTTACTGCAGGAGCACCGTGCCCTTGTCTTGTTTGCCTGCTCCTGGGAGCAAGGGGCAGTCCAGCTGTATTTCTTTCACTGTCTGTATTGACTTATAGTTAACATTTCTCAAGGCTTTTAAAATACAAGTAAAATGTAACTCCAGGGCCTTCTGGGAATACATCTGATTTTTCAAGTTTTATCTTTGTCATTGATCCCTTTCCAGTTACTCCAGCCAAAGGTGAGGAAGTGATGTGTGAATGATAGAGCATCTCTTTTTTGTAACTAGGCTGTATGAAAGGGTCAACTGCTAAGCTGGGATTCTTACAGAAGCCCCAGAAATAGGTTCTCTCTGCTTTTGTGCAGCCAAGACAATTACTCCAGGGAGAACGCTCTTCAATGCACTGAATTCGCCTTTTTGCTCTTACACTTTTTCCTATTCGCCGCCCCCCCAGAGTGTGAACTGGACAAAGACTACATAAGGGATGTATCCTGTGAGGTCAAACTTAATGCAGCTATTTAGTATGGCCTCCGCAGTAAGAATTGCTCAACTCAAGTTGCAAGAAAGTGATGATAAATGGTTCCTGTACAGGGTTTACTTTAAAAGCATTTGAAATTGATTCTGAGCTGACTTGAAGTGGAGCATAGAAGAGGAGAATTACTGATGTTTAGTTTCATCTGATAAGGGTCTTCAGGTCATCAAGACATAGTAAATGGGCCTCTAATTAAGTGGTGAACACTAACAGAACAGAGAAAGCCTCCTGTCCTTAGCTGTCAGTGATACTCTAGCATTGTTTGTAGTTACCCTGTTTCTTTTTAGATAGTCATAACTTGGGCTGATAAAAGGTCCAGTAACTTGGTGGACTAATTGGTGGGAGGAAAGAAATCTTTCATAGTGCAGGCTAAAGAGGAAATGAAAGTTTTTCCAGAAGTTTTCAGGAAATATTATTTCCAGGACATCATTATGCTATCTGGAACGATTATCCTTCTTACATACTTTCTAATTCAGAAAAAGGAGGTACAAATAAATGTGCAAGAAGGTTACCATTCAGTGGTAAGTTCCAGGTTTGTTTCTTTGGTTAATGAGGTACCACGCTATCTGGACAATATTTTGCATAAATCCATCATTTCAAATCTAGGAGACACAACTGTCGGACTTCTGATCATTATAGAGTGAAGTAGATGTATGTAGCTGATCTGCCATCCTGCTGAGGCCAACCTTCATAAGCAAATCTGTCCTTGAGATGGAAGGATCTAGACATGTTAGTTTTCTGTTTCTTGGTGGAACAGGTGGCTCCACATTTTCCTACTAATAAAGAAGACCATAACCAAGGGAGAGGCGCAACTTTGGGATAGAGGAAGGTCCTTGAACCCAGTAACAAGTTTTTGGGCAGCTGACAGGTAGTTTTCAAAGATGTGTGAAATCATGTCAATGTGCACTCTTATTACCTGCTCCCTGTGTAGCGTAAACAGAACACATTCACAGCAAAGCTACGGGAGCGGTGTGGGTACACATTAAATCTAGTAATGATGTAGCTCTTCATTAAGTGAACTTCCTGCAGTGCGTAGCTACATGAACTGCCTCGTGTGTTTGGTCCCAAAGCACAGACTGCTACTGCCTGAGCAGAAAATATAATTCTGCTTCTCAAGGCCAGACTCACCAGCCTCTGTCTTTGGCCTGCAGCAAATGCAGACATACTAGCAATGGAAGCCCTTTATTAAAAGAGCCTTCTGGAAAGTGTAGGCAAGGGACAATGTATTTAACATTTTGTCCCCGTGGCATGCAGGTACAATGTGAATGCAGAGCACACCTGAACAAGGAAGGTGGCAGAGTATAATAATATCTTGAGGATCTAAGTGCACTTGGGTAGAAGCGCTCATTCTTGAGGAGATGGAATCAAGTCAGCTTTTAGCTACTTGTCTTAAAACCACTCCTGCAAGTCCAGGTTTAGTCCAGTGTAGATTTAATGCTCCCTCACTGAGCTTTTCTGCCAGATTGATGAGGTAATTGACAGACTCTTAAGAAGAAGGAGCTAACGAGTAGAGATGCATGGCAAAGTTTCCCTGTTCCAGGTGGACTGGAACGTCATGTAGGGCAGTGATGTAGCAGATGAGTTCTTGTGACAGATGTTCAGCACCAGGGTTTGCACCACAGATTCAGGTTCCTTCATACACAACAGCACACGGGACTTAGGGCTTCAAGGACTCAAGGCAAAACCATGCACGTCATGTGTAAGTAGGGTACTTGAGATAACCTGCTGTCACCTGTTTGGAATATCTCTTTTCCCTCCTACCTATCAAAGTCCAGCTTAGACTGAACAGTCTGACTCTTCAATACTTCTCTATTGCTCTTTAGGCAGCAGTAATTATCCTGGATGCTGTATGATCGTCTGCCCTGTAAAACATTCTCTGACACGGGTATGAGGGCATAGTCACACAGAAACTTGTTTGGGAATTATAGGCAATCTGCGAAACTGAATCTGAGGCACTGGTTGGTTGTCTTGAACAGTGAAGCTGGCTGGTGGGATTTCCGGCCCCTTTTCCCTCACAGAAGAGACATTTTTAATTAGGCTAATTTATCTGTCCAGTTTCCAGAAGAGCCCCAAGAACAACCTTACTAGTATACCTCAGAAGAAGGTGAATCTCCTCAAGAATTGGAGAAGGTAGAATTGGAAGAGGTAGAATTGGTGGGGGAAAGAGGGGAACATTTTAACCTGGCATCAATGCCAAAGATGTGATGCTACATCCCAGTATCTCCACAGAGTCTGTGCAGAAACATAGATGCTTCAAGAGATGTAGAGCGCCTTAATTCAGTGCCTACAGTAGACATCAGCAGAATGTCAACGCAAATGAGTCTCTGACTCATTCCTGTTTTTTTAGTCTTTGTGCCTGGTTCTCTAGGTGCCCTTTAGTTTTCAACCGTGCTTGAAGATGTAATTTGATTGCTAGGGCCACCTCCAATCCCTCCATTCTCCACTATGTGTGTGGAGTTCTTCCACCCCAATTTGTTCCTCCCACCCATCCCTTTGTATAGAACGGGGCGAGCAGCCTCCAACACAATGTGCCCAAAAAAGGATTGTGCAGTTGTAAGGTGCTTGTCACCATCACACCTCGTTCACAGCAGGGAGATGACTCAGCTGCCACCCCACATGGCTGGGATGTGTCACCAAGTGAACGATGACATTTTCAAATGCAGTGGAATTTGGAAGTGGAGTAGAGGGGGAGAGGAGTTGGGCTATGAAAGAACATTGGGGAACATCAATGTTTCCAATAATCTGAAGCTTTTAGTTAAAGAAATATGCAATTTAGAGAAGTATAACATTGTCACCTGAGTACATTGGGTTCTATTCTGTTCTTCTGTTTTACAGTGAAGGGAAGGCTAGTCCAGTAGTTAGAGTTTTTGCATATGACTTGAGTAATCTAAGTTCAGCTCCTTGTTCTGCAGTAAATGCCTTGGATCTCTCTTGAGCCTATGGGGAGATTTCAGTCACAGTCTACATACATTGTTGTGACGGAGTAGATCTGATTGACGGAGCCCCCGGATGCATCAATGTTTGTAAAGCATTTGGAGCTCTTTTGATGGGTAAAGCCATGAAAGTGCAAAATTTTATTTTAGCTATTCTGGAGGACAAAATGCATTCACTACTTGTGGTGGCATAGTTTGGACTAAAAGTAAATATGTTGTGTTTAGATGGTATGTAGACAAATGAGTCTCAAGGCTCGCATGGAAACTAATGCATTGAGGCAGCTTGCTTTGAAAGGACAGGCTACTTGAGTGCTTCAGATGCTAGATATGGTGAAATAGATGTTGTTGAAACCCAAGAAGTTAGTCTGGGGTTTTGTGTAGAGACAGTTTATAAGTCTAGGAGGTTTTCACTCCTGTGGATAAACCTCATATTTATTCTTCACAGCAATGGGCAGCTTTGTGAACAGCTAAGGGAGGAACAACTGGGGTATAAACTGGGGTTCAATCCATCACAGACTTCCTTTGCTGCTGTGGGGAAGTCACTCAGGCACAGTGAGCCTTGATTTATCTGTAAACTGGGAAAACTATCCTTATCCTGCCTCACTGTGGTCCTAGGTCCTAAAGCTCATTTAGGAGATTTTTTTTTGGAGACCATTTATGTGCCATCCTGCTGTCTGGAACACTAGAGAGCCTCATTTGGATGTAGCCTAAAATAAAGTTCCCTGATGCTTCAGAGACATTATGGGACCATTTGTTGGTGTTAGACATGAAGTCCTGGCCAGAATCCAAGTTTAGTGTAGTCCCAGCCTGTCTACCAGAAAATCTCCCTTGCATGTTCAGCAGGATATGCTCTTGTCTGTTATGCATGTCTATTGTGTGCTGTTAATACAGCTGACACATTTCACCCTAGAGGAGCTGCATGCTATAATTGGTAAATCTTTTTTTTACAGTAAAGCAGTGCGTGGCATTTAAGTGTTTTGAGATTCCTTTTGGGAGAAGGAAACTTATATAAAAAGATGAAAGAGCATTCTGTTTAGACGGGAAGTGCCTAAATATGTTCTTTCTTTGGTAGAGCTGTAATCCCATATTCAGTGCTTAATGAACAGATGACAATGATAAATGTTTGAAGAATATCGTTATTGAACAAATGTTTCAAGCCAGCAGGTAGAAACATGGATTCAGTTAGTGTTTAGGAGTCCAGGAACATGAAAGCAAAGGCGTGGAATTAATCTTCTGTGTCAAGAAGTGCAGGTCTGTGCTGTCAGACACATTAACTGTTTCACTAACTGATTAAACTCACTTTAAAGCAAACTAGGGATCACTGCTACCAAAAAGTTTTCCATAGTCCGACACTTGTGGTTAGAAATCTTCCTTTATTCCCCAGCTTAAATGTCAGCGCATATTAGTTCTTTCCCTAGTGTTAATCACCTAAGATTTGTACAGAAAACAATCATATCCCCTTTCCCTTTTGTTGCTCTAAACTAGGTTCCCCTTGTGGGATAGAATTTTCTCTTCCTGATCACACTGTTAGCCCTATTTCATACCACTTCTGATCTTAGACCTTTGTGACTATAGGTGACAAGAACTGTCTGCTTTATCCCAGAGGAGAGTTCTTGTAATGTTCTAACAGCTCGGTCTCTTTCTGGAAAGAAGGCACTTCATGTGTTGCAATGATTTTTTTTTCCCCCATTCCTTCATTTTGTTGGTGTCATTTATCGAGCAACTAATACAACATGGTGTGTTTTTTCTTTTGATTAGCTCCTGGCTTAAAGCCACAATTCTTCTTAGTCTTTAAGCGCTTGCCTTGACTGTGATCTCTCAGTGTACTCATGATAATTCCTCCATTCCTGCCTTTGGCCAATTTCTGTTACTTTTTAAGTGTAATTTCATAAGTGGAAACACAGAGCAAGACTGGTCCTTATGGAAAAATACTAGTAAATTTCCTCCATCTTCATATTTCCCTGTTCAGTACTACATATTGCCATTTCCCCTGTCCACAGTTCTTGCAATTCCTGACCTAACCTTCTTTTTTCCTCATCTTGACTAAAAACTTCCAATTTAGCACCATAGCAGCTGCTTTACTTGGAGTCCAGGTAGAGGAGATTTACTCCAGTTCCTTTGCAGAGGAAGCAGTTACCTTATCAAAAACACAGTTATTGTAATATTCTAGATCTATCTTCAGGACAGTCTGCCTTCAATTTATCTCTGTCTTGGATTTTTTTTCTTCAGAAAAGATTGTAAAATCCTGCATATGGGTGAGGCCAAAATAACTGGCCCGTAGCTACCTAGATAGAAGTTTGAAAATCTCATTCTAGCAGTTAGATAATCAAGAAACAAACTAAAAGTGCTTGAAGCCAAGTCTGTGGATTCATACAAGGATTGCCTGATTTCCCTGACTGGCACAAGCAGAACAGGTGGAGTTTTACTTCTTTTTCCATGGAACTGGTAATTTCATCTCCTCTGTGTGTACTTCCAAACATTGTTTTAACTCTATGTTCATTATTATCATCTTTAAGAAAAACTGAGGTAGACTACTTATTCTGTTTTGAGGTCCTATCTCAATCACTGTAAATCTTTAACTCACGTTTGTTGTAGACCCGTTTCTTCCTTTCTTGCTTTCCTTTCAAACACGGGAAAACCCTTTATGTGAAGTCCTTGGTTTCAATTTCTTTTGCCAAATCTAATCCAGTGTGATTTTGGACAATTCTTGTTTTGTGTTTCTGTACTACCCAATCCTGGGGTCCCCATTGCTTCTTGTGTCCTTCCTGAAGTACCCATTCATCCAGCTGTATCCAGAACTCTTCCCTGAAAGCCTTTCTCTCCTCTCTGGGGATGCACTATCCAGGTAATCCTTTCACCTTCAGTTTAAAAAGTAGTTACCAAATCTGATATGGAGTCAAGTTCCTGAGTTCTCTGGCCCTGGTAACTTTATTCATTCTCTTCATTTATCCAAGTAAGATGAAGAAATATGGTGGTTTGGAAAAGAAATACACACCGACCCAGCAGAAGCTTATGTGAGCCTGGAATATTTTGCACCTAAATAAAATAGCCTACTTATGGAAGCAGGATAAAGCCTCATAGTTATGTAAGATCCAGTGACAGGGGAGACCATTTCATACAAAATGCCAAATTCAGTACAACCAGGGAAACCTTCTGTGTGCTAAAAGAGGTAGAGATGGAGATAAATATTTGAGGAGAGACATGAGCTGTCCAACAGGATGAGCTTACAGCAAAACGTACTGAGTTTCCCTGCAGGCGTCCCAGCAGCAGTGCAGCAGAATTGCCTTAAACCCTTGATTTCTGTTAAGCTTCCACTGCCAGCCCAGTTATTTTGGGAAGATTTTTCTGTTGTGGGTTTCTTTGACAGTGAAATGTGACAGTCCTCATCCTTATGTCCCATCAATCCATGCATTAATCTGACAGAGTGGGACCAAGGAGGAACACCAGTTCATTCTTTTCTGCATTCAAGAACTCTGTTTGGTTGCTCCTGATGCCATGGTAGCAGACTGTGACCTGGATCCTGAGCTGGCATAAATTCGGAGAGGTTTGCTGAAGTCAAGGGAATTGTGCTGATTTACACTCATGGGTCTAACAGAGAGGGATGTATTCATCTCTATCCGTGTTCCAGGGCTGGTCCAAACTTGCAAACAAACATTGGGCCAATGCTTATTTTGTTTGGAAAGTCTTTTTGTCTTGATCACGTTGGATGATGAACTTATATTTGCCAAATTAAGAGGGCTCAGACTGGGACTTTCCACAGCAAAAGAGTACAGATAGAGAGTAAAAAATCATCCCCATAGGGAAAAAGCTGTGGCAGACTAGAATTGCCTATGAAGGTAGGCAGACACACAGCGTTGCTTCCATTTGCAACCTTTAATGCTGACCAGCCAGATTATTTAAACAAAGGAGTATTTGTGAAGAAAGCTGAGGCGAAATAGTCATGCCATCAGTTATTCCCCGCTCCTGTCATGTTTAGGCTATTTTCCTTATAAGCTGTCCATGTTCGTTTGTTGTCTTTGGTTTTACGTTGTAAGGGTACCTTATTGCTTGATGTCTGTACAGTGCCTTACGCAGTCCACATGCAATGACAACTGTCTCATTGCTCAAGCAAGCATGGGAGGACAGAGATGAAATACATTATGTAGATCAATACAGGGAAATCTAGCAGCCTAAGACAGGGAGTTGCGGCCGCAGTGTATATAATTTCATTTTTCTGGTGGGACGGTTTCACTTCAAAATTTGTCATAGCTGCTGAAATGCTGTCCTTGGATTGCAAATTATGACAATGCACATAATCTCACAGAGTACTGCCCTGGTTGATAAAGGCGCTTCCGTGGACCCTGAGCTAGCACAGGATATTATTTGATTTTGATTTAAAAAGAGAAAGACTAGAAATGATTGGCTGCAGTGCTGGTAGTTTCCTCCCTCTTTCCCCTTCCCCTTCCCTCAGTGTAAGCAAGTCACATTGGTGTTAGAGAAGATATGAATTTATAGAACATCAACTCCACTTTCACTGTGGGATAAACTACCTCATAACGCAAGGTAAAAGCCTGTGAATGGGCAGCAGCAGCAGAGTAACCAATGTACAATAAATCTACATATGACAAGTGACTTCTGTAGCCACCACATCAGACTCTTGTCTCCTCCCTCCCCCCTTGCAAGTAGATTCAGAAATTAAATAGCTGTAATTTTGTAAAAGCCCATCAGCTTAACTCAACAGAATTGGTTGTAGACACCTGCAAATAAAAGTCGGGAGCTGCAATGTCACTAATTTGACTCCTTTAATCTGTAGATTACTCATCCTCCTAACTTATCTATGTGTTTGTCACTCACTAGGAGTGCCTTGTCTGTGGAAGGGTTCCCATCTGGATATATGGATCACAGCACATGTGGTAAATGCCAGATGGGAAATTGGCACTGACCAGGAAGCTTGGGGCTTCACACTTCACTAGCAGCTCATGTAGGTGAAAGCCATGCTGTTGGCTTGGTGTCAACGGGAGAACGGACGTTCAGCACAGAAGAAAGCGTCTTTCAGCTACCCTCTTCCTCCACCCAGGGTGCCATTTGCTTTCAGGAGGAGACTCATAGTGTGTTCTTTTGTGCTGCCCCAGGGCTGCAATTCAAATCTCTCTGGGGACGATGAGGTTCCTCAAAATGAAGGATGATCCAGGGCAACTCTGGATCCAGGACAGCAATGACATTGATAACCAGTGGACCCATTAATGAGACAAGAAATTGTTGCTCATACTAAGGAAGAACTCTGGTTTTGGTGGAGTCCTACCATATGTTCCTGCACATACTTAGCACAGCTGTTCTTGGGGACAACCCATCTCTCCACTATGCCCCTACTGATAGGAGTTATCTCAGCCTCTCCACTACATGACTGCCATTCAGAAAATGGTTCCTTGCATCTCTTCTCTGATCTTTCAAATTACATGACTCCACTACACTTTCTGGGAGAGCCTCCAAGACAGTAATTTTCCCTAGCTCTCTTCTGTCCCATTTTTCTCTAGGTTATGCCTTCTGGCCTATCTCTACTTGCAGCCTTTGCAATCCTGGTGCTTCCTGATGAACATTACCATATTGAGGGGAAACTAAAAAAAAGACCAGGAGGGATCCTTGGAGTTGTCTACACTAATATGTTGTACAGAATTTCACAGTGGATCAAATTTACCTTCACTGCCTTCCTGTGTGTATTAAAGGTTGGAGCCTAGCAGCTTGGTCACTGGATGGAGACTGAGAAGATCTGAGCTATTTCTGATTTTTTGCCCAAGTTTCCATCAGCCTGATGGGTGACCTTGTGTAAAGCATCTCACCCCCCCTTCCCTTCTGCAAAATTGAGCTAATAATGCTGAAAAGTGTTTTTCTTTGAAACATGCTTTGAGGTTTACTGATCAAAACTGATATTTACTGTCATCTTTGTGCGTCATGGTTGTCTGCTTAGTGTACATTGCCCACCAGAGTCTTTCAGTGAAACCATAGGTGGCCACAAATTTGTCGTTCTTCTATGTCTGTCCCTTGTGCTGGCAAAACTGCGTAGGGCTTTTTTTCATCACAATGACTACTGTCAGCTTATAGCAAAACTCACACGAGGGAGACGGAAGCATCCAACAACACTAGTGGTAGAACTGTTGATACATCCAGAATAGAAATGGCTTTGCATACCAAACAGCCACCACTGGACTACAATTTACTGACTAGGTCCTGCCATCCACATAAGCCTTTGACACACTGTGTAACTGCAGGGCACTGTACGCACGTACACTATGATTTCCAATGCACTTAGCAGGCTCTGTGGCTGCAAGAGTTTACAATCTGGTCTAAACAGGCCTATTCAGAGAGAAGCCATACAGAGTCTGGGTATACAATGTCTGCTTAGCAATGCAGGCTTCAAAGATGGAGTGAGGCCTTAGTCATCAACCTAAGCAGGTGCCACACTCCCATGAATTTAAGTAGGGGTTAAGTGTTTGCATGTTTCCTAGGAAACAAACCCCAGACCTTAGGAGACAAGGGACATATGCATGTTGTGGCTTTTTGAAGAAGGGAAGGCAGCATGAGGTAAAAAGAGAGAAGGCTACTGGAGGTGTGAGGTGAAAGTAAAGACTGAGTGACTGAGAAGGAATGATGAAGATGCTTGACTTCAGCATGGGAGGAAACACATTGCTGCCTAATGTGAGACAGTGCAGAATCTGAAATACGTAAGTGCAAGATTTGGAAAGCAGATGACCTCTTCACACAGCCATTCTGGTTGCTGGAAATTACCCAGGAGAGCTGGTCATCTTTTTGCATGTTATCTCGAATCACAACGTATCTTAGTCATAAATCTTATTTCAGCAGACATAAAAATCCATCTCAGGACTCAGGCAGCTAAATTAAATATAATCTTCCTACCATCGTCTGCCAGCACCTCACTGCATATCACTTGTTCCTAAAGACAAGGCCTTTATTGCAAGGAAACCAGTTACAAGGCAATCAGTTATTTCTCAGAGTGCAAAAAAAAGAGCAAAAAAGGATATCCTGACAATTGCTGAGGAAGACTGTCATTGCACTGTAATAATATGTAGCCCCTACTATGCCTTGTAGAATCAAAAAACTTTTTAAGATGTGCATGTGTTTTGCCAAATTGCCTCAACACCAAACTTCTCGAGCTTCAAGCTACATACGGCAGAGTAGTAAAGACATGTCTGGGGGAAGAACTCAGGTGCTTTTGAGTTAACTTAAGACAGGTTCATGTCCACACAGCATCCTGACTGCCAGACTTCAGTGGCTGCTAGTCAAAATTCTCTGATGGAAAACTTTTTGCTGAACAGTTACTTTCTTCAAATTTGCTTGTGAAGTTTTATTTGCTTCTAAAAAACATAAAAATATTCTGGTTTTCAGAAAAGCTTTTAAGTAAGTTTTCATTATCTTCTGAAAAATATGTTTTTTTAAACCTTCTCAGAGGGGTGGGAGGAGTGAGAAACTTTCATGCGTTCCCTATTCTTTGTGTAAATAGGAACAGACTGCAAGAAGTGGAAAAAAATGGAAGCAATCAGAAAAACTTGTTGCAAAATTATTGCCATTTTTAAACATGCATAGCTTAGTTTTGAGTCTTCTTTATGGGAAAAACAAACTGCCAATGGTTATAAATTTGAAGTGAAAATATGCATTTTATTCAAAATTTTGAAAATATATTTTCCACAAGCCATTTCTATTTTTTACCAAAATTTCACATAAAAAGGAGAAAATGTGTCAATCTAGCTTCTTCAAGTAGCACACTATGGGTTACCAGGAAGCCTGTAGTGCAGGGAGCCCTGAGCAGCATCCAGGGGAGCCTGCTCTGGAAGATGGAAAGCCATGGTGGAGCCTGAAATCTGAGCCGCCTCTGCGATGGGGCAAGGAAAATGGTCCTTGTAGAGTCTGCTGCCTTCTGTTGCTGTTGCAGCTCCGGCTGGCAGGCTGCGGGTTTGTGGTAGCTGTGATTGAGACATGCCGGTAGCACAGGGAGCTTCAGAGCTGGAGGGTGTCTCTGGCTGCAGCAGGCGGGGTGGCGCAGAGGCAATTGTATGCATTTACCCTTGGCTTGATCCACAACTGGTTTTAAACTGTAGGACAAGCAATTATCAATAAATCTAGTCGTAACATTAATTCAAGTTATTATTAATTACATAGATTAATTATTCATTTTCTCCTTTCAGACTTCTCAGTGGACTATAATGCTGGTCCTTGAACTCAGGAAAGGGGGAGAAATGATGTAAGTCCTGGTCCAAGCATCTCTGCTTTCTTTATAGATCCACCACCTCTCCAGCCTTTGCTGATGTCTGACGGCAAGGAACATCAGTGCATGCTTATAGCAGACAACTGCCAACATCTGGCAAGGGAAAGCAGCTGGAGGCTTGGAGTTGCCATTTTGTGTCAGAGTTATAGGCTGTAATTCTCAGCCTTTGAACACGTGAGTAGGCTTATTTGGTTCCTGTTGTATTCCCTTTACCTCCTTACTAGGTAGGTATAACATCCTCCTGATACACAGTTTCTGGAAATGCTGTTATAGAAAGAGTTGCTATGGTGGAAAACCACTTGGCCCAGCATTACCACCCTGCTGCTGCTAGAATCTGCCTCCCCTGCTACCACAGGCACTGGGAGCTGCAGATGTAGACCTGACATGGAGGTGCAAAGCCCCTCACACCCCCTGCCTTTACAGCCTATGCTGCTTAGTTTGCCTGACTGCTCTGGTTGTGCTCCAGGGCTCACGAAGGGGTCAACCTGTGAAGTATGATCCTCCCACCACAAACCTTCCTGACAGTATAGAAGTTGGCTCAGAAACCAGTCTACAAGAGCTCAGTATTAAAGAGTGGAGGTTTGGGTTTGGATGGCTGGGAATTTGTGTCTCTTTCTGGTCTGACGGAAGAGTTTAACTCTTGTTCTGTGGGGTTTGGTATCAGACATGTGGGCTAGTGGAAAGCAGGGTGAGATGAGGACCATGGTGTGCAATGCTCATTCCCACCCTGCTGTGCTGGGTCACGTGCCACGCTCATATGAAGCTCCTTAAGCATGGATGCATGCCACTAGGCCCTCAGGTACGGTGCACTGTGTCTCATCCTTGCTGCTCCCGCTGTGCGTGCAACATAAAGCTGCACTTGCCCTCCAGCTCTGTTAAGACGGTCCTGGTTTGGTGGCTGCAAATTATTCATTTATCTTTCTACCATTTGTACTGTGTGCTCAGCACGATAACAGTTTTTGGCAGTGACAATCTCTGTACCACACCCAACATGACGATGTCCCAGGTGTGTTTGCAGTACTTCTGCTAATGAGCTCTTGCCAGAGCTAATAAACCAAGTCATGTGGATGTGGGTGTGTTTGTATCACAATGGAGCTCTCCCTCTTTTTCCCTCTTAACCTGGTTTCCTATTTCCCAAAGCCAATGTTGACATCAGGTACATGTATCTAGTCACACAGGCAATGGCTCCTTCTCTAAGCTGAACTGTTCCTGTCTCAAAAGAATGCAGAATTTTGTGACTTACCCTGGAGCACTGCGGTGTAGCTGGCAGCAATAAAAAAAGCTACAGCAGTGAATGAAGGAAGGTCTTTTCTAGACGATTGGGAGTTCAGGATGCACTCACAATTGAGCTTTTGTTTCCTGTTGTTCTTTTCAAATAACTAAAAATTCAGGGAGAGTGGTGGGGGGAAGCCCCTTTGATATGTTGGGTGCTCATCTATCCGGGAGGATGTGGTCTGAGCAGGGTGGACAGTTTCCTTCTCTGTGCAGAACAGAGCAAGGATTGTCTGATTATGAGAAAGGCAAAGCAGTGATCCTTCAGACCACAGCCTTGTTACTCTGGGCTTTTATGTTTGGAATCAGGAGTTTCTCTAGCTCTGCAATTTGTACTGTGCTGTAAAATGGGTGAAAAACACAGTCTAGGGAAAAGACTGAGGCTTTCTTGGGTTTGCACTGATGTTGCCCCCTTGATATCGTTCAGGTTTTTTTCTGAGATTTGCCATTTCTGTGAAAGCAGGAAGGGAGGTCTGGGACTTTCTTTTCAGAACCTGGGAGAGACTGGGCTTTGGAGGAATACATACCAACAGCCTTAATGTACGTAATAATACAAAGCTGAATTTTTCAACTTTTGGCCTCATGTATTGTTTGATTCTCACCTCTGTGACACTCCGTTCTTCCAATTAAGAGCAATGCACAACTTACTTTGGAGCTTTGATGGGGGAGGGAATGTATTTCCTTATGATACTGGCCTTTATTTAGGGGCAAAATAGTGAGTAGAAGTCCTGGTGGCTTGATCTCATTTGGCAGACTCTGCATTCCAGCGATGTCAGTGAAAGGAGACGTGGAACCAGATAGCACCCTCAAATTATCTTCTGTCAGTGCCCGTATTCATCAGTCCAGTGAGCAATCTCTCTCCCTCACACCTAAGGGTTGCATTGAACTGCTGCTGTGGTGAGGTCCCCACATCTCTGCACAAGCTGTCCCCCTGTGCAGGACCTCTCCTTGGTGGTGTGCTCCTGGCTGGTAGCTCTGCCTCAGGCCCTTTCTGTACTCAGTTCAAATGAAGACAAGAAAGGACAGTGGAGTTATTCCAGCACCTTCCTTTTGTCTCGGGGCCATCCTGACTCTGCAGGGATTTTTAAAGCTGTACTGTTTTTCTTTTTCTCCTAAAAACCTCTGCGCATGTTTTTCCTGTTTGCAGGGTTTGGGATTTGCTAAACTAGTTCCCTTGCTGGTGGGCACATCATTTGTGTTTGAAACACAAGCTGAAGCATAAATATGGCATTTGTTTCACCAACTTTGTTAACCACACTGCAGAAAGATGAGCTGTGAAGCTGGTGCTGGATGAGGGGTAAATGTGACGGATGGCTTTTCCCCTCCTCACATTCAGGCAAACATTCGGGTTTGTTCCATTTGCACGGAAGTAGGAGAGTATGAACGCAACTCGAGTGCTGCTTTCTCTTGATTATTCACCTAGTTAAGCCCTTATTTTTCCTTGTTTGCCTTTCCTGTAATTACGTATGTTCTTCTTACCTCCACACACATTAGATGTGCCTTGATAGATTCAGGTCTTGGTGTGAATTTTGAGTAACTGCCTTCATTTTAGTGGAGGTGTTTTTCTGGGGACAATTCTCTTGCAGCTCCTGGAGCTAGAGCAATGTAAGCCAGAAATGAATCAGGGAACAGTGTTCTAGTAGCTCTTGACCTCCCAGGAACAGATGCTGGCCCCATTGCCTTTCCTGTGCTGGTGGCTTAAACTTGCTCTCTTTTACTCCCCCCGTACTGGAGAGATCAGAGTCTGACTTTCTCTGCTGCCTCTTATCTAGGGCTGTTCCAATGCCACAGGAGGGTAAAGGGAGGAGAAACAGGCACACCCTGGAAAAACACTGCAGTTCTCTCCAGTGTTGAACTTGGAGTCTTTTATCCATGTTTCAAATGTGACTTTTAATTTGGCCACAGCCAGTCACATTAGAGGTGAACCTATGCCCTGCATATAACACACACGTGAGTTTAGAAGTGACAGATCTTTCTGGGAGCTCCCAGCAACAGAAAACACAGAGCAACTAGAAACTTATAAATGATTTATTGTGGGGTTGGGTAATGCTATTATTGTGGCATGGGACAGGGCTATTTGATGCTGGGCTGGTCACTAATTCATGTGTGAAGTCTCAAGCAGTTGGTCTGTGTGGATTAAATGCATGCTGAAGATGCTTTCTGTACTGTGCCACTTGAAATTCTCTCTCATGATGCAAGGCATTCAAAGCAAATCATTTTCTGTTTCCCATTTGCCAGTGAATGTGTGCCATTTAGTTTGTAATTGGAACACAGCATGCTGCGCGTGTCTTTGCTAGATCATGAAAAGTGGTCCATTTTCTAAATTGCACAAGTATTTGTCACCTTTGTTTTAAAATGGGAGCCATAAATTTTATGGGGCATATGAAAATATATATATTAGTTTTCTCGCACAGGTGAATCAGTCGTATTCTGATCTGACGTGGGCTTTATGACCCTGCTCAGGTTACATTTGGTACTAAATTTTGTCTGTTGATTCTATATTTAGATTTTAGCTTTGAATTTTTTTAAGAGGACAAAAATAAGGAAAAAGTAGGCATATCGAAGGGGCTGTGCCTCTATGCGTTATTCATAAGCCAGGAGAGTCAATGAGCTATGCCAATTTGGCATGTTGAAGATGCTTGACAGTCCATTTCTTATTAAATATGGTACATTTAAAAACTTTAATTTTACACAAGTGCGGATCTGTTTGATTAATGTGTTTTCTAGGGAGTTTTTAAATACTTGAATTGGCTGAGAAAAGTCCACTAACGCTTAATGGGGTATGACAGTGGCCTCAGCCTAGCTGTCATGTGGAATGTCATCTGATGGGAAAGACAAGAAAGGGTTATGTTCCCAGTGTTATGGGGGATAAAATGCAAATGAATTAATAGAACAGATTTCCTTCACACTTCTGGAAATACAGTTTTTTTTCAGGTCAGCAAACATTATGAAAGCCTTGTCATCTGTGCCTCTGAAGAAACATGTGCCTTTCAGAAAGTGAGAATGAAACTCCTCTTATTTTTTCCTTTTCTGATCATACTTTTTTTCCCTTGAATATATGTGGGGAGTTTTGTTGTTTGGTGGAGGGTCTAAGGGAGGGAAATGGGGGCAGTTTGCAAACAACGTGACTTAACATGACAGGAGGTAATCAGAGTTCATGTGCCAAGCCAGCGTTAGTCAAAAAGCACTGCTGCTCTTTCTGGGAGAATAAACATCTTTGTGCTCTTCAGCTGTCTTTGTATTTTGGCAGGGGGAGAAAAAGGGTTCAAAGAAACGCTGTAGAATTCCTGTCTGCCTATGATTTGTAATATACATGGCACCTGTAGTGCAAAGAGGGCTGTGAAGTGCAGTGCGGAGAAAAATGCTGTTACAGAGTTGAAGTGGGGTTATCTGAAGCACCTAATTTTGCTCTTGGTGCTGTTGGTGAAAATTTTTACTGTTGCTCAAAGAAATTGAATTTAGGCCACTGCCAAGAGCTGTTGAAAAGCCGATTGTGGGCTAAGATCCCTTTTCTGAGGTTAACTCAAATGGAGATTTGCCATTTTGAGATGCAGGATTGAAACCAATGAGGAAATAGGAAATAAGAGGAAATCTGGAAATGCTCAGAGTCGTTAATGGGTAGGGAGGTTGAGAGTGTGCTTGTGGAGGGAAGAACCTCTCTTTTCAGTCCATTGTACTGAGTGGTGCTAAGCTGAGGGGTGGGCTGGTTTGCAGGGCTGAGGTGTATGTTGGCTGGAATAAGTACAAAGACTACAGACAGATTGACCCTGAGCTTAATTCACTTTTGTTCTCCTGGACTGAGTAGATGGGCAGTGGGATCTTCTTCTCTAATGGATTTGTTGGTCTATTTGAAGCATAACTTTGTGCTTACTCCTCTGGGATTCACTAGTCTTATCTCAATATTGTTATTTATGAGTAAGGAACAAACTTGACTGGAGATATGGATGCAATATGCACTCTAACATGACAGCCTTTAGATCAGGATTGTATTATATGGAAGCTAGGTTCACATTACATCTAAATAAAATATTGTCAACGTCTTGCTCTACCCACACCCGTACATTTTATAAGATTCAGAGACAATTTGTATCCTGTTCCTATCTCCTCTTGTCACCAATAGCCAGATTTTCACAAGAGACAGTCTCTCAGCAGGTCTCATTTTCACACAGACCAGTTTCCTGTGCATTGTTTAGGGTGTCATAGTATGGTATAGTATGACTGTAATTTATGTCCATATTAAGGAGGTTTTACAGTGAATTTAAGAAGCTTTAGCATATGGGAGAACCAGACAAACTGATGATTTGGCTTCAATTTTTCCAAATACACAATCTGCAGAGGATTTTCTGAGCCAGGTGCGCAAGGAGTGGTGAAACCCATTCAAGAAATGCACCTTTTGACACTCAAAGTGTGAGTCGAGAATTCCTCCACTGTCTAACTGAGTTGTAAACAAGCTGTTGTACATAATTTTTTTTTCTCCATGATACAAACCAGGTCGTCCATCTCCTCACTTATCAATTAAAGAGTTGCTTCACAGCACGCAGGTCTCATTAGATCTGGAAACTCAATGCCTTGATCTATCATAAATGGTTTAAGATTAATATGGAGTAGGCTAGCTTTCTTTTAAGTACTTCACAATTTGATTTAGCCTAGATATTATTTCCCAATGGAGAAGGAGTTGTTTACTTTGGAAATATCATAAGTGATGGAATATTGAGAATCGATAAATCATTGCCTTGACGCTTACCCATAGACATCACCGAGATGCAGGGATAATTACAAAACGTTCAGGTAGAGTCGCTTAGAGAGGTGGTTTGATTAAACCTCGGCAGCTACTGAACGGTGAATCCATACCTGGCAGTTACTATGAGTTCATTATGAAGGAGACATCATGACTTTTGTCTTTCGTATTGTATCATTTGGAGATATTAAAGTGTATAAAATGATACCACCTTTGTTAGCATAAACCCCATATCTGCCTGACTTGATTCCATGTGTCGCCAATGTTAATTAAAAGCCCATCTTTTGACTCCTGGAGAGTTTCTTTGAAGTGGTGCAGCTTAGAACAGGCTTTGGTTCCAAGTTTCTTTCGTTCTCGTTTGCTTGTGTTGACAACCAGTATAAATCTATGAGGGCAAAGAGTAAATTTGTTCTCCCTTTAATGGGACCACTCATGCAAGGGCTTTGGGATTAGGTCTTAAATTGGCACCTTTTAAATCTCTGGTACAGTTACAGACTCAGTGAGCCATGTAGAGCTCTCACCTTTCTTACAGCTAGAACTAGCTGGAAATTACTTTTCTTCTTTGTCAAAATATGTTTTCTAACAAATATTTAGCCTGCCTGCTAAAAACAGTGCAAAACACTGAACAACAAATGTAGTTTAGCTGAAAATATTCAGCTTTATTTCCTTTTCTAGAGAAACAAAACACAGACAAACAAAAAATAGCTAGGAAAAAGTAGATGACATCTGGGGATAAAATCTATTGCTATGTTTAAAAGAAAATCTTGGGGAGGGGATGGAAGAGGAAAGGAGGACCAGATAAACAGTTTTACGGTTCTAATCACCAATATGTTTAAAGATATACCTCCTCTTTGCACCTCCTCCAATGCAAAATGGCAAGACAGACTAGTAAAAACGTTGTCTCTCCTCTTCACTGTTCTCAGGTTTCCTCTCTTTATGTCTTCCCTATAAGAAGGAAAACAGTCAAAGTCAGATAGCAGTTACATCCCTACTGTTGTAGCTGTGGGATAACTGCTCTTACCATCCAACTGTTGTGGTGACAAGCCAAACTGAGGGGAGGGACGACACATGACGGCAAACGTAATGAGCATTCCACAAGGAAAGGGACTGCTTCAGTCTCTGCTGGGTTTGTCGGGGGCTTACACATCTAGGATTGAAGGTAGCTTGCGTGTCTGAATATATTGCCTCTGGAAGAGTACTTCAGAGTCTCTCCCTGTGACCAAGGGCAGGCAAGGGGCTGGAGGTGGGTTTGTGTGACAGAGAAGTGTGCAGCAGAGAAAGTTTTTACTGCTACAGCCATGCATGCAGTATTAATAAGTGGTCATGAAATGGCTTGATTTTTGCATTGTAGCCTGGGTGTTTGAGTTTTCAACGTGTCAAGGCTTGGGTTGGAGCTTGTATTTAAATAGTGGTGCCCAGATATTTGAAAAAGACCCTCGGCAACTTCCAATGTGAGACCCTATTGTTAGTGAGAATATTGTAACGATCCAGGCTTTAATATTGCATCTATTAGGAGATATTGGCAAGAAATTGCTGATCATACTTTCTCTGAGTACACCCTTGTAATTGGTTGCTATGCAAGACAGCATGTCCTGCAGGCACCTATGTCCTTCAGTCTCAGCAAGAATAGATCAATGTACCACACAAGACGAGGAGGGTTGAGGAATATGCGGAAAGCCAATTTGCAGGCCTAAGAATGAGTAAGACTTCTCTTCTGAGGCAGCAGAGTTGGGAAAGGGAGCATATAAATAAGGAGAAACTCCCCTTTAAGATGAAGCGCAGTCCCTGTCAGAAATAAGTAAGTTTTAGACCTCAGTTCAGGGCAGTGAGTGAAATGAATTAAAGGTGCAGAAAAACTGACCATGCCTGTGTCAAAAGGCAGAGCAGCCTCAAGGATTCTGGGCTTTTTAGTTCACTTTGCCATTGATGCTATCTTAGATGCCCAGCTGAGCCTGTTCTAACTTTATATCCTTTAAATCATTAAAAAAATCAATGTATGACCCGCATTCCCCTTCAAGAGTGATATAGTTTGCAAAACCCTCTGGGATCCGCTGGAAGAATGGGATAAGAATGTCACACGTGTTTGGTTGGCTCCTCTCATGGCAGGGTACATTCAGAGCAGTTGGGGCTGCTAACTCACGCTTTCATTCTGAAGGTATTTGTTCAGTAATGAATGAGGCAGAGGAGCAGACCTTGAGAAATCTGCGCACTCTGCTACCCTGCTGAGTCTGCTCAGATGGTAATGTAGAATGTCTGTTCTCTCCAGGGGTGTAAAGTACACCATCAAAATGCAGAAAAACAGGCCTCTCAGAAAAATTGTGCCTGTACATACAAGGAAAATGGAGAAATGAAAAATTAAATGAAGTCAGGCTTTTTTTCCTCAAATGAAGACAGATCTCCTATTGCAAATGATGAGAAGCCTGCAAGATAATGCACCAGCTGGGGGCTTCTCTATGGGTTTAACTGGAAAGAGGACAACTAGCAGCAGCATCCCAGCACTGGTTTGCAAGAAGGTTACTAATAATCACATCCCTGCGTCAATTGTGAGCAGCAGAAATTAGGAAAAGAAGGAAGAAGTTAAAAGCCAGCAATCCTCCTTACATCTAATGATGTCCTCTTGGACATGCGCTTTCTGCTGGGATCTTCTAATACATCCAGATTCTTGCTGCTGCGGCTGTTACAGACTGTTATTGCTCTGGTGCTCAAAGACAGTGCCTAAGTTGGGTTTCGTAGTGTGAGGACTGTAAAGAAATACAGAAAATAATCACATCCTCCAAAACTTCTGAAGAAGTTACAACAAAATGAACTTTCTCTCCAAAATTTACCTGACCCTGCTGATGTTAAAGAAAGAAGGAAAAGCTAGAATAACAGGCTACACTGTCAGTGCCTACTCCATTCTTTATAGAAATATCTGCTGAAATGAAACGATGTGCTCTTTTTGGCCATAGTCTGGCAAAAGAGCAAACACTTAATCTGAGTGTCTGCTCACAGTTGCTTGACCTCAAGGTGATTTGATCAAAAGCTTTATTTAATTGTATGGCAAGCAGCCTCTAGGGCTCCTTGACCTCACGTGTGTGATGTGGAAACATGTGATGACAGCTGGTGAGGGCTGTGTCTGTAGCTTCTCTCCTTAGTGGACTCATTTTGGGTGCCTGTAAGAATTTATTTTTGATTCTCAAGTCCTGCTTCATTTTTAATGAGCAAAGTAAACTTGGGTTAAAGTACCAGGTTCAAATATTTTTATTTTGGTGGATGAAAAACTGGCAATATGCGCTTGCAGCCCAGAAAGCCAATCACATCTTGGTCTGCATAAAAAGAAACACGTCCAGCAGGTCAAGGGAGGTGATTCCGCTCCCCTCCCCCCGGCTCTGCTCTTTGAGATCCCACCTGAAGTACTGCACAAATAAGAAAAGCCTCCGAACAGAAGGAAGTCCTGCTCCCTCTTCCCCATGAGGTGGCTTTTGCTGTACTCACGGACATCCAGCCTAGGCAGAACAGGAGGAGGCTAAAGAAGAGAAACTCGTCGGGCTTTCTTTGTGAGGTCTGGCATGGAGAAGGAGGTAGATGACCAGCAATATAAAAGGCAGCTGGAAGTTCAGCCAGGAGTACTAAGAGCAGTGTTACAGTACAGGTGTGCATGCAGCTTCATCTGCGACTGCCAAATCCGGTGAGCAAAGATTTCATCCCTCTGGTCTCAGCTCAGCCAACACTGCTACAGGTTTTCTGTTTCTGATATAGAGAGGGGGACATCTCAGTTGCTCTGCTACCTAGAAAGGGAGACCTCTTTCTAGCAGGTGTGGAAATCTAAGTCCAAGACCTAAAGGAAGCATGAATTAAGAATTAGAGATGTTAAATCACTTTGGTTGCTGCAGGGAGAGATGTAACCTCAGTGTGAATGGGGGTGTGTGAGCTCCCTCCTGTGTCTACTTGTGTGATAAAGGTGGACCTCAATGAGAGACCTAGCCAGAGAAGACTCTTCAGTCGCCAGCCTAAAGTACTTCTCAATCTCCTGTACTGGTAAGGCAGTGATGATGGCAGTATAGGGGAAAGTCTAGCGACAGGAATAAGAAATAGTCTGTTCAGTCTGGGCTGGTGAAAGTTAATTGCAACATAAAAATGCTACTATGGTATTAATGAGAAATCCACTTGTGGAGAGCACAGTGTCAGGCTGAACCTGCTATTTGTAAAATTTACACAGCAATCCACTAATTCTAATCTGTTTGATGTAATAAAAAACTTCAGTTTAGAAATTCTTTAAAGAAAATTTTAAAGATTCAAAGAAAAGACTGTCTCTGTTAAGGTCTTTGTGATTTTTTTTTCTCTCCTCCCTCTGATTTTCATGGAGACCAGAAATCTCAGTATTTCAGAATTTCAGATCAGTGGTGTTTGAAGGTCATATTTTAACCCCATTTTGTCCCTTTTTTCTTCAGTGTATGATAGAATACTGGAATGAATAACTTCCAGCTGATATCTTGTTCTGTTTCTGTGTAGCTTTCTTTTGCCATACTGTCAAGCTTCCAGGGGTGAAGAAGTATTTAAAAGGTGCAATGTGAGGAAAGGGAAAACACACACACTCCATGATGGAAAAAGAACAAAAACCCCTGAAATCTTTAGTTTCTCTGGGTTAAACTGCAAAAGATAGAAAGGGGGAAAGAGGGGAAGAACCTTTCCTCAAAATAAGAAAACTGAACTGGCAATGATGTGTGGCCAAATGAAGGGTTTGTGCGCCTTTAAGCTCCTTTTTTTCCTCAAGGTGCCTTGAGTGATCTATGAGAAGCTACCATTCCTTTCCAACAAACCTTGCTTTCACGTCTGAACTGTTTGTAACTTTGAAATGATCTTAAAAAAGAGTCAGCAAAAAGCTGTGAATGGAGAGCATGTTCTATCTTGGGATAAAGTGGGGTCCAGGTGCCCCCAACCTCTTTTTTCACCCAGATCTGATTCAGTGGTGTCCTGTTGCCAGCCAGAAGGCAAGTGAGTGGTGGCAGTCACAAAGCGTGATCATCAGTCTGGTAACTGGGCTGAGATAAATCCCTCAGGTATGAAGCTTATATTTATTTAATTCCTTACTTGGGACACCCCTCTAGAAAGGAACAATAGTTTAGGTACAGCTATTGTGAGGAGCAGGAGTGTGAATGCTTTCTGTGGAACATACAGTTGTAGAAAGGAGTAGGAGGCATGGGATGGCCAAAACCCTGTTCAGAACTTCACCTTCGAAGTAGTGAGGCAATTTCAGCTCCATTTTACAGAGGGAAAATGGGGAAAGAGGTTTTAAATGGTTAGCTCCAGGCCCTGAAGGGAAAATCAGTGTTGGTTTGACCACTAGAACTATCACCTCTATCTCTGTTTGGACTACAGTCAACCCCATACAGATTAATAATCATAATGGTGCATTTCAGCTTTTATCAGACCTGATCTGATCTAACCTGTGGATGTGAAGATGAAAGGTTAATCCCCCGGGCCATCTGCTTTCCTTTACCTTTTCTGTCTGAATGCATTTTCCTTGTCTGTCTTGCCCATTTTTGGCATATGTCTCCTGCTGTCTTGTAACACTAATACTGGTTTACATCTGACTCTGTGCAGAGGACTGCAGCCTCTTCGAACAGCAGCTGCCTGTTTAGAGATGCTTACGATTTTCCTTTAGTATTTCCTCTCCTCTCCTGGCAACTCCTCTCAGTATGATTTATGAATAGCAAGCATAGCTGGGGGTGATGCGAAGTATCAACACCTCTGAATTTCAGTGATAGGAACCGGGGTAATTAATAATAACAAACCAGGAGTGTTTGCTTTGCATGGAGATCACGTAGCAGAGAAGTGCTATTCTGTACTCTTTGGGAATGGGGGAAGTCAGTCCTAGCCCTTCCCCGTGCTGTTAAATCTGCATGTCATTTTCCTTAGATAATTAAGCAATTCCAGCCTTTCAAGGAGAGAGACTCCCTCCTTTTTCCCTGTTAGCTTGCAGATGTAGTACATGTACCTTGCGGCAAATCAATGCTAACTATATTACCATGCATTATTGCAGTAATGGAGTAGAGTAAGCCCAAGGAAAATGTTCAACCCTTGCAGATTGCATTATGAGCATGAGAATCTTTTATGTAGCAGACTTATTAATTGCATTTTCATTTGCATCCCTGACTTTTAACCCTTTTGAGATTGCTTTTCAACTCCGGAGTACCGCTAAAATTGCCAAGTGTTGGACAGATTCAGAAAAGGGAGAATGACAAGAGTGGTCTCTGCGGTACTGCACTGGAACCTGGACATCTGCTACAAAGCTGAGGAATAGATTTAAACCACCAGAAAAAAAGAAGGCAGCTCTTAAATCACTTAGTAGAACACAGAAAAAATATACCCCATGTTTGGAGTGACAAAGGTGGTCAGGTGCTCTTCTAAGGGAAGGGTAGTGAGGGGTTTTGGCCTCTCTACCTGTGCACCCGTTGGCCTGCCGTTTGCTTTTGCATTGCACAGAACACCTGTGCAGGCTGTTCCTCCTCCCTCACCAGGTGAACTCCCTGATTTGCCCCAGCAGCATTTTTATTTTGTGAAGAACAGCCTCCTTAGCTGTTCTCATTTGCAAAATGTCTGAAGGCAGCGAACTTGTGCGTTGGCTGCAAGTCATAATCTAGACTTCAGAGTGGGGATTGTCTCCTTGCTGCATTTGCAGGCCTTTTCCTGGAGCCTGATAGGAACTCTAGGCATTGCTATAATTTAAATGACTATTAACTTAGTAATTGGCATTTGCATCACGGAAGTGCACACAGCAGTGATGCCTGGCCTTTGCCAGCCCACTACTGAGCGTGCATTACCCTGTGTGTGGGTTACACGTTGTTATCTTCATGGGGCCAGTATTATTAATTCTAATATCCTGTGGTTGTGTGAAACTTCAGTTAGTCCCCTGGCAATTGAAGCTATCAGCCAAGACAGTCTAGCAAAGGCCGTAATAGCTGCCACTTAATTTTATCCTATTACCTGTCTTAGAGGTAGTTGGGAGCAAAAATTTGACCCAGACTCCCCCTTTCAGAATGTTTCAAACTCTATTTACATGAGATTTGATTCAACCTGGCTCCTTTTAGGAGTAAGTTGTTGCTGAATCAGGGCACAGGAGATTTGCCGGGACTGGCTTGGTAAGAAACACCTGCCTACAGCCAGCTGCTTGCTGCTGTAGTTCTGTGTTATTTTTCTTTATATTAATACTTCCTTTTCATTCTGTTCCTCCCCACTAAATATACACTCTTCCATTCATGTTGACTAGTATAAAGTCTTTCTTCAGTGCTGTAGTTCAATTTCTCTCTTGTTTGGGGTTGTTCTTAAAAGAAAGGAAGGAAATAGCCATAGGTGAGAATCTTAAAAGGTGGTGTTTGTTGTGGGAGAGAAAACGGCACCAAGCTGTGGCAGGTTGAACATCTTCCTGTGAAGTCCCACCATCAAAGCTGGGGTCCCTGCCAGACTTATTTCTCTCAAGCTTGCTAAGAAAATTCTGCCTTAGTGCACACACACACACACAAATTGCTTTGCATTTAACTTGAGTAGAGAAGAAACAAAAAGAGCTCCTTCACCTTCTAGGTCTATCTCAAGCTTGGGGGGAGTGGAAGAGGGAAAGATTTGTCTGGAAGAGGATACAAAGTGGAAAAAGTACCCGGGGTGAGAGCAAGGTCTTAATTGTAGAGAACAGTTTCTGTGTCACTGGCCACAGCAGCTTCATTCTTCCAGTATGCACTCTGGGGGCGGGGGGGTGGGGGGAGGGAGGCAGTTTGTGTCATTTTTCTGTCTTGTTTCTGATTTCTACAGGAGAGTTTTCTAAAATATCTCCTGTGCAGTATCTGGTTGGCTGGAGGCTATCAAGAAAGTTTTCCATCCTTGTGGATTTGTGGGTTCTTGCTGTTTCTTTTGCCAGTAGCCTGTGAGGACCTGGATGTGGCTGATGTTTGGTGCCCCTCTTTATCTGAAATGACTAAGTCCTTTAAATATCTTCCCTGGGAGCTTCTCCCCCAGACTAGGGGAGGAAGTAAGTCTGCTGGGATTGCTGAGGACAACATTATCTTGTTGCCCTGGGAGCTAGCACCATGCTGCATGGGAATGCTTGGAGATGGCACGGTCAACTCCAGTCAGTGACACGTTCCTAAGATATCCCCTTAGTTGTGGTTTGTGTTGTATGACTTGTGGCCTTATGGGGACTTTGGTTTACAGCCGGTAGTACAGCACTGACTGGCTGATTACTCCTTAATGGGCTTTAGGGATTTCACTGTTGCAATCTTTGGTTCATAACAGTGATCTCTGCAATAAGACAGTCCTAGGACTCCTCGAGAAGGGAAAGCTGTGTCAAACAAAAATCAGCGTGTCTCAGATGGTAGCATCCCTGGGAAAATAGAAGTGATATTGCACACCCCACACAACTTCAGTTACACTTGATAATACTTGGTGTATCTTCAATGATTGCTCTCTAAATAGGATCCCAACCAGCAGATGCTTGGGAGTTACGGAATTTAATTTTTTTGAACTGAAGTGGGAGCAGCTGACTTTGTTGAGCCTACAAGCCATGTGGAGCCTTGGAAATTTGGAGCCCAAGGAGATGTTGAGTACAGGAGATGGTATAAGCTCTTGAGGAGTCCCATCAGGATACAGGATAAATATGGGATAGTTTCCCTTTCTTTCTTTTGCTGGAGCCACTAGCTGTTGATATCTTTTTAGTGGGATTGTTGAGAGGATGGAGAGATGGGGTCTGGCAATAGACCTTCCACCACAATGCAGGGTGAGGAGGGACAGCTTGAGTCTGATAGAGCACAATTTGCTCTATCAAATATCAGGATTCCTTTTCTCCATGCAACCTGAGAGACTGAGGCATACCTTGGGACAGAAAAGGAGATGAGGGTCATTTACTCTCTCTGAATCAATGACCATGTGAATATGAGTCACATTCCCTGTTTTTAATCAGATTTTCTCCAAATGGGATATCTTAGTACTTATAGCATGTCCTTGGATATTATAACATCTTAAACCATGATTATGCCTCTCTTCATTATACGCGGCACAGTTGGACCCAGCTTTTTAGACAAGCTCTTTGAATTCAGAAGATAAAGTGGGGCTGCAGGTTTGAATGTCCTGACCCAGAGCTTTCGAAGTGATGCTAAGGAGCATACTTTCAAAGACTTGGCAAATGCTTCTGAAAATCTAGGATCTTATTGCAGTCCTGGATGATTTGAAATCTGGGAGACAGGGGATCCTATATTTCTGGCTGGGGTCTCCAAGACAGAGATACATGCAACCTGCAGCGAATTGAGCACAGTGGACCTGTGTGCTGCACAACTTATCTTTGTATATGCTGCAAATCCACGCACTCATTCCGTTCTGAAAAGCTCTTTGGTATTTCTGGTATTGCTGATTACCAGCAGAAAGGGATTTTCTTATCATGGCTTTAGGACCAACACCAGAACCCAACATTAACTAGGAGCATGATCTAAAAGCTGCAGAATCTCCCCAGAGCATTCAAAACACCTCTGCCTTCTCTGTGTTGCCAAGTCCTTCACCTGCACTGTGCAGGTTGTGCACCTTTTGGGCAACCTTAGCAGTGGGTGAAGATAGTGGAGCTATCTGAGCATTCCTGAATGAGAGGGGCTCTTCTGTCTCCTACAGACATGGTGTTTGGATAGAAAGAAATCAAAAGGAGGGATGCAGACAGGCCGGTCACCAAACCTGGCATCGCATCTGCTCATGCTGGTCAAGTTCTGAGCCTGAGGGTGAGATCCACAGGTTCTTCACTCTGCCAAGCCTCTACCTGCTGCAGTTCCAGTGCAGCCTGTGGCACCCTCTCCTGCTCTGGGGCATTGTGTGAATCGTGTTGATCAAGAGGATAGTGGTGCTGTGATGCGGTGAGGGGACCCACTACGTCATGAGAACCCTGCTCCAACATCAGCTGTGATCAAATTGTCCCACTGTGATCAAATTTTCCCATGACCTAGGAAAAGTAAAACACTTCCCTTGGCGTGCTGGTACGTGGTACCCATGTTGCATGCTTGTGTGCTGGGCTGCCGGACTCCCACTTCATCGTGTAGAGCAGGAGCTAGATTTCCTCTTGCAGCATCTGCGCAGCGTTTTTTTTGCAGCCCCTGTTTAGGAGGTTTGCAGCAAGTCTGGCAACGCAAAGGGCTCCCCACCATGGGCCTGCTGTGCTTCAGAGGCAGACCGTCTGCTGCACACCCTGACTGGCTGTGCTAGGAGAAAATCTGCCCCATGATGGGGGTAGTACCGTACCAGCAGAGACAGTGGGGGCCCTGCCTGCAGGTGACATTTAGTCTGAGGAGAGAGGGACACTTCAGCTTTTAATGATTTTTGTTTAGGTAGATTCAGACCTTTCCTTAGTAAACAAGACAGCATTATCACAGAGCTGCTTTGTTTTCTGGTGACTGTTCTCACACATTGTAAATAGGTTAAAGTTAACTGAAGCAAGCATTGATTTTTCTCTTAGTACGTGTGGGATTTCCTCCCTTGGGAGGGCTTGAGTAGTGTGGGAGACCTTCAGGGGAGGGTGTAGGTGTGTGAAGAGAGTGCCATGTAGCTGGGACATTACTTTTTTTCCCCACTCAAAATTTTCAATGTACAATCTCTTCCCCAACTCTCCCCGCTTTCTTTCAGGTTCCAGCAAGTAAGGTTCCAGCTCCCACACAGAAATTTTCTGGGGTGATAGTGACTGGGAGACACACTCTGGGTCTCGAGGGAGGCCTGGGTATGCGCAGTCCTGCAGGAGGAGAGGGGCATGGAGCAACAATGGGCAGAGCTGGGCAAAACAGAAAGGATGGGGGTACTGGGGAGCAGGTCTGCAACTAGCAGTGGAGGTAGTGATGGTGCAGTTATTGATATGTGTGATAGGAGTTAACTTTTCAATTTCATAGTACTTTTTTTTTTCCGAATGAAAGTCCCAAAATAGGGGGAAAAAAACCCAAACCCCCAAATGATCAGTGCTACTTTAGAAGGCTTTGGCATGAAATGATTTTGTCAGGGTCTATTTGTTTCTTTCTTTAGATAGTGCCATTAGACTGCTTCCATCCATATCATCTCCTCCAAACAAACATAACTCCCGCAATTGTCTTTCTTGCCTTAATTGAACCCAGCTCCCCCTTGGTTATAGGCATGTTCTGCTACTTTGTATTTGTGCCCCAATTTGCCTTCCAGAACATTTACTCACTTGCTTACTTAGAAATGTACCGCATTGCCTGGCGTTATGGCATATGGTTGCCTTACATCAATTAAAAATCAACATGGTCCAACAGAATATAACACCAACCCCTGCTTCTTTGAATGGATGTTTGCAGCTGGGTAGGGATTAAAGCAGATTGTAATGGATTAGACCAGGGATTAAAACAGCCTGTAATGGATACTGTGTTGAACTATTCCATTTCTATTCTTGGATATAGACTGTGCAACTCTTGGGTTGTCAAATGACATCCTCACTGTCACCGTGTCACGCAACACGCCGGGTTTTGAAGCAAACCTGATACTCCTGCAACAGGGATGGTACAAACTGGAAAAGCCCCTTCCTTTTCTGCGTGCTGGTGATGGGCACGCAGTTCGCGAATCGTGCAGGAGATGGGGGTGTTGCTCACGCTACCTTTGTCATCTAGAGAAAGAAAGGGATTAGAGAGCGCTGCCGCTTCTCGCTCTGGCACTGAGGCCTCTGCTAAGGACCAGGAGATTTTAACACAGTCCCACACCATCAGTGGGACTTCAGCTGTGCGTCCTATTATTTGACAGTAATAAGCAGGTACTGATGAAGGGTTTTAAGGATTTTCTTTAGAAACACCGTCCTTTCCTGTGGATATCTGTCCGAGAAATGAGGGCCTGGGGTAATCTTGCTGATACAGTATAAACTGAATGTCTGGGATTGTCCCTGAGCGGAGCAGGTGTGGATGACATTCACAGAGGGTGATTTTAGATGCAGGTAACAGCTCTTCAGTCTGCAGGGAAGGAGAGACCTGCTATTGAGGTGCTGAAAGTACTGCCCTAAAGAAAGTGTTGGTGAACACACTTGTGCATGAAGCCCGTCACATTCTGTGCCATGTCCAGCACAGCTGGGCTCTTGTGGTGACAAAGACCGATGTGGTGGACACAAAGCAATGCCTTGTGTTGGCAGGATTTGAGAAAGGAGATGTGTCCACAAGTCCTGTCTTGGTGTGGGTGGGCTTTGGTCATGAAGTGGGGGATCATGCTGCACAAATGAGTGGCCGATCCAGGTGTGAACAAGCACTAGGTCTTAAACAGTGTCCAGCAAGGCTGAGAAGACAAATGGGACTGTGTGACCTGCACAATGGCTAAGCAGCGGCAGTTGCTAGCCCCACAGTAGCTTTTACTTTGTGGTGACAGGGGTCCTGGACATGCAGAAATCTTCAGGAGCAGCAGTGAACTGCTGCTGGGTCCAGAGGGTCTGCAGAAACTTTAATTATAAGGACAAGTTCTGCGTGTCACAGCTGCAGCCTCACTGTAGGAGGATGACATTAGGTGGGCAGTGCATCCCCTTACAGTGTATAGCAATGACAAGATCCATGGGTGGCATGCGTGACACTGTTCTTGCAGCAGTCATCTAGGGAGTAGGGAGACAGCTGAGGTCCTTCCCGTTCCCCATACCATGGCGTTCCTTTACAAGCAGCAGGAGGGTGCAGTCTGGGGCTGGCCCGGCTCTGGGCATGCAGAGCAGCACTTGCCACAGGTGTGTGTAACTTGTGCAATCCCCTCGCCCGCGGTTTTATGGATCAGCTCTGGCTGAGGCCCACGTCACCGCTCCCACACAAATGAAATGTCATCTCCTAAACATTTTGGCACCGTAATTTGAAAAGGAGCCGATTCCAAGCCAGAAATAACATCCGTTGGGTTGGGGGCGAGTGATTTGCTTCCCCTGCCCCCACCTCCCACTTCCCCTCTCTATGTCGGGATTTGCGGCTCACGGGCAGGGCCGTGCCCGTGGCCAGGGGCGCCCACCGCGCACCAGCTCGCCCAGCCCCCTGCCTTCCCCCCACCCCCCCNCCCCCCCCGGAGCTGTTAGCGCTTTTCTCCGCAAACCGGCTGACACCCCGAACCCTCTTTTCACTCCCGCAGGACTGCCGTTTAGCCACAGCTCCCACCGTTTGCAACAGCCCAGAGGTGTTTGCAGCCCCCCTTTTCCCTCCTCCAACTTGCTGCTCGCCCTCCCCAGCGGCAGCCGGGCGGCACAGACCGCCCCAGCCCCAGTTACCCGCTCTGCAGCAGGGGGTGGCTCAGCGCAGGGCATCGGCTAACAAGGGACACCCCCCGCCCCCGCCCCCGGCTCCCCCAGCGCGGGCACGGCCATCACCGATCCTTTCTCTGTCCCTCTCTCCCTCCGCTCCTCGCCGCGCTGGAAGACCAACGTTAGTCAGGAGAAACTGTTGAGCCGTCCCCGCTCTGGGACTGGAGGTGGCGGGGGCGGGAGGGGGGAGAGATACCGCGGGGAGAGCCGTGTAGTTGGTGGATGCGTCCTTGGACGGCAAAGAATGGCTGATGTGGTAAGTGGGAGGGTGGGACGATTAACATCACGCTAATTATTGACACTTTTCGGAGGGAGGAGGAGAACGGGGGAAGGTCGACCGTGGGTTTGATCTGAAGAGAAAGTGCCGACGTGTTGCTGCAACGAATCGTTCCGGAGGGACGCGGCACAGGCACGGATGGCTATGACAAGGGTGACCCCCGGGAGGATGGGGGACGCCCCGCGGCCGTGGGAGGCGGCAGCCTGCCCTCTCCCCTTCGCACCGTGCCATTACTCACACCTTCTCCGGGGGCTGGAGCGGCAAAGGCTCCGTGGGCTTTGCCAGCAGAAAGCGGGTGTCCCGCCCGGGGGAAACGGCGCATCCCTGCCACGGGAGCGGGAGCGCTGCGCTGCCGTGACCTAAAGCGATACATCTCCCCCGCTCCTTCTCCAGACACAGTCCCGAGATGCTGCTGCAGTGAGCTGCCTGCAGACACTGCCCTTTCTTGGTCATTCGCCCCCCCCCCCCCCCNGTCTCCCTTCCCGGACGGCGGCGAGGTTGCCGGGATTCCCTGGCGGGTTCCCACACGGCTCCGCTCGGGACGGGCACATCCCCGTGCCCGGAGCCGGCTCTGGAGCGGTGCTGCTGGATGGCTGAGCCCGTGGGTACGCTGTCACACACGGGGAGTCCCCCAGGAGCTGCTCATCCCAGCTGCGCTGCCTTATGCCCCTTACCCACATCCAGCCTTTGTGCGTCCATCTGCCTGCGTATAGACAGCGCGAGGAATACGCTGCTGTAAATACGAGTATGTGTAAATATACATCAGGAGAAACAGTGAATGACGGCTGCTTTGTCTCAGGCAGGAGCACGCATACCAAATCAGGAGAAAAGGCTGGGTGATGCTCCAGCTGATTCGGTGCGGCGCGGTGTCCCGCTCCCGCCCCCGGCCCCGCTCCCGGCCCCCGGCGGCGCGGCGCAGCGCGGCTGGTGACTCGGTGGTGTATTTCAGCGGCGGCGGCGGCTTGGCAAGGCTCGGGGCTCCTCCCCCCGTGTGGTGTTACCCTCTCACTTGATCAAATCCTTGAACGTGAACAGTTTCACTGAAAAGCACTTTTCAAAAAAAAAAAAAAAAA
>RSEF01000006.1:26585941-26595991 GCA_003993805.1 Himantopus leucocephalus
AAAAAAAAAAAAAAAAGGAAAGAATAGTAATAAAAAAAATCAGGTTTTTACTGGGACGTATAGATCTACAGTCACTCCACAAAAGGGCGATATTTGCAGCTGCTCCATGTCCTGTTACCTAGAATGTTAAAAACCTCCTGTGCTTTTCTTTAATTATTTTAAGAGCAACTCTCCCTACATCTCCTATTCCCGTTTTCTCCCACGTCCCTCAAATATCAGTTTAACTTCTTAAAAGATAATCCCTTCCAGGCAACAAACTTTTGTTTTCTCCATTTGCAGATAGTGAGGTCAGGATTAGGATAGAGGCAAAAGGCTGGTGAGATCGGGGAATTTGGGTTCTCTGCTTTGTCCTGCCCAGAGGCTTTTTCTGTGACCTTAGGAAAGACAATTAACCTCCCTGGATCTTCTCTTCCATGTTAAATGAGGATAGTACTACTTAGCTACCACAAAGTGGTGGTGTGGAGCAGAATTCATTTCTTTGTACAGTACCTGCAGATCTTCAAGTGGAAATTGTTAGGAAAATGCAAAAATACTACTCTGTGTAGAAATGAGGTTTGTGTTCTTGGGAAGGGGACTTGCCTTAATTCAGTGGGTCTGATGTGAGAAAAAGGAGACTTGTACTTGAGCTTCAAGTATCAGTCTGCCCCAATAGAAGCGTTTATTGAGAGAGGTCACTGAAGCTCTTGAGGGACCTAGTAGAGATCAGATAAAATGTTTTCTTACTAAGGCTTTTCTGAAGGAAAGAGAATTTTAGTGAAAACTGCTATTGTTCCCAGAAGATCTGCGAGCCATTCTCTTTTCAAAGCCATTCTTCTCTGAACGCACACCGTATACAAAAGTACCATTCGGTGTGCAGTTGTATTCTCTGCTCTTGTTTTCCCTCTTTCTAGATGGTTATGTTATTGCATGAAATTTTTCCTCGTCCTGCTCACCAGATGCTCTCTCCAACCTTCCCGTGAAGATGATCTGATTCCTCAGATTACCTTTTCTTCCTTCCCGTCTCCCTGATTTCTAGGATAAGGACCTGCAAAAATAAATAGCAGCACCTTTAATGCTGTTACAGCTTTAAATCTCACTATCTTGTTTCTTGACAATAGTTTTTTCAAGAGATTTCAACAAGCTACGGTGGATAAAACACACTTACTCAGATTGTTCTGCTGATATGATCACTGGTGGAATGGTAAATGGTGACTGTTGTCATTAGGTTTCAGAGTTGTCACTCTGATGAATGTAGCTGTTTATAGGAAGTACTTAATTCTGTCCATGCTTTTTCCACGATGGAAGTGCTACAGATTCTGTGGTGTTGTGGGTGGTTTTTTTCAATCTAAGAATCAAAGATACACATTTTTAGCTTTCTTTTAACCTCTAGAAGACATTTTCAATCCATTGTCTATGGAGAGGCCTCAGCTTATGATCACAGTGTGCTTTAGTTATCCCATGTATACATCCCCTTCCTTTCTAGCAACCAGAGGCGAACTTCAGACATGAAGATGCAGAAATGCACTATAATGCCACAGTAAGAGCAGGAGAGGGCATTTGTCTAAGGTGTGTGCAATATTGCAAACTGCTTCAGCCAGGCCAAGCTCCTGTATGACCCTAGGGGTTGGATTTTTCATGCTATAGGAAAAATGTCAGCAGTGCGTATTTTTATCTCAGAGCAGTGCAGCAGTGCAGAAGATAAAGCTGCAGAAGTGTAGTGTGCCTAAGTGGTACAGCTGCTACTAGTACAGACCACGCAGCTGCGTTGATGCTTATGGTGTGATCCAGGCTCTGAAAGCTGGGGAAGGCAGGGTGAGAGCTGGCGAGAGGCTGGACTGGGGCCTTGTTTTATCTTGTCAGCCAAGCTACGCTGTTTTGTCCAGAGGTCCAGTCAGCCTGTGGCCATCATCTCTAGAGTTAGCATGGTTGTGAGATTCACTCCAAGACTGGGAATATAAGATGTCCTCGGGACAAGAGGCTGGTAAAGAGGAGGCTAATAGTACTACAGTAGCCTACAGCCATCTGAAGTAGAGTTAGAAAGAAGATGCAGCTTATCTTACTGGTTGAAAAGGATATAACATGGGTCAACAGCCACAACATATGGCAGACTGGACATTAGGAAGTTTCTTCTCAAAGAAAGTGGTGCAGCAAGGCACCAGAAAGTTTTGGGAATCTTTGTCTTTGGAGATTTTCAAGACTCACGTAGACATGATCTGATGGTAACAGCCCCGCTCTGAATAGGCTTCTGCGATTCTTTTCCTCCTGCTACCGCTGATCCTATTCCTTTACCCTGTGCAAGCTCTGAGGGCTGGCAGTGAAAAGCAGGTTGTACCAGTTCTCGCAGTGAAGCCTGTCTCTTCCGGGAATGATTCTTCTGAATGCTGTTGGCAGTGTTCTGGTGTGATCTGCTAATGTACTGGTGGTTTGATGCTGAGGCATTACTCACTCCCATGGCGAATTACAAGCTGGGGAGGCTGATGGGCTTGCTGTGTGCCAGGTAGTTTTTCATTAAGATGCCTAGCAATGCAGTGTGTGATGGGCAGAACGAGGTGGGCAATATTTGCAATTCCAAATAGACTGCTATGCTTGGAAGGGAGGAAGGGGACCAAATGAGCCTTTAGGCAGGCAATGCTGCATTTAGTTGTCAGCCATGGGTAACTGCTCCAACAGTCCAGTTGGATTTTAGTCTAAAATGTTTACTCCTAGAGTGCAAGATGGTGGCAGAGCAATCATATTAACTGCACTGCATTTGGTAGATATTTTAATTGCTATTCTAGACTGTTTCTTTCTCAAATGACCTTAGGCTCAGTTGTGGTCTCGTTGCCGTTGAAGGTAGGCTGGCTGTCTCACAATGTCTTGACGCCAGTCCACTTCTCCACTACATTTAGTAATGAAGTTTGCCACTGAGGTCCTTCTCCAGGACTTTGCCAATCCATTTTTAATTAATATTCAAATAGAAGATGGGGAAATAAAAATGAAATTCTTGCATGACAATTGCTTTTATGGTTGTGTTGAGTCAGTAGAGGAGGAGGAAGGCATCTGGAAAATATTTTTCAGGTTATTTCTCTCCAAACTCGTTTCATTGCAAAGTCAGGTTGATGTCCATTGGATAGGCCTTGATGTTGCTTGTGGATGCCATGAAGCTGGCAGATTCCCTGGGCCATTACCCTGCCTAGCGCATGAAACTGTCGATGTTCTTGCGGCTCCGAGCTCAGTAACTGAACTGCTCCTGTTCGAGGTGCCTGCCAGCAGTGTCCCTTCAGGCCGCAGTACTCTGACTTTTTCATGCTCAGGGATGAGGCCTAGGATTTGCGGCTAAGCTTTCACAGTGATTTAAATGCAAACACAAACAGCTATGTGATTCTTTAGTTAATTTTTTTATGGAAAACATTCATCCAATTAGATGACAAAGTATTTTAAAAATGGGTTTGAGCAGATAATTGATGTTAGGCGGGATAAATTTTTCCCAAAAGGGAGGTGAGATCAGACAAATATTTTCTTAAATGCAAGGCTGTGGGAAGATGAAACTTTCTGAGAGTTTCCAAATTTATAGCTGGATTTGTAGTGGACATTTTAGAAAAAATACAAAAGCAGTGTTATCTAATGGGCAAAGCACAGATTAAGAAGAAAAGATCTTTAATGTTGGTTGTACTAAAGGATACTGGAAGCCAGTCTTGCAAACAGTCAAGAATTTACTTAAGTCATACCATAGTGTCACGCTCCTTAAGCTCCCTGGTTGTCTGTAGATAGAATGGAGGAGAGCAGTACATGTTTACCTCAGTCAGTGCTCTCTTACAAATGCAGATTTGTTTCAGGATTGAAGGCCAAGCCTGAGCTCATGGCTGAGATTGGTTCCAGGACAATTGAAAGGAACATGTCAGTTATGGAGTTAAAACTTGAGTTTGTCTGGGATTTGGTCAAGTTTATCTTCCAATGAGAATTTGTGTTTGAAGGTGTGGAGTCCAACCTGCCTCTAATCAAGATGGTAAATTAAATGAAATGTTCCTTGTGAAGCATTGAACACTGTAAATGCAGAAAGTCCCCAAAGCCGCAAAGTATTTGGTTGGATCCTTTGTGTAAATTGATGTAGGATTGATCTAGGCCAGTTTACTGTAGTTGAGAATTCAACCTGCAGCATCCTACAGCAGTGAAAAGTGCAAGACAAGAATGAAAAATGAGCACAGAGGCTAGGAAACATGGGGCAGCACAGCAAGGAGACCTGTGGGACCTTTACATTCTCTGAATTACAGCCACAGGGCTGTGGGTGGATGAGCTGCTTTCTCTCTTGTGCACAGCCCTTCCCTCTCTCTTGCTTGGCTCTGGGAGATGGGATTTTGACCCACACGGTAAGCTATGCCAGAGACTGATCTGGTGACATACTTGGCAGAGCCCCAACAGGGATTTTCAGCTGAAATAACACTTTGTTGGAAAATACTGCTTTGCTGAAGCCGCACCTTTGCATGCACGTTTCTTGGTTTGCTTAAACTCCCTGCAGGAATCCAGAGCAAACAAATTCCCAAATCCTAACTTCCCCTTAATGCCCAGGGAAAACTGCAGCATCGTTGTTAATGTTCCCTCCATGCAAAAGGAAGAGCAGGGCAGTATTTCCCTTCCTGCCTTTACGAGGTGTTGTGAGGCTGAAGGAACTGAATAAAGTTTGCTGCATGTTTGAACAGGGGGGCTGCGTAGGTGTTAAACATATTTGATAAATAATCTGCTATGGAAACTTTAGGGTCAATTCCCAGCCCTCGTGGCCAGCAGAGTCCCAGCATACAATAAAAATCAGAAAAGATTGACGCTGAATAATCAAACCTCTCTTTCCTTTCCTCCCTCTCAGTCCTGAGGGAGCCCCAATTGCTCTCCCGCTGAAATGAGTGGCAAAGCCCTCTTGTTCAAGGAAGGTCCCTGACACTGAAGCTGTCACACTGTCTTCTCCCCTTTGTATTCAGATACGCGACACAAACGCTAACCAGGCAGGTCTGCAGAGCGCTACAGGGCCTCTGTGCCCAAAATAGCATCACTTTTAATTAGCTCCAGCGTGATTTGGACGCCCTGGGGTGCAAGGCTGTGGGAAAGGGTGGCGGGCTGCTGGGGTGCGAGAGGCAGAGCTGGGCGCTAGAGGGAGCGTGGGCATTTGCTAAAGGAGGGAAAATGCTGCAGCGGCCCGGGGGGGTGCGCGGGGGCCGGGGACACGCACGCTGGAGAGACAGACGCTGCTGAAATATTGATATGAAAACCCGCTTGGAGTCATTGACTCAGTGAAACTCCTGCTGTCTGGGGTTCCCTCGGCGAGAGGGGAAAATAATCTCAGCGTGCACTCGGCCGTGGTAAAGCATTTCACCCCTCCTTGGAGCTGATACTATCTCCCTGTTGCGTCGTCTCTAATTGCTACCAGGCTTTTTCCCGAAGATGGGAATCCCAATGCCGAGGTCTCTTATCTGCTCCAGTCCCCTCCAGCCTGAGTCTTGTGCCAGTAAAACCACCAGCACTCCCCAGCAACCGCCGGCAGTGCTGCTGGGTGGGCAGAAGGGATGATATTAACCTTTACAGCGCCAGGAAGCAGCAATCCGGATCCTGGCTGCTCCTGAGGAAGCACTGCGTACTCTCCATCTTAACGGCCGTGCCCCATGTCCTCTCCGGGACTAGCCCCCGAGGATCGCTGTTGATAGACCAATTTTGCTGCCAAACTTCTTCCTCTCCCACACCAGTTATAACTGGTAGGTGAGGGCAGGGGAGTTGCTCTTCATCACCTCTCTCCCCGATGCCTGGTCTGCAGAGGATACGCTTGTCCTGACAGGTCCCTGCCCCTTGGGACTCCGCAGTATTTTGACCAACTTGAGGCTGTTGCACAAGTTTTAGTGTTTCTGTTCCTTTCCCCTTTTCTTTCTTGTGAGCGTGGGGCGACAGAAGGGACTGGAATTCATCCCGGCCACTGCACAGTGGGACAAAATCACATTTCCTGCTGGGAAAAGTAGTTGCACTTACTGGTGTCCTTGGGACCAAAACGGATGTTTGGGACTTGGAAAAACTAGGACTGAGCCATAGCAAATCACTTAGGTCAATGATGGGCCAAAGGCCTCAGGGTCCTAAAAGCAACTGCTTTGGCACTGCTTCAGATGCTGCGCCAGTCCGTTCCATGTGGGGACTGCTGGTACGTTCTCAGTGGAGAGTGATGCTGCTGATATGCTCTGGAAACGCGTTGAGTCCCTTATTGGGATTTGGTGGAGGACTCCAGTGAGCACAGAGCTCCTGCTGACTTACTTCCAAGGCAGAGAGGAAAGAATGTCTTGAGTTCAGATGTGCTTCCTTGGGGTACCAGAGGGGAGCAGGCTGTGCATGCCGGCCGTCTTCATGATTTTTGGACTTGCTATTGTGCCTAACGGGGGTGTGCATTGCCCCATGCCTTGGCTTCCCTGTCTACAAGGAAGAGTTAACTCACATGCAGGGCTGTTGCTGAGGCTTAAAATGGATGGATATTTGAAAAAGTTGTTGGGTGAAAGAGAATGTATAAAACATGATTATTTAGCTCTTGCCAAAAGTGGTTTAGGACCTCATGGGTGCAGGGAGGAAGGAGCGGGAGTTCTAATTGGTCATTAGCCTTTCCCTGTGGTTTGTGTCTGATTGGAAAATCCCCCCCAGCTGTGGTCAATACCATCAGGTGCAGGCAAGCATGGCTGCCTGTCTGCAGTCCTTGCCTCTGTTGGAAGGCTGAGAGGGAATTCCCTCTGCACAAGGTAGGGGTATGGATGACTGTGTATTTGTGGGCATTTCTCTGTTCTAGGCTTCCTGTCCTTTACCACCAAATCCTGCCAGTTTTGTGCTTACAGGGTGATACACGTGACTGTACTTATAAAGCTCTTATGCTGTCTACCTTAGCTGTATGTTTCACAGGTCACTAAAAGGAAGGTCAGCAGTACTAGTCTTATTAGTCTTTTCTAAAATTTATTTTATTTTTGAGAAACTGAGGCACGTGTGAGACGAGGGATCTGATCTGGGTTGTGCTGCTGATCAGAACTAAAGTTGGAAGTCAAGTTTTCAGACTCCTGTCCCTGATTGAAATGGCTCCTTAATGACAAAGGACTTATTTTACTTCATCTGTCCCAGCTCAGATGCTGGGTGTATTTCCTTTTTAGAAGAGATTGTAGGAAAGAAAGGAAAAACAGGTAAGAAAAGGAGGTAAGAGGGGGAAGAACAGGACTCATTAATAATAGAAAAGTGGAACTTGCTCAACTAAAATCATTAACAGATTGATCAAGTTAAAGCACTGCAAAGTTCTGGCTGAAAGTGATTTAAGAGCATCTTTGTCTGCTCTTCTAATCCGCTTACCAGCATGGCTTCCCAGATTGAGTTCTTTCAAATAGCAGCCCCTTTTGTGCTGGATGAGAATTGACATGGTGAGACTGTGGGAGCCATGAATTTGGGCTTCCATGGGAAATACAGAGACAGGAGCAGGGGTCACATCTATTTGTGGAGGGGGTTGGGAACTGGCTCTGAATTATGTGGCTGGTTTGTAATGGGTTGGATGGCAGTCATAGTAGGGTACATGTAGGTCTGTGTGCCTGTTTGTGCAATCTTGTCATGGAAAATGTAGTAGCATGCAAAGTTCAAAGGTCTTCTTAGCTTTTGGAATCATTAAGGTGGCTTCCCCACCCTTTGTATTACACTTCACAACTCAAGGGGAAAAGTCTCTGCCCCACACCAGGTGCAGATGAAGGACTCCTGAGTGAGCAATGGGAGCAGGGCAATTAAATCTTCCTCCTGCCTTCTTGTCTGGGGTCTGGGCTGGGTCTCCCCATGTCAGTCTTCTGCAAGGTGGAGGGCTGGGGCAGTACAAGGGTAATGTCCTTGTTCTGCCGTGCACAGTGTCTTTCTAGCATTGGTCCCAATTAGCAAAATGTTGGTAGCACTTGACACTACAGTGGGTGTGTGGATGGGGGTGAAGAAAGGTATCTGGGGTCGGGGCCCTGCGCTCCTGGACAGACCTGTTACCTGAACCAGCATGAAGTCTGTGTTTGCAGTGGGACAGGGTTTTGCTTGTATTCGAGTACCAAAAGCCTGGTGCAAGACACAAGAGTGGTGAGCCTGCATGTAAAGGAACATGGTGACCTTAGTGCACGGGAAGCCGTGCTCAGAGTGCGTGGTGGGAGAGGCAGACAGGCAGACCTGGCTATCAGGCAGGAGGTTTCTGAAAATCATATTTGCCACCTGGCCCGAAAAAAGGCTTGCCTATGAGACAGTGAGATTGCAAACCAGTAGCCACGCTACTTGAGAGAACAGTTATTTTAGAAGCGAGAGGATCTTTATTCAAGTGTGCTTTGGTAACTATTGGAGCAGCACCAGGAGAAAGCTCCATGGAGTCGCAGTGTCCGTATCAGGTTTTACAGAGATATAATAGGGGTGGTTCAACTCTCATTGGCCGGACTTTTCTGGGTAGCTGAGCCTTAAACAGAAGGGCTTTCAGAAAAGCGTGGGATATGCAATATGGCAGAGAAAGATCTGGCCAGGGCACCCCACCGGGTTATGATTTCTGCTGAGTGTTTTTGAGGCTCTGCCCCAGCAGCCGCACTGAACGCTTAGTAGTTATGTGGCCTCTCAGAGCTGTCTGCTCTCCGACGGATCAGAAAATGAGTAAAGTGCCGGGTCATTTTGTTGAGCAACAGAAGTTAGCCATCACTTATCGCTTAGCTACTTGCCCTGCCAGGACTCTTCTGTCTCTCAGTGTTTTCTTTCATCTCTGTCATGATCCCTTGTTCTGCTGCCCATTTGGAGGAGTAAATGGTGGCACATGGTGTACTTGGCCGAGCATTACAGGTGTGCTGGAGGGCGGACTGTGGTCGACGCATTGATCAGCTGGAGCCCTGCCCGCTGTGAGAATGGACACTGGGTGGCTTATGGTTCAGGCCAAATATTATTTTGGGACCTGCGTCTTCACTCAGCTGAACTTAGAGGAACTCCGTATCTCTGAGACCATTTTCCCAATTGAATTCAGTTCAAATTGGTCAACAGATTCCAAAGTTATCCATGCCATGCTCGCAGACAGCATGATCTGTTTCATCCAAAACTGAAACTTTGTTTCTTTTTGAAGGCAACCTAAAACACAGCTACAGCATCAGCAATGAGAAGGCATTAATTTACTTAATTAATATTGTTCACTGTGTTTTTTTGCCAGCCTGCCTGGGAACTCTGTTACTTTAATCACAAGGCAACCTTACTGGCAGTGGAGCGTTCTCAGTTTGCTTGTACTGCATCTCTTTGTTGCAGGCGCAATTCCACCCTCCCTTACGTTTAATTAATTTAAGATTATCTTCATTACTTGTTCTTACCTTGCATGTTACAAGTAACAAAGGCTGCCTTTCTGACTTGCCCTGAGGTTTTGTTCTGGTGGCTCTTCACTTTCTGTGTGCTTTCTTTAATTTTTTTGTTTTGTTTTGTTTTTTATTTGTGCTTCCTGTAGTGCTACTAGAAACAGGCGATAAACTGGATTGGGGAGAAGGTGTGTTAGTGGAAACTCACAGAAAGGGGAAAGAGGCAGGTCTAACTCCAGTCCTGAAGAATGAGATCAAATGTTGGTAAAATAAAATATCAGATCATTTGAGAATGCTACGTCTCCTGTAAAATGGAAGATTCTCATCTTTTCCCCACAGACAAAGGTTAACAGTCGTGAAAGTCACTGACTGGTGGAGGCTGTTCTCAGACTGGGGCCTGAACGAGCTGCGGGGATTTCTTCACGTGCTCATCCTAGTGGAGACAAGGGTGAGAAGCAGGAGCTGATCCATGGAATGTGTGAGGACACAGGAGTGGGTTTATGTGTGTGTGAAAGCACGCAGTGCTGTTTTTTCTGTTTCACAGCTCATAGAGAAACACCTTGTCTAATTCTTACCTATGAGGGATGTCTGTAACGTTTATTGCCCTTGGTAGCTAAAAGGCTTATCCGTACAAAACTGCTATACCTGTGTTTATCAAAAAAAGCTGTGTGTGGGCACCTGAGAGGAGGATGGGACAGGGACACAGTAGAGCTTCCTGGGCTTTTTACATCTTTTAAAATTCCATTTCAATCACTGTTTGCTTGTA
>RSEF01000006.1:26596091-26616091 GCA_003993805.1 Himantopus leucocephalus
TTTTTTTTTAAATAACATTTAACAGAAGTGTTCTTTTCTATTCAGTTGAGGGGAACAACTTTAGTTTTTCATGGCTGGAAAAAGGACAAAATGTTTAGATCAAAAGGGCAGAGAAATGTTTGCTTTTGGTCAAAGGGATATGCTATTAGAAAGATGTTTGGAAGGAAAATTATTGACAAGCTCTAATATTTAGGTACTGAAGTGTTTCTAAGTGCTTTCTGTGCTTTATAACTCCTCACGTTTATTGATCGCTCGAGCTTTCTCTAACCTTAGTCCTTCCAGCAGCTTGTCCGGCAGTACATTACATGTTGTATCCCTTCTAGAAATCCCTCACATAAAACATCTTAGGTTTGGGCAAATGTATTCATAAAGCATTACAGCAAAGGACCTGAAAGCAGAATGAAAAGTGCTGTCCCATTGTCACTCCATTATATTTGGCAGTGACTCCAAGCCGTGTATTTACTAAGCTTCAGCAAAACACAGGTTGTTTGAATCCAGTGTTTATCTGGGAGTTTTTTAGCACGGACTGGATTTTAGTCCTGTTGGTTACATGGTGGTAATGTGACAGTAATAGCATTTTCCATCTTGCAGAATAGTTCATTCAGGAAATGTTATGAACAATTTAGTAGAAGGCTCCATGACAGGAACATTTCTTAAATGGGAAAGTTAAAGATTGTGGCCACACTGTCTTTCCATCTGACACGATCTATCTGCCAGCAGAGGCTTTTCCATTTGGCTCTGTGGCAGCCTGTTCCCATGGCCTGCCTTGGGCTAGCACCGCCGTTGGTGCGGTGTCAGCTGGGCCAGGGAGCTGATCCATTAGGTGGGAGACTCAGAACCCCCAAAGCTCAGACTCAAGAACTACTCTGTGTAGTTTTTAGCTATCTCTTCCTCCCCCTGAATTTATCACCCATCTCATCAGGACTGTCACAAGGTTTGCAGTGGGAATGAATAGCTGGGGGGGCGGTCAAGGGACATACGACTACTGTTTCTGGCAGCATCTTGAGTTTGTGCTGCATCAAAGTGACTGCATAACCAAGCCTTTGGTTTATTTCTGCACTGACCAGCCGTTTGTGCTGTTCAGTTATGTTGTACTTATGTTTCAAAGCTTATCCTCCCTGTCTGCCTTTATAGTTTCTTGCCACTTCCATTCATCTAGGTCTCATCAGTGGCTGGAAGGATTGGGGTCTTTCAGGCCAAAGTGGTGCTGCTGCATTGTGATATGTGTTTATTTGAAGCTTTGAGTAGTCCTGAAAATTGTTTACAAGTCATTTGAAGGTCATTATTTAAAGTTCTGGCCGCCACAGGTAGTTTTTGTGTTATCCAGCCTGCCTGTCATGACCCAGCACAGACTGTAAGGAAAACTAGTAGAGATCTGGGGAGTTTAAGGGTAATGATGTAGCAGCTATTGCTTCACTTGCAGCCTGGCTCAGAGCTGGTTAAGTGCAGATTGGCTCTTTTGATTTCAGTAAGTGTTGCTCTGTGCATATATGAGTGCTTGGTTGTTGTGGATCTGCGTCTACTTTTTTTCTTTTTAGCGTGTGTGAATGGGGGTGGTGAGTTTCCTTTGAGTTTCTGTGGCTTTTCAGGTATTTTTCAGCTTTCCCAACCTCATCAGGATCTACTTCCAGACCTTACTTGGGCAGGAAGATTATAGGACTACTATTATTTTATCTGGACTATTTTATTTGAACTGAATCCTAGTCCTGCTAGAGCAGTATGACTCTAAGGTGGGAGAGTTTGAGTATCTAGTCCAAAATAAAAAAAGGTATAAATACTCTTCCCTGCTCTATGTTAACTATAAAGTCCTTTCCAAAGTGACTAAATGTTTTGCATTTCAAGCAGTGCTGTGAACACTGATCCATTTGGCATTATGCATTAGTTGGTCTGTTAGCAGATGTAGGATATTGAATGCTGACTGCATTTCTTACCAGTGAATCATGGGAGCCTTCAGCAGGCAGCTGTGGTACTCCTTTGGGATTTAAGGGCTGGTTATACATATGGGGTCCAATACTAGGTGGGTCTCATGGGAGATGGGTGCCAGTGCTGGCATGCAGAGAGGGATTACTGGAGAGGCTTTATTTTACTTTCATCCTGAAACGTTGAGGGAGATGTTCCTCTGGCTCTGAGGTGACTGCAGATAGTCATAAAACCACGCGCTTTATCCTGAGACAGATAACATGCTTGGCAGAACTGAGGTCAGCGACTGGTGGCTTTAAGAAGTTAATAAATTAGAACAATGTTCTTTGGCTGTGGTCAGTCTGCTGTCAATGAGCTGTGTAGCGCTAAACATGACTACAAAATAAAGAAAAAAGCTGTACAATCCTACACACACATCCATCCCCATCTCCACAGGTTGGCAAAAACTGCAGGAAAATAAAGGTAGTAAAGGCACATTTGGAAGTTAGGCTAAATTTTGCTCAGCTGTGTAAACAAAATGTGTTGTAATAATCTATTGCATGATTTGGGCTTGTTTTCAAGAAGACTTGGGTTGGGGAGGATTACATATAAAAGGGCTCAGAAACGTGATATTGGGGGTATGAAGTTATAATGCTTTGAGTGGCAAGCCTGGTTTAGGAGATTCCTGCCCCTTCTGAAATCCCCGTCTCTGCGTGTTGTTCCTCTCACTTGTGTTGATGACACTGTTTGTGGGACTGTACTTGTCCTTAATTGCTGACAATGGGATCAAAAGCAAAACTTAAAAGGAGGGGAGGGTGAGTGGAACCTAAACCTAAACTTAGTCCCAGGAATGTCTGTGGGGATGGTAAGTCACTGTAGAGAGAGAGGGTGGAAGTGAACACAGTGGGAAGCTCTTAAGCGGGATTTGCAGCCAGAGAGATTGTACGGTGGAATCGTGCCCTTATGCATCCCCAAAAAGTTAGTGCTGTAAGAGAAGTCGTGCATCTGTCAGTGCTAGGTTTTACTGTGTGGCACAGAAGTGGGGAAAAGAGAAATAGCAAATGTGTACCAAAAGATGCCTCTCTTTGTTGGACCAATATGTTGTGTTTGAATCTTCAGAAATACTGTTCCTTGCTGTGAGGGACTTCAGCGTTTGGGGAATTTTTGGTTCAGGTAGGCAGGAGGTTACAGGTTTTGATACGAGGGGACTGCAGGAGCCTCTGCCTTTGTTTATGCTGCTGGGACTGTCTGGGTACTCGCCTGTGGTGGGGCAGATGGAGGGGTGTGGGCTTAAGAAACAGAACTGGTGGTGTGACTTGGTGGCTAAGCAATGCATATGAACAAAGGATTTTTGTAAAAGGGCAGAAGAACTGATTTTTATATTTTTTTAGATTTTTTTTAGTGGAAAGGAGTTGTGGGTGATCTCTCCAGATTATTAGGAAAGGACTGGGGGTGTGGGGTATTTCAGCAGCTGCAGAGGCAAAGGAAGGAGTGGCTGTGTTCTCTGAGCTGGCTTGGTCTTTCTTGTCTCCTTTCTTTAATTAACGATGAGTTTGTGGACAGTGATAGGAATCAGCAGTACTGTTTTTCTGCTGGTCTGGAGCCCTAGGAGGGATATGGATCAGTGTGCGGTCTCCCCGATAGGCCTGCGTGGGTCTGTAAGCTAGGGGTGCTCAGGGAAGCGTCCTCTGTTGAAGAAGCTAAGGCAGCTTTGTTTTTGTGGCACTAGATTTTCTTCTGGTGTGTATCTCCAGAGTGTGTTGTTGATATACATTCAGTAACTCTCATTAAAGTCAGAGACACCTTTAATAAAGATTCAAATTGCTCAGCTGTGACACATAGATTGCAACAGCAGCCCACAATATATCTATTGTGTTGATGTGGCTAGAGCCATCTGACTAATTCATAGCAATTAACTTATTTTGTAAATTGAACATGTTTTTCTACTTGCATATTGTTCATTGGCAATTTGGGATTTTTCTCAGGTTTATTCTTTCTTCAAAATTATCTCCTATGACTCATTCTTTGTCCATGACTGAGTCATGAACTCCTTCATACAAGCATTTGATGTGCTGGTTAATTTGAATTAGCTTCATTGGTCATTTGGCACTGGTTTGGTGTCTGATTGGTCAAGTCCAAATGTTGGGTTCAGGGTCCTTGAGAAGAGTTCAGATCAATATGTACATAACTGTGCTCCAATATTCATATAAATTTGCTCTTTCTGTGAACTTCTGGACAGAAATGTGCTCATTGAAAGTATTTTAAGAAAGATTACATCAAAAGATGCTGAAGCAAGATCAGGGCCAGATCTGTAGGTTGTCTGGGGAGACAGGATACTACTACTGGACTAAATGTTTAGCAGTCTGTTATGGTAAGTTTTCTGATGGGTACATCACGATTAGCAAAAAACTGTTCTTTGGCAACAGTGTATTCAACCTCCCCCTTTTGCCACCTGAGCAAATCTGACTGTAGGCACATGCATGGGATGGGATGCCGTCAAGTTACACTGCTGTATTCACTTGCTGCCTCTCATCTGAGTCTTCAGTTCTGAATGATGTGCATCCTTTTTGTGTGTGCTGAACTCTGGAGAGACAAGCACCAGCGTCAGCTGAAGCCAGTAACTTCTGTCTCATCCTTCAGTGTGGGCTTATGCCTGTAGCAGAGAGGGCAGAAGTGGAAGTGTGTCGTCTTCTCATCTGCTCCTCATTCAGGTTAGGCTAGTAATGTGCTCTGAAAGGGATGTGGCATGTATGCTGTCGTCTGCAAATCTAGCATTTGTTGTGTTTCACATCTTGGCATATTAACTTTAAAATTATTTCAATCTCTAGGTAGGTTTGTGTGGCTCAGGAGCACTCTTTATTTTCGCTGTACTGAGTGTGCCCTCTGGTAGAGGGGCAGAACAAGCAGCTCAGGGGAAGGCACTGTGTCAGAGCTGAAGGAATTGTTCAAGCTTTTCTCTCAGCACCCCTTTACTCATTCGTGATCTAACTGATGCATAAACTGACTGTGGGACAGGTCACTTGTACCTTAGCAATTATAGCTGCCCAGCTTAAACAGTCTTTAGTCAATATGCTTGATTTTGTCTGTGACTGGTATTGGCAAAAATGTAGCTTGGCCCCGCTGAAGGTTCCTGCCAGTCTTGCTGGGGTTGTGCCTCATCATGGGCCTGTCCGGCAGAGCCGTGCTGATGGATGCTTGGAGGGAATTGTGTCTTGTGAAGAGGGAGGTGGGTAGTAATGGCTATTTGCAAAAACCGACTGTGTCAGTGAAAATGAAATCCTGCCTGCTTGCAAGGAAATCTAAAATACTGTAGCAGTGCAGTGCTCTGGAGTTGTGAGAGCGAGCCCATTCCCAAAGTGACAGGCACTGGAGATGGCTTAGCACAGACAGAATGCTCATCCTTACCATGTGTTGTAGGCTCAGAGCTTGCCTGGATCTTTAACTCGCTGCTGGTGGGTCGCATGTTTTCCCCTCCATCGGTCTCATCTGTCGTGGCCTCCCGACTGGCAGTGGGAGCGGTCTGGCAGGCAGAGGTGGGCTAAGCTATGTCAGAGCTTTTTATTATTGAAAGCACGTTCAGCCTGTGGATGTTAATCAATGGTAAATTAGAATGCAATTGATATATGCATATGACATGCACATTAATTTTAAATGTGTTTATTGTAATTAGTGCTATTACAATGAATGCCAGAGGAAACTGGGAGCGATTAACCTCACATAAGCTTTGTTATAATTTGTTTAAAAAGTTCAACTTTAAAATGAGACAATCAAAATGTTGCTGGTTGATAAGGGGGGAAAACATAGGGGGGATGTGCTTGAGTGTTGTTTCCTGATGAGGGTTCATGTGGAACCTTTGCCTCTCTCCTCTTACTTGCCCAGGTGATTCCTCTACTACCTCTCATCTTCCAGATTAAGGCTTTAGGTTTGGATCTGAAAAGTTTGTAGTGCAGAATCTTCTTTACTCCTCTGCAATGCTGTCTGCCTCAGTCTGTTGTCTCTGATTTATAGGTTCTGTGTGGGGCTGAAGTGAGAAGCGATTGGGAGTGTCCCACATAGCAGGGCCTTGTGCTCGAAAAAGCCCTAGGGGGTGATGTCCTCTCCAGGTCATGTGTAGAATTAGGGTCTCTCCTGGCAGTACACCGCCACAGTGGTGTAATCTCGTGTAGCAGGGCAAAAGGAGGCTGAAAAGTCTGAAGCTTAGGCTGTGTCGAGCAGAGGTATCAGCTGGAATATCCTACTGGATATGACAGTGTCCCTCTCTCGTATCCCAGTAGTTCCTTACCCAGACTTTGTGTTGCTCATGTTAGAAACCTTGTTTGCTTTCATCCAACCAGCGTTCCCCAGTGGGCGCTGGTCCCGGAAAAGAGATACGTGAGCCTGCCACAGATGTGGTGAGCAGAGCTGGGACTTAGCCAGCAGGCTGGGGGAAGACCAGGACTCCCTGCCTTGTTTTCTGTTCCTGGCAATCTGCTCGGAGTGTGATGTTAACTATTGACTTCTGCAAGTGCCAAAAGGGGTTGCTCATCCCCTCTGTAGCCTGTCTGGTATTGGTTAACCCTAGGGATTAGGCAAAGGAAAAACAGTAAGCTGATGTAGAGGTCGAGCAGAAACTTGCCTCAGACAAGTGCTGCGGGCAACTAGATACATCCCTCCTCCTCTCTGTCAGCCTCTGCTGCCTACATGGATTCAGTTCTGCCGATGCAACCTCATCCTGGTAAACTGCATTCATTGTGGAGGTTGTTCTAGTCCACCTAGTTAATAAGTACACCAATAAAACTCACCTCCACTTCAGCATTGTTATATAAGTATAAATCTATAATTAGGTCAGGCTTTGTTCCATGGACAAGGAACAACTATGAGAGCAGAAATTAACGACACTAAAGAGACTGGATGTTAGAGAGCCTTGTCCGCTATGCGGACGTAGGATTGCAGGATAGCTGTGGGTTCCTGATAGAGTTTTGATCGTTCCTCCTTCTTTCTTCATGAAGTTCTCCTGGTTTCTATGAAGACTGATTCTGTATTTCTGGATGTGCATGTCCTGTGCAGGGACCTAGCTCTGGAAGGAGCTGGTAGCTGCCCAGCTATGTTGATGCTGCTGTAGCGAGGTCAAAGCAGAGTGGTGCAGAAAAGATTTTTTTTTTTTTTTTTTTTTTTTTTTTTTTNTTTTTTTTTTTTTTTTTTTAGCACAGATACACCCCTGACTGGCTGTAGACAGAATGCTTTTTGGTACGTGAGCTTGTGTCTCTGCAAAATGCTGTGCATGTGTGTGGACTGGCCAGCTGTGAGCCAGCTGTGGGGTTTCTCTGCTGTATCCCTTCAGATGATGCTGCCATGTCCCAAAGGTAATGACCTGGCCTGTTCTCTTTCTGCTCTTCCCCTTCCATAAAAGCTGTGCCAATCTCTGTGCAACTCTAAAGAAAATATGGGAAACCATGTGCTTGTTTCTTTTTTTCTGCCTAGTTCTTCCGTCTGAATGATGATTGAAGGACAGATCTGAAAAAGGGTGTATTTTCTCTTGTGTGCCTGTTTATTTTCATCGATAGAATATAACCCTTCAAGAATGATGGCAAAGTAATGAGCAAGTGGAGAGAAGCCCTGTGAAACCTCCAGTGGCTGTGTCTTGGGTAAAGGGCCTTGGAATCCCACCCTGCAGTTTAATTAGCCCAAGATCCTGGTGTTTGGTATTAGTTGGGAATCCCAAAATGCCCTTCATCTTCTCTACAGCCTGTTGAGAAGAGAAGGAAGATGTGTTTGGAGAAGAAATGTTTCAACTTCAAATATTTTCAATTTTTAGGACGAGAGGAAATGGGTTCAAGTTAAGCCAGGCGAGGTTTAGGTTGGATATTAGGAAAAAAAATTTTCACTGAAAGGGTTATCCAACATGGGAATAGGCTGCCCAGAGAGGTGGTGGATGCGCCATCCCTGGAGGTGTTTAAAAGGGTAGACAAGGTACTTGGGGACATGGTTTAGAAGTGGGTTTTGTCAGGTTAGGATAATGGTTGGACTTGATGATCTTAAAGGTCCCTTCCAACCTCAATATTCTATGATTCTGTGATTCTAACTGCCTGTCTCTACAGATTTCAAAGGTAGAGACATTCTTCAGGGTTGTCTAACCTGATAGTCCCTGTGATGGAGGCGAGAGGTTTACACTGATTTCTGCCTCTACTGCAGCATGGTTGGGCTTTATTTGTAGTCTAAAAGCAGTGACAGCATGTGGCTTCATCAGAGGGTGCTGTTTTTGATTACATGACAGCATGTCCCTGTCTCTGTTTTGGTCCCATACTGTGAGATCTTTGGTTTTGCTGGGGGGCAGCTTGTTGGGAATACGTTTTGTTTCTGGGACAGTGCAAATAGTTTGTTGGCCAGCATCACGGCTTTCTGAACTTAATGGCTGTCCTACTTTTGGAAGCTATTAGTGTATAATGGCCGGCCTTCCAGACATCACCTACTAGTAGCTCATGTAGGAAAAGCCAATGTGTAGGAAATCCATTTGATAATGACTACATGATGCTGTTGCAAAACAGCACTTTCCCAAATAACCTTTGTCTGCTTGTTACCCATCATTTACCTTCAGCATCCCAGGAGAGCTGCTTGCTTCGAGTATGAAGGCTTGTTTGGCCTATACAGTTTCCAGGGAAAACAGAAGTCACTCAATCCAGGACCCTTGAACCATTTCTCCCAATCTACTGGGGACACTTCCTATGAGTCATGGTTAAGCAGTGGTAAATCTGCTGGCTTTTGGGGTTTTTTTGGGTATAGGCCTTTAATATATTATCCCTGCCTATAACATGCTGGGAGCGAAGAGGCAGTTACTGGTATGTACTGCTCTCTTGCTGCATTAAGCTGACTCAACGACTGTGGTGGCCGCTGTGGCAGTTAGACATGTGTAAATGGATGCATCTGCCCATTTTTGAGACCTGTGTTCTGGTGCCTGAGGTTTTTACTCTGACAGGGGTTCAGCTGACTTAGCTGGCAAGGTAATCCTCTATGTTTGTGCTTCAAAATGGTAAATGGCTGGGTCAGGGCGTGAACGTCTTGGGCTTCTCTGTTGTCCTCAGTGTGACCACAGACTCGTACTCTCCACAGTATCTTGAGCGCTACACAGAAGCCAGGGAAGGATCTGCTGTTGTTTGAGCATTAGCCTGTGTTTGGCACTTTCTCAGGGAGATTACTATTATGCTTACGCTTACAGAGTATACCAATCCTTTGCCTTTTTAAACTTTAATTTTTTTTTATTTAATTATATTAATTTTATTTTTAAACACATTAGCTGATTTCAGCCAAATTGGGCAAAAAGGCAGAGGCCTCAATGCTAGAAATGCTTTCTAAGTTTCAGGATAGAAGATGGCCAGAGAAGGGCGAGAGACCTTTGGACTGGGATGGCAGCTACCGTCCCTCTGTATCAGACATGAGGGAATGCACATGGGGACCTTAGTGCCTAGGGAGGCGCTCTGCGCTGAGCAGCTGGGAAACACTGGACAGTAGGGACCAGATGTTTGCCCTGTCCTTGTCTCCTGTCTTAACACCTTGGTGTCAGGTCTCCACCCTTACGACTGGATGGTGGGAGTGCGTTCTGCTGGGAGCCTGGAGCTTGCAGATCACCGCCTCATCTGCAGGGACTATTTCCCAAGTCTGAATAGGAAAGGACCCAAGGTGACAGGTGGAAAGCAGGCAAAACACAGCTTTGTGCTCAGGGCATGACTGGCACAGAGCAGAAGGTGTGTGGTGAGCGTCCCAAACAAAAGGGTCTTCCAAGGAGTGGGGAGTGATGGCCCTGAACACACTTGCTGTGTGTCAGGCAGTAAGTCTGCGATGGAGGCAGTAAAACTGGGGTGTCTGCAGTGAAAGAAGTCCTGCTGTTTAGGAGGGAGAGTTACCCAGCTGAGGGTGGGAATGCTTGGCTGCAGCCCCAGGAAGCGTCCATTGCTGGGTTACGTACAGTTTGAAACGCAGGACACAGTGGTGGAGTAGGAGCACTCTCTGCTTGGCAGAACAGCACAGACCAACTTACAGCCAGCTGTGTGCTTTATGTAACTGATGACTCGCTGTCCTTCTAAAGAGTAGCTTTTGGCTTCTAGTTTTAATCTTGGAAATAATAACAGCATGTTGCATGATTTGTAATTGACCAGTAGGGAACCTGAAAGTACGATCCTGTGATCTGCTTCAGCCAGATTCTTCTACTGCCATGGTGGGTAACCAGTTCAGAAACCGACTTGGGGGGCAGGAGGGGGGAAGGCTAATGATGTGAGATCCAGATTCACAAAGGCTGGCAGTTTTTGTAGCCTTCCAGACAACACAGCAGCACTTAATGTTCACGTTGAACATACAAACCCTGGGTTTTTTTTGTGGTTTAAAATGGACATTGTCAACTCTTTATTTATTGCTTTTAATTTCTTTCTTGCTCTTTACAATATACCCCAGAGGTTCTTGAATTAAATTTCTTTCCCCACCAATTTTTTGTCCTATTCTCTTTCACAAAAGACGGCAGGGATTTTTCTCTCCCCCCCCTTCACCTTTCTGTCAGGCCTCACGTATGGTTTCTGTCAGGTCTCATGTATAGTTTCTGTGGGCAATTTAACCACTTCATTGTTCTACCCCTGAGGTAGCTGCATAGGAAATAAATTGTGCCTAACTGTAGGAAAATTGTGCCTAACTGAAAGGAACTATAAGAGAATATAATATCTTTCAAAATGAAAATGTACCTTGAAACATTTTCCTTGAAAAATGGAAACATTTTCCTGGATCCTTGAAAACTTCAGTACATCAAGTCCTGTATATATTTAATAAGCTGGACTATAGGTAAAAGAAAAATACCCTGCAATGTGATCTGAAATTGTGTATTTAGCAAACAATGCCTTCTATGATCTAAATAACCAAGTGCTATGCAGTGAAGAGAACTTAAAAATGCAGCCTCTCCCTTGCTTTGTGATTTTTCATCAGTTATCAAAAGCATCAGTCCACATTGTGAGCTAGCTGCTGGGTTCTTTCTTGTAATGAGAGCTGAGTATGAGTTATAGAAATGTAAATGGAGCAATCAGAACCTGCATCTTTGCTTTTCCTACTTCTGCAACTTCTGTAATGGAACTGAATGGAAATAAATCAGCTTAAAAAAAACCACCAAACAATCCATTTCATTGCTTTTCTGAAAGCATACATGCTGGGTTTTGGCAAAAGCTAATTTTTTTTTTCCCACCAAATTGTAAACCCTTGGCAGGGGTGAGGATGGGGCTTTGCAGTGGGAACAGCCAGAAGGGATCCTTATCTGTGACAGTGCTATGGGTACTGTTATCATTCTAGACGGTGGAAACGGCGAGGGTGAGGAAATAATGCATTGATTTAAATATTTTATCCCAATAGTACAAAGAAAGAGAACAGACTTCAAGAGGGAAAGGAGAAAAGGAGACCGAGAATCAACTACAAATGTGTTCAATGAGGGAAAGAAAAAATGATGTTCAGCACTGAATAGCCCTCTAACCTTTATGGATTACTTCTCTAGGCCTGGTGTTGGACACGCAGACAGGACATGGCTGAAGAAGCTGAGTTTGTTTAGGATGGAGCTTACTTGATGCCTGCTGGTCTCTGGTGCTGTCAGTTCGTCACCTTTAGCACTAACTTGACTTAAATTTTGTTAGTCATTGGATTTCTTTGGAAAAGGGGGAAAGAGATCCACGTGTAACACTACGACTTCTTTTTGCAAACAGACTACATTGTGGGGTGCAGAGTAGAGGCATGGTCATGGTGACAGTATCTCCTTTCTCTTTAACAGGGGCAAAGATACAGGTTGCTACACTGTTCTTTAATGTGCAAAGGTGAGACTGAAGCCAGCCCTGTGAGCACATCTTCTAATTGAATAATAGTGGCATGTAACAAACCCAGTTCCTTATTGATAGGAAGAAAGGTTTAGGTCTTCTGAAACTTCATTAAACTCTCTGTAGTAATTAACCACTGTGCAAAGGTAGCTCTCTGCAGTGCTGTCAGCTGGGCTAGTTCCAATTAGATGCACTGCCTGGACATACCTTATTGATTAATCTAGCCTGAACATCAGGCTGCTTGAGAGAAATGACTTGGAGAGAACATGTTTCTCTTTTCTCTCTTGTTGGGAGGGGACCAGATAATTTGTTTTTTAGGGAGTGGTGAGTTTCTTCCATGTTTTGCTTCTTGTCATGCCAGGAGGCTGAAGCCAAAGAGTTTTTCACAATGACATGAGTGAGCAGGGCTGAATGTGACAGTGGCTGTTTGGGATGAACCTAAAGACTATCTGCCTTAGCATCCTGGCTCCAGGGATGATGGATAAGTATGAGAGGAGTGGGGCAAATTGGATTCTTTAGTTGGCTTTTGGCCATCCTTGTATTTAATTTTTTGTTGGAGTCCATTCCTGTTCAAAAGACCTGTGACCTGTATAGTAAAAACGAGCACAGTCTAGGGAAGGAGTGGGTAATTAGATGTACAGGAAGGGCAGTGATGGGACTGGAGGGTATTAAATCCAATATCCTGGTTCCCAGATGCCTTTTCCATTGGTATATGTTAAATTTTTCTTTAGATCCACCTTTAGCATAGCTTGTCTGTAATAGAATGCTTAAGTGTGCACAGCACCCCCTTATTCAATAGACACACTTTTCCAGTTGTGTCCTTGAGTCTCTTTCCTTTGCTGTGAAAATGCACCGTTTGCTCCTGCGAGCTCTGCAGAGCTAATATAGCTGTAGGAAGAAGATGGATTCTGCTCACCTCATCTATCATCAGCAGCGTTGTCACCCGTGTACGTTTCTGTTGCTGAGCCCTTTATTGCAGGTAGGGATGGGAGAATGCCGTTCCCTGGCTAGTGAGGATACACCGCTGGTGCCCTCTCCTGGAGGCAAAGCCGGGCTCTGCATCCCCTGTCACCTTTCAGGGATTCATGGCTTGGAGAGTATAAAGCATCAAGATGGGGACTGTGGTGGGGGATCAGAAGAATGAAGTGTGCAGTCCCATACCTTGTGACAAATACCAGATGTTTCAGAAAGATGCTTGGCATCTGTGTGATAATACACGCTGCAGGGGAGTTTCTTCTTTATCCTAGATTGGTACAGGCCCAGGAGTATGATGCTTTAGATCTGCATGTAATGCTGTAACACGGCAGTGGCGTTTTAATGCGATGAGGAAAGTTTGTGTGGCTTTCTGGGGCTATGCTGTGCCAGTAGATGGCCCATGTGGGATGTGCTCTGCTCTGGCTGGGGGTCAGGGGCTTGGAGCCTCTAGGACTGAGGCGTTGTTTGCTTTGTTGTTCTCAGCCATCAGAAAGACAGTGGGAATTTGGCTACCAAAAATCTGCAAAGTCAAATTACACTACTGAAGCCAAAACTGAGGGACAGTGTCGTTCCCTCCCCCCCCCCCCCCCCCCCCCCCCCCNNNNCCCCCCCCCCCCCCCCCCCCCCCAGTTAAAAGCTGTTGAGGCGGTTGGGGTAGGTGCTTTCTCGGCCCGTTTTTACATGGAGGCTGGTCCAAGGGAGGTCCTGGTCTACGACTGGGCGCTATCTCAGTGCATGCCTGTATTGGTCACTGAGTAGCTACAACCTTTCTTTCAGAGCTTTCATTCAAAATGTAGCCTCTAGCCATCAGGCTGGCCTGTCCTTAAAACTACCGGTAATTCTGGTTATTTTATACATGTGGTCATTTTTCACAAGCTTCATACTCACAGCATTTTTTGTCCTCTTCCCCTGCAACTCTTATAGCTATCACAAGGATGAACAGTGTCTTGATTTCCTCTGCGAGGCTAAGGATGGGCAACCCACTGTTAAAGCATATGTGTCGAGAAAAAGAGAGACTGGCTACCAGGGTCTAACAATGCCATGTAGCAGCCCCACTGATCCAGAAGGCCTGTGTAACTCTGGATCACTGGTATTAGAGAGGGTAGGTACATGTGCTGAGACCATAGTGCAAGGAGTAATGGCTTTAAACTAAAAGAGGGAAGATTTAGACTAGCTATGAAGAAGAAATCTTTTACAATAAGGGTATTGAAACACTGGAACAGGTTGCCCAGAGAGGTGATACCATGCACCATCCCTGGAAACATTTGAGGTCAGTCTGGATAGGGCTCTGAGCAACCTGATCTAGTTGAAGATGTCCCTGCTTGTTGGAGGGGAGGTTGGACTAGATGACCTTTAAAGGTCCCTTCCAACCCAAACTATTCTGTGATTCTATAAAACAGCACTGGATCAGGAGCTGTGAGTACTACCAGGTATGGAAGGGAGCTGGGGTGAGGTATGTTGGCAGCCTGGGGAAATAGGAGGTGAGGAGGCAACAGTGTATGTGTGAACATTATGTAAGAAGGTGGATGCAAGGGTGTAGGAGCTGGCAGAGTGCAAGGAGGCAGAAGGATAAGGTCACTGAGGGTACATTGGAGGAGATAGAGACCAAATGGCAGCAGTTGGGTTGGCAGGAGGGAGAATTGGTGACAGAAATTGTATAAGTTGTTCTAGCATCCAAAGCAGGTGGTCCTGTTTTCCCTTCATCTCCTGGCTGCTTCCTTGCAATTCCCAACCCATGCCCTGCCTTGCTCCCACACAAGTCTGTGCAGTCCTGAGGTGAACAGCACTGATGCCACTGAACAATGCTTGGTATTCATCTGGGGCAATCTGCCAGACCATTTTTCTGAGTGGTCACTCACTGCAGTATTGGTAAAGGACAAGTTGCAGCTTGTGAAAAATGCCCCAAAGAGGAATGAGTTCCTTCAGTAGCAATGTCATCTCCTGCTGGATTTGCTTGTGTCAAACTAAGCCCAGTGTGTGAATGTGAAGGTGCACCATGTCCAAGTCTTCCCCTTGCTTTGTGTTTTGTAGGGTTGTGGAAATGCCTTTAGGAACCTACGTTGAGGAAACACAGCCTGAGTGCAGAAGTGCTGCCTTAGACCCCAAGTCTGTGTTCTGGTTTTTGTGGCTCCCTTTGATGGCTCCTTTCTGCCCTACCTATGGAGTATGTACAAACCCAAGGACGTTTAGCTTAAGGCAGTGAGTACTGCTGGACAGTGAGATGCTGCCTTGGCAGATACTTGCAGTGCTGATGTTTGTGAAGAGGGAATGGTGGCATTTCCAAGTTTCCCCCAGTGCTATAGGAAAGACTGTGTTAGAGGGGGGTAAGGTGGTCCCATTTTGTGTTACTGAGGGCTAGGAAAGAACCTGTGATGCATTAGGGAAAATATGGAAAATGGGCAAATTAAGTGAAGCCATCAGCCACCTGGCAAGGCCTATGTTCATTTACTCTACTGGGATGCTGCGTTTTTAAAACTTAAATAAACCCAAATAATACTGAGTCTCTATATTCCCAACTGCAGTGGGCTGCAGTTGCTGTGATAGTCACTGCATTTGCAGGAGAACAGTGGTTTGCCAGATCTACTGAACTTTGAAACATCTGCAGAGACCAAAAGGTTTTGCTTTAGTGGGCTCTGTGATGAGGCAATTTGACTATTGCACCTCAAATTATGCAGGCCCCTCGTCAAATACTTATTTTTCTTTAGAAATGAGTTTCTTTCCCCCTTTTTGTTTTAGGGTTGTTTTTTGTTTGTTCTATTTTTTTATTATTATTTTTGAAACTTTTTCCTGATCTGGAATTTGAGTCTTTATTTTTAGCCAAGTTTGTGTGTGTATGTATGTAAGGGTATATTTTATACATGTCGGATATTTTCTGTTTCAGAATAAAAATTTTCATCCTTTTACTTTGGGGAGTGTCTGGAAAGGGAGATCAAGTGGGAGGGACAGGACTGCAAGGCATAATTTGCTTTAAATCACACATTCCTAAAGAGATTTCCCCTTTCTTAAACTATGTCGGTGGGAAGTCATTGCAATCATTTACTCTGAGAAGTCTGACTCTTGGGACAAATCTCTGGAGTGCATCTGAGCTTTCCATCTATTCTCCTTGCTGAATATTGATACTGTTGTCTGGGTTACAGAGGGAGATTTGAGCTTACAAGTTACATTTGTTCTTTATTCCATCTTCTTAGTTGGGGCTGTATTCATTTGTTCCTGAAGCAGCCGAAGAACCTGAGTTTGAGTTGTAAAGCCATGACAGCACTCGGAGAAACAAATTTTCCTCTCATTAGTAACAGGTTGTTGAAACAGGAGTGTACAAGGTGGGAAGCCGACATGGTCTGCTCTGACACTGGGGCAAAGCAATGCCTGGAAAGGGCTACAGTTGTGCTGGAGCTCAGGGTGTCAGCATCTCCCAGAGATCAGTGACTCGGGGTGCAGATGTGGTTCAGCCACTGTAGCAAATCATAGTGATCAATTTGGCAAGACTTGCTTGCAGATAAAATCCAGGGATATAGGCATGTGACTTTGAGGTCTGGTCCAGTCCCTTCCTCTTGTCAGGTATTTTTGTATTTCAAAAATCCTGCCTGGGGACTGAAAATGGTTTCTGATATTTAGTGTGTGTTCATGTGTATGGGGAAGGAGATAACTTATCTTGCCATTGCTGGTTTTGATGATTTCTTTTCCTATACAGTGGTCTGTAGCCAGACTAACGTAAGTAAGCACTTTTATGCCTTGGCCAGTCCTGTGTTGCTGTCCGTGTCTGCTTACCAGCTTCATTCAAGCAGCCCCATAGCTATATGTAATGCTCAGCACAGGTAAGGGGGTATCTTTGCTGGTGTTGAATGCTTGAACAAGTCTGTTCCCATTTGTGCCTTTTGCAAAACTAACCCCTGTCAATAATTTATAAGCACTAGGAAGATCTCATCTAGAAAATGATGTATAATTCTTGTCAGCCATGTTCAAGGAAGAAGAATTGAAAATGGAACAAGACAGGCAGAGATGGGCTACAAAGATGACTGGGGAAAAGAGATCCCTCCTCGTCAGAGGAGGCTAAAAGCTTGTAAAACTGGTGGAAAGGATGACGGAGATGGGAAGTACTTGTTCTCTATAAATGCGTTAAGGTCACAAATACTGGAGAGGGAGAAGAGCTATTGAAAACAGAGGGCAGTGTTGGTTCAGGAACAATCGGCTGTTAACTGTTAGTGAATGAGCTGAAGGTGAAATGGGAAAAAGGCTTCTGTGCAGAGCAGTGAGGCTGTGTAATGGCCTTCTCAGAGGTACCGTGAAGGAAATGGAGCATTTTATTAATGGGAGGTAGTGCTGATGATACTTTTGGAAGATTTGGGCACTCAGGAGGTCCCTGCCATTTGTGTGTTCCTAGACAAAAGTTGTGGCACACTTGATAGATTTTTGAGCACCATATTTTTCTAGGATGAATTTAAATGGCAATGGTCCAGTCCTCCAAGAGTTTTCACGTGATCATACTGTTACTGTGTGCATGTGCAACTCTTTTGTGTAAACAGCTACTGCATTTCATTCCAGAACAAGTTGTATTTTAACCTGTGGAAGGTGTAAGTGGTGCTGTCAGATAATTCTGTTTGTTGGTCTTGACTACTTTCAAGGTGTTTTGGGGTGAACAGTATTCCTGGAAACACAGGGAACAGGTGCTTGCTTCAGGAGATGGTGATGAAGATCAAGATAGCTCTACTTTTTGATAGCATAAAATTATTTTCCCTTCAGAATAGAATGATAATTGGAAAAACTTTCTTGGACATCTAGAAGGTGATCTGGGGCGTTTGCATTATTAGCCCACCACTCTGTGGAAGAACCTTCTATTTGTCTTTTAAGGAATAGGGCACAGTGTTTGCACTGACTTTGGATGGGAGCCCAGGTATTCTTTTCTTCTTTTCTTTGCAAAGAGCAGGTGGAAAATGACAAGTAAATGATGACATTATTACGCTTGCACTTTAATAGTTTCCAAGGAACTTGCAAGTAAGCGAAGGCAACACATGAAATATTCATGGTTTGTCTTTGCTCTCATACAAAAGGTTGAAAGCTTCCAGAGCTGAAGTTCAGTGTACATGAAGCATATGGAAATAGCACCTGCAGCTTTGCCTGAAGGGCTAACGCTGACCTTTTTTGGACTGATAAATAAGATTTTTTTTTCTTCTTTTATCTCAATTGAAAAAAAGAGATCTTATTTCCACACCCAGGATTCTGTCCCTTTGTCTGGAGTAGGCTTCCCTCTAGATCTCTAACCTCTCTCCATGCCACCTCCCTTGCTTGAAGGCAAAGTAAGGTTTTGAAGGCAAATATTTCCCTTGTGCCTCCTTTCCCCCCCAGTTTATAGAAGGACCACAACTAGAAGCGTTTCTCTGTAAAATGAAAAGAATAAAATGGACATTGCAACAGCAGAACTTTTAGAACTGGTTATACCCAAGAGGAACCTCTGCCGTTCAGTATAATGCTGTAGATCTGTAATCAGGAGGAATGCCCAGCTTGCTCCACAGGTGTTATGTGCCCATTTCCTCTAAGGGCCATGCTTCTCTCCTACAGGGGTTTCTGGTAATTCAAAAGGCAACAGAAGTGTCTATATACCTCCTGGCTGTCTTTCCTTCAGGCCTTTCTCTGTTCCAGCCCATGATTGGCATTAATTCAACATCCTACTGTTCCTAGTCAGCTGCAATTGACTGGCTACATGTGAAGAGCAGGCGTGTGAGATCATGCGGCTCCGGTTGTGTGCTCATGCCCTGAACTGCCTCCTGTAAGGGATGATCACCTACCGTATCATCAAAACGGTGATAATTTATAGCCCTGGTCATCTGAAGCAGTGCTTGCGGTAGGCAGCTATACATGTTTCTTTTACTTGCTTGAAAAAACCTTTAGCTATGGAGGTGGTAAACTAACAGCCCTATGACTCACTCTCTACCTGCAGAATGGGCAGAGCACGGTACGTACCTTGGTAATGTCACTGGGAGCCTGACTTGACTTGGGTCGGGGGAATTGCCAGCACCGTGACCTGTTTTGGCTTGCAGGAGAGGGATCCCTTTTATGGGATGTCAGGGAAACGCAGCAGAACTTTGGGGCTGATGTAATTAAATTAATTCAGGGACCAGCACCAATGGCCCGTTGTTTAACCAGCATCAGCATCCAGCTATGATTGACTGTAATGGCTAAAAGTATGGTTGCATAGATTTTAATACTGTATTTGGTTTACTTAAAAGTAACAAATACCTTGGCTTTCAGGAAGCTGAGTTCTCAACCAGAGAGTATCTGTACTTACCACTGAAGTCTGGATTTCTCCTACATATTTTTACTTGCACAGACTGTCATTAGTTGTTAGTTAGTTTGGAGAATTTGACACCAAGTTGTTGTTCTTTGGATAATGCCATATCTGCAGAGATAAAGCTGACTGTCCCATTCTTGGTACCTCCCTCTCTTGGCATAATAATGCTCTCTAAAGGATTCAACTACCCACCTACCCTTTTCCATGCTCCCGTGGGGTTAAAGGAGGCCAGTAATTGTGAAAATTTAATATTTGGAGGTAAAATTAAGGGTGGGGCGAGAATAGAATGAATAGAAGAAGAGCAGGTGGTCAGATAGTACATTTGGTCAGTGCAATATAAGAAAGAAGTAGCAAGAGAGGAGCAATGATACAGAAACACTCTATAGCTATATGGTTGTGTGGCTTGTGTTTTTCCTGTGTTGAAGAACAGAGCAGTGACGGTGACTGGCATCAGTAGCTGAGCTGCTGCTAGTGGATATGCCAGGGAAATTATCATAGCCAGGAGTTGCAGAGGTTTGCAGATATTCCTCAGCACTTCAGCTGTCAGCAGTTCTGGCATTTTATAATCCCACCTCCCTTATTAATCTCTGCTGCAAGTGATTGATTTTTTTTTTTTCCTTCTAGTGTGCATGTGCGTGCTCTCTAGCAATGCTCCGTCACGCCTGCCCCGCCATCCAGTGCTGCACAACACTGGAGATGACATTTGCAAAGTGTCAGCAATCCAGCAGCTTGGAAAGGCCAGTCCGCTCTGTTGAGAGCGGATCGCAGCACCTAAAGGCTATTGTTATAGCCTGCCCAGGAAGCCTGGCCTCAGAAGGGTTTCTTGAGAACTGACAAAGGATAAAAGAGAGGAATGAATCTGTAGAGTATTTGTAATGGGTGGAAGCTGAAGCAAAGAGAAACCAGCAGTGTTATGAATAATGTGGGTCAACAGAAGGCAGTTTCTAAATGGCAATTACATTTTTTTTCATCTTTATCCTACAATAGTCAAACCAGAAAGTTAAATGAAGTGTTTCAGCTGGGGGGGGGGGGGG
>RSEF01000006.1:26620085-26637478 GCA_003993805.1 Himantopus leucocephalus
AAGAACCAATTAATTGCTTAATTTCCCTTTGCCTGGCTCTTCTGTTGCATTGGGGCACAGCAGGGAGGCTGTGTGTGCAGGAAATGCCTGCTCTATTGGCTATTTCTAGGGAATTAAGGACCCGAACAGCAGCTAATCAGTGTTTTAGATGTAGTTTTCAATATTCTCTCAGTGTTAATGTTGATAATAGATAGCTGGCCCAATTAAAACAAAAAATTATCAAAGCGTGTTTGAAGCGCCCTTAGGTAATTCTGCATGCGTTTGTTGGAGAGCAGCTAGGAAAACAAAATTTGACCTTCTGCAAAACAAAATCATGTTACAGAGGAGGATGGAGACAGTGGGAGTGTAGGAAATAAAAGTTGATGTTAATAAGTTGTGGCAGAGATTTGGCTGTACTGGATCATTTTACCTGTTAAATGCAGTACCCTGCTTATGGCACCGAGCAATAAATGGGTGTTATGTTCGACTCATATAATCCTCTATGCTAGTTCTTCACTGATATCCAGAGGCAAAGAAGTAGGTATCTTTCTGACCCTGAAGGCAGTTAATTCACATTCTGAAGCATGAGATTTGATTACTGTTATCTTAGCTGCTGCAGTTATTGACAGTAAAATTAACTAGCTCTTTTTAAAGCCTAGACTTGTTCTGAACACACTGGCCATTTAATGGGGTCACCTTTCACTAATGTGTGAGGCAGTGGCATCAGAAGTGGGTAGAGGGTTGGACTTCTGCTGGGATCTTCACTCAGATGTGATTTCCCAAACAGCCAGTGCAGCAGGGCATTGCATTTGTGTGTATGCTTGCTGTAGTCCCATGACCAAAAGTAGCTGATTGCGTATGGCAGAAACCCATCAGACACCAAGCCAGCATTCGCTCGTGCACTTGGCATGCTGTGTGGTGTTGTGGTAATGGCATGCCCACAGGTGGTAAAGTTGCTTTGTAAAATCAGGCCCCTCCAATTTAGCATAGAAGTACTGATATCAAAGTGGAGAAGTTCCTGCTTTGATTCTGTGTGTTAAGCTGGGTTCAGGCTAATTATATTCTAAGAGGGTGCAGACAAAGTGCTAGATTAAAGCAGGAGAAAGTGGTGGCAATTAGGAGAGGGAGACTTCCATTTTGATGTCAACAGTGAGTTTTGATGCTGAAGATACACTCTTTTGGATCTGATGTCTAGACTGTGGTTTAGCTTGTGTGTCTTGGCTGTGGTCTTAATACACAAATAGACCCAGCTGAAATCCTGTGTATTGTGGTGAACTTTGTGCTCACTGTGTGTATCTTGTGGCACTTACGTACCATTAGGTATCCTTTTAAACTCCAAAAAGACTCAGAGGGCTATCTGTTGTTACTTCTCTGGCCTTAACGTCACCTCAGCAGGCATGAAATGTGCTGTGGTTGTTAGCAGCGGGCTCTTGGTACTGGTGAGACTTCAACATGGACAATTGTTTCTACCATATCAAATCAAAAAGCACACCTCAGTTGGATGGCATAGTCATCTTTGCTTTGTCAAGCTCTTAGAGTGCCAAAGCTTTCTAAAACTGCATCTCTCCACCTCAAGAGAAGGAGAAACAGGAGACTAAGACATTCCTGACCTTGCGAAGTTGGTGGATGAGTTTGAATATAGTTTCAAATTGTCTAGCGAGTGGGTCAGTTTGCTTGCTGAAGGCTTTGAAGCGCTGAGGGCTGTGAAGTCTGGGTTGTTGGGGTGCTTTCGGAGTATAATACTGGTACCAAGTATTGGAAGGACTTGCTTGTCTGCTCAGGATTGCTATAAATGGTAAGAGCTGCTCAGTCTGAGTGCTATTATTTGGAAAGGAACTGCAGTACAAGTGATAAAGAGGAGAGATCAACTTTTTATTGGGTTGCAGGAATGGTTTCATTAAGGGGAGATAAAGAAGATTTTCCTCTAAATCCTGGTTTTGCCAAGACTTCCTTTGTGCCACAGAGCAAGACACTAGGCTCAAATCCTCAAGGGGATTTAGGTGCCGGATGCCAGCTTAATTTCAGTGGCTGCCAAGTGCTCGAATAGGAGTTGGAGCTGTGTGAACCTGGTATCTCAAGCTCAGGAAAGTTGCTCAGTATAAAGCAGAGGTGGCGTGAAAAGAAGCTGCAGTTATTTGTGACAATGCCTTCATTGGACACAACGATTCCAGAATAAGCTTGTTGCTGTGGGGTGTTGCTACGTTTATTTAAGAATGCATTTCTTGCACCAATCAACTTCCCTTTGCAAACAGCCCATGGTCTCTCTGCAGCTTAATTATTCACTTGTAAAACATAATATTGTCCATTGTTTTTCTTGGGTCATAAGATCTTCTGGGGGCAGAGTTTGGCAACCTTCTTACAAAAAAACCTGACAATCCATAGGTGTGATCCTGTTTGGAAGTGCAATGTGTGAGCAATTACTCGCAAAGGTACAGCCCAGACTCTGTTGTCTTGTGCTGAGCTGCTTAGCTCTGATCACACAAGGTCAACCAATTGCTCCAAAACACTTTTCTCCAGCCCCTCTGGCTGTGTTCTGGAACATCAGTCTGTATGCTTGGTATAGCCAAATCCAGCACTCAGAAGAAATAAATGAAATGGCCTAGATACTGCGAGAGTCTTTAAACTTAATATCCAGAAGGGAAATGAAAGACAAAGTTTCTGAAAACCCCTTGTAGCTAACTTTCTAGATCTTCTACTCCTTAGCAAAAATGCTGCAGAGTGAACTACCAAAACGAGCAAGTATTTGTCCTTGCATTAGCTTCTCTGGGGGGATGGCTTACTGGACTCTATTAAAGCTGGCGCTGGAGACTGAAGAGCAGCTGAGGTTTGCAAGTCTTGGATTCTGAACTGTCTCCTGTGTTCAGAGGCAGTGTTACTGTTTGGGCTATACAACATTAAAATGCAAAATGAAGATGTAATGCTGCTGGACAATTCTGAGCTGCAGCTGATATATTGGCTGTTAGTAGATGCTTACTCTGCTAGCAGAGTGCTTGAGGCTGTGTTTGTGGCATTGCGCCAAAAGCCTGCGAGATGTGCATTATTAATGGACAAAGTTCTTGAGGAAAGGAACACATAAATGCCTTTTGCTGGTCTCACTTCTGCAGATAACTGGGAAATGCTCGGCACCTGCTTGGCAGCTTGCAGAGTTGGATCCTGGATTCAGAGGGGTCTCTGCCTGGAAAACATTCTCCCTGTTAACAAAGAAAAAAAGATGATTTGACAAGTCATGGCACAGAAATACTCCTTTCACCTTAGTCAGGAGGCCTGGCACAGTCTCTGCTGGCAGTTGGCACCAGCAAGAATCTGTAGAATTAACCACAGTGGATGCATCTGGGAAGGTGAAGGGCTTGATGATTTGGAGATGTGTGTTGAAGAGGTACTGAGGGCTGTGAGGTGAAACCCAGTTAGTCCAAAACCTGGCAACTGTACTTGAGCAGTGTTCAGAAGTTATCTTATCCTGTGGGATTCAGGAGATGCGAGTTCAGGTCCTGGCTTGGCTGCTGACTTCCCATGTGACTTCTGGGCAGGTGTTCAAAAGGAACTTGGCGTTTACAGAACAGAGTAGTGGGTAGCAATTTCAGTCCTTTCAGGCTCTATCTTGTGGGTTCCTGAATACTCCAGCTCCTCATTGGTAAAACAGGAATGAACATGTTTTTCAGGACACCTGGAATATTTGAGAACAAGTGTATTAATATACAGGAAGAATCCAGATGTGATGGTAGAAGGTCGCGAAGTACCCAAATCAGTGTTCTCAGGCAGATCAGGCATTCCTCCGTCAGTCAGAGTAGAAATAACTAGTGTTTCAAATATTAGATACCATCATCCCAGAAGGCAGATGTGAAACTGCATGCACGTGTGTAAACAGACCTAGCTTGAGCAGTTATTTATCTGCACAAGTGGGTCTAGTTTTGAGCTAAAAAACTCATTATGTCACTAAAGAAGGCAACACCTGGTTATTTTTTTTTTCTGGGCTTTGAATGTTTGTCATATCAGCTGGAATGGATCAGATTTGTGGGACATTACATTAGCATTTGGTGCTTTTCACGTTGTCATCTCTTTCATTTTAATGGTTTGCAATCACTTAAAATAACAATAATAATAAAAAAACCTTGAAAATGTTTTCCTCTTTTTGACCCCACGCATTGTCTCACATTTTGCCTACCAGCACCCCACCATTGCCCCTCCATTGACAAACCTGTGCAGAATCACCTGTATCGAGACATGGCATGAAGTACTTTATGTGGGTGGTGAGCTCCACGTGCTGGTGACCCTGGGCTGGAGACGCTTTTTAGATCAGCCCTTAAAGTGACATATTAGAGCATTCTAAAAAAAGACGGGTGGGGGAGAAACCCACACTCCTGCTATCTTTTCTTTTTGGTGTGGTATGACCTATATAATTTGTCTGGTGGGTCCACATTTGAGAAAGATACTGTTCACCTTGGTGCTACAGAACTAGTGTCCTAGAGATCTGTTATCCTTGATGGTTTCAGATATCAGAGTTTCTTTTGGTAAGTTGGTGACTTAAAGAAGAGCTCCTTCCACAACAACAGCAAAAAAAGGACAGACATTGTTTTTTCTGTTGTCTTTCCTCTGAGCTCAAAGAGGAATTTAGGCTGGGATAATAAATGTAGGTCTGCCTTTTGTCTGCTTTGTATAATCCCCTCTCCTTGTGCCTGATGGTGTTTAAAGTAGTCTTTTGGCTCATCCCAAATGTGATTATTATCACTTTTAATTATTGATGAAGTAATTATTATCATAAAGTAATTTACTTTGACCTTTTTGGAGCCCATGTCTCCAAGGTGGCTGAGTTTGTGTTCCTTCTGTGTGGTGAGGAACAACAACTTACTCTGTCCAGCTGTAGAAACAGCTGTCTCTGTGCTGGAAAACAGAGACTATTATGCACCACCACCACTGAACAGCCATCCATAGGGTGTGGAGAGCCCAGGAAAACTGTGCAGATTAGCTGTTTGTGTTCTGGTTAGATTTAGTGAAACTTCCCATTTTGAGGATTTGGACATTAGTCAAACAGCCTCATTTGCTATCTTCAACTACAGACTTTCCAGGGACTTTGGAACTCGCTTCTCCTCCATGAACTGGAAGGACAAAGGTATCTAAAGACAATGCTGAAGCTCTCTCTGAGGGTAGCTGGCATCCTCTTCTGACAGGATTTATTGTTCCAGTAAATGGGATAAAGCTGACGTTGTGGACCAACAAAAGCGTGCTTGCTGTGGGCTGTGGATGTCTGAGACATTTTTTGTAAGGGGTCATGCAAAAAGAGAGTAGTTTTTAGTGCTGTTCTGTCTCACCTCTGCTGACCCACTGCCACATTGAATCAGCAGTGCTGTTCCCTGGGCACCAGACTCTGCTTTTCTGTGGTCACTGGAAGGCAAAAATGTAAACAATCATAAGCCCTGTGCTATAATAGTCCATCTATTAAAACCATGCTGGAGACCACTTGATAGCCTTCATCACAGCAGAATCAAGGCCCTAATTCTCCCTTGGAGCAGAAGTAAACAACTTCAGACCTCAAGAGCATTATATGCCTTTTGGACAGATGAGCTAATTTTTGTTGTGGCAGAGCAATGTGTGACCCACTTTCAAAGGATGTAAATTTTTCATGTCTCCTGACACTAGCGAATAATGCAGAGTTGAACCACTTCTTGGGCTGGCTTTCTGATATTAATAAGCTCCATTTGTTTTTTCCCAGGTGGGAATGGGATGAGAACACATGCCTTAATTGTGTCTAGGTGTGAAAGATGCTACCTTATTCTAAAAAGAGCATGAAAGTAGTAAACCCTTTTCTGTCTTCTAACTGAAGACACCAAGCAGGATCCACATGGAAACTGTTGTTGAATTTTGGAAGTCAATTTTGGACAAGTGACTCCTTTGACATTGATCTTCCACAGCAATCTTTCCTCTGGGGCTGGGTGCGCAGATGCTGTGCTGGTAGGCTTTACTAGAAATATGTGGGAGGAACAAATGGCTGCAGCAGGCAGCCACCAAGCCACCCTGCCTCCTGCTTGTTGTGGAAAAGGGGATCTGGCTTTAGGTATCATCACCTCATTTAGGATGTTGAAGGGCGGTGTGGCATGACACTTTGCAAGAGGAAGCGCAGTCCCTGCTTATGGCCTTTCTTTGGGTGGAGGTTTTGTTCACTGAGACTTTTAAGGAAAAGAAGGTCCTGTTTTGGTTAATACTAACCCCTCTCCTGGTTGCTAGCAATGAGGGCTGGAAGTCAGGAGAGAGCATCTTCTGTTCTGGCTGTGTATTTTATCCTCCTTCTTGTAGCAAAGGCAAATCAGGCAGTCTGCTGCCCCAGGCGCTGTTTTTGGGTTGCAAAGAGAAGCATCACTTCCATAGTCACAGTCCGCTTGGACTTGCAATTCCGCTGGTAATGCGAGATTACCGATTGTTTGTTCCTTCAGGCCAGCAAACTTTAGAAGATTGATTGGCACAGGTCTCTGGTAGCTCGCTGTAAGTCTCTGGTTTTATTTTGCTGAAGTAACACTGGCTTATATGAGTTGACAGGTGACTGTATGTGGGATGCAAGGTTTGCCAGAGCAGCTGTTGCATTTACATGTGTGCATGAAATCCCAGTATTGTCACCTTTGAGGAGTAAAATGCTCAAGACTCCTAACCCAATCCCCTCATGAGTGGTTCTTGCATTTACACAGCTCTCCTTGCACTTGAAATGTTTGCTGGGAAAAATCTACATTCTTCTACTTCTACCTTTTCTCCGGGCACACACGCCCACTCTTGACCTAGACAAGAGCATGTTCAGGAACAGCAAGTTCCTTCCATGAAAAGCAAAAATGAATGGTGCAAGAAATGAGTCACCTTATTGTTAGGATAGTGAATTATTTAACACCATGCACATCATTAACATATCATTCATCACAGCAGAGTTTGACAGGTATATTAACCTCATTCAAGCTACTGTTTGCTTGTAGGAGAACGGATGGGGGTTGGTCAGCTTCGTATAGCAGGATGGAAGGTCTCAGAAACTCAGTAAGATATGAAACATTAAGGAGAATTGAGTGTTAAGGTGGAGTTCAGGCTGAGTTTTCTTCCAAGTTAGGAGTAGAAGTAATAAAATGTACTTTTATTATTTTAATGACCATGGCATGGCTTGAATTGCAAAGGTCACTCTGAGATCTAGAGGAAGAAAGAAAAGAAAAGACTATGATCGAGGGAACAACTCTTTCCATCTTCTCTGCCGTTATCTGTAACCAAGGTTATATTCTTCTTCTGGTGCCAAATCATTATAGCACCAGGTAGGTTTGCAGTGTAATTTAGCTGTATTACTTTCTACGTACCTATGATTTGATTTGGGAGACAGTCAAACATATGCTAAAAGATCTGGTTTTCAGGGTGATGAGCGTCCACAGTACCACCTGGCAATAATGGAAGGGCATCTAACAGATCTAGTGTGGACTCTTCTGTGCATGAGGATCCTTCACGCTCTCCGGTTTGGGGTGGCATCCCTCCTTGCTATTGTACAGAAGGATTAGGAAGCAGCAGTCTTTCCATAATGCTTAGATCCTGCTTGTGGTGTCATGAACACATGCAACTAACTGTGGTGTCCTCCTGCTTTAGAACTGCTTAGAGTTCTTTTCTGGTGATAGTATCTCAGTGTCTTGTGTTTCTTGACACACAGGATGGAGTTTGACCCCTACATCATTTGCACAGGTTGAAGTACTAGCAAAAGGAAGAGGGGAAGGCATCTAGCGCTGCAGGTAAATCCAGGTCCCTTTGGGATATCCAGCAGGACCTGGGATGCATCTTTAAAGTAATCCTTGGCAACGTGGTTAAAGAACAGCTGGGAATTTGACTTTTTTCACCCCTCCCCCCACCCCCTCCCACCATGGTCCTTAGTGTGTTAATAGCTGGAACAGTGCTGTTTCTGGTTAGGAGGATGGCACTCCTGTGATTAGAACAGGTTAGGAATTTGCTGATGAGTTTTGTGTTGGATGCTATTTCCAGTGCCTGGTCTATTCATTCCTTTTGGGTTTTCAGTCTACCTGTCAGCTCCTTATTCATTATTTGAAGCTTTCTGTTCTCCAAATGGTGACCTTTTCTAAAAGAAGAGTGTAGGAAGACAGCTGGCTTTCCTAAGAAGTGAGTTATACAAAGGGGAGTAAAATACCTTAAGGAAAGAGAAAGAAAGAAAAAAAAAAAAAGAAAAAAGAAGAAAAGCGGGAGAAAAAAAAAAGGAGGCAGAAGTCCATTTTTGAGTATGGCAGTGGGAGAAGTGAGAAGGCAGTACTAACAAGCCCGGATTATGTGAGAAACCAGCCCATATCATGATTCCAGAAGGCAAATACAAAGGTTATTACATTAGCTACACTGGCAACAGAGCTACTCTTGCTGTTAATCTGAGGATGCTGATATTGCACTGGCTGGAATTTAGGTAATTGTGCCTGTGGCAGATGCTTCTAAAAGTTCATGCCTGAGTGATACTTTTGGGGGAGAAAACCTGACAAGAAATGCATTACCTTAGATACAGCATTCACTTAATAGTCAAGGTCCTATACATCCATCACTTGCCACAAAGCTTGTGTTCCTGAATCTGAGTGTGTGCTTGAGCTCTCTCTCTTTCTCATTGTATATGCATTTTTATTCACTTGCCCACGTACATAAATATACATCTTCCTAGCCTTTATGGTTATGCAGAAAATGTCAGAACGTGAACTGAAGCATTAGCTGTCTCCCCAGGAGTTCAGGCAGCCAGAATTAATAATTTTCAGAGGTTTGAACAAGCTTGTTCATTAAGTGAGGTGTTAACCCTGGAATTTGCAGATGACCAATTAAGCACCCATAATGATTCACAAACGATGGTTTTAGCAAAAACACCCGGCTAATTTGTCTAGTCATGAACTCATCCTGTTGGAAGCCCTGTGTAGCACAACACAGAAGTCATTGGCTACTTCTTTCTCATCTTTTCATGTAACTTTGGTACAGAGAAAATCGAATATTTAGGGAAAAATAAAGCTCATGCAGAACACTCTGTGGATACAAATTGTGATGATTATTCATGGTCTTAATTTACCTAGTTAGATGGGATCTGAATTACTTGGATAATGTGTGAGAGAGTCCAGGGCTTTTGTCACAGAGTTGGTTGATCTTGCTCTAGGATGTGAAATAATGTATTGCATGGAAACCTCTGCTCTGAATTGTCCATCTGTGGATAGACTTGCCTTGATTACATGCGTGTGGTCATTTGAGGGTGAACAAGCCTTGTCACAGTCCCTGTCCCCCACCTCTGTTACAATTAACACTGGAACTATCCATGGCAGCAATAAACGTCTAACTCGGGCCTGGCTCTGCACTAGCAAGATTTGCTGACTTGTGGTCTGTTGATTGAAAGATATGTGTCTTCATATACAAAGCAAAGTGTTAGGTGGGGGAGTAGCACCTCACATGCAGATGGGAAGCTCTCATCTGCCATACAACAGCCCCATGGTACCATCCAAAAACAGTCAGAGATGGCCTACTGATATCTCCTGAAGGCCCATGTTAGGGTGAGACCTGGCAAATTACTGTTTTGTGGGACTGGAAAGTATAAATTTAATATTGAGAATGAAAGAGGAAGACCATCCTGCTTTCTGCTTCCTCCCAGCAAGTTTATTTTAACTGCCAGGAAGAAAGTATAGCTCTGAGTCTGTAACAAAATGAAAAGGTCGGCCTAAACTAAGAGGTAGAAGGAGTCTAGTACAGATCATGTGAGTTAGGGAGGACAGAAACAACCATAAACTTAGTGGCTGTGAGTGGAATTTGCTGGCGATTCCCTCCTTATTCTAGGTGTGTTTTTTAAACTACTGACCCAAAACATCAGGTATCTTGGACACAACTGCACACTTTAGTCAGGGAAGTAACTCTCTAAATGTGCTATGATGGAATGTGTTTATCCTTTTGTACAGGGACAGAAAGGATTTACTCTGGTAGAGTGCTGTAAGCAGCAATTTGAAAGAGGAGTTTTTCCTTTCTGAGTTTGGAGGCAAAAGGGACCAGGACATCTAAATGAAGACTGACACACCAATTATCCAAGAGCTAGTAGTCCATTATGTCATAAGGGCTGGGAAAAAGCAGTCCAGGAGAAAATGCTGGATCTCCTGCATCTAATGTGTGGGCAGAGGAGGCAGGTGATCAAGGACAAGTGACAAAAAAGTCAAGAAGGAAAGAAAGAAGGAAGCGCTGCATGTTGGTGGTGTAATTTAGGAAGAAGTACTCAGGGAGAAATTGAAACTGAAGAGTGACTAGAAAGGAGTTGTGAAAAGGCAGGTAGGATTTCAGGGTTTGGAAGCATTTAGGATGAAGAGTACAGGCATTTAGTTAAAACAGTTGCAACGAGAGAGGGGAGAGAGACGGAGGATATAAGTCCTCCCGGACTTTCTCCCAGAAGCAAAGGAAGCACATGAGTAGAAGCAGCAGATGTTGAGAGTAAGGGAAAACAGGCACTGTTGGCAAAGTAGAGAAGGGCCAATAATGAAGGGCAAAACAGTAGTGAGTGCCACAGGAGAACAGCAAAACTTCTTCCCACTACCTGGCACTGCTTCTGCAAAGTACCTGTTGTATTGCTGCCTGTTGCCCATGAGCCTGTTGTCGTTTTGAAAACATGCTCTTGCTCTCAGCAGCATGAGCTTTTTGGGGGACTCGGACCGCTAAACTTGGTATGATTTATCTCTTTCCATAATGTGAAACAAAGAAATGTATAAAAAAGCAGGAAGGTTTCAGATGAACTCCCTCTATTATAAGCCATCTCTTAGCAGCCAGGACAGCAAATAAATGCCACGTATACACTGAATTTAATGCATACATGTGGAGTCACCAACCTCAGGGTTTTGAGCAGCTTGATCTATTAGTAAATCTGTTCTGTGCATACCTCTACACAAAGTCAGATGTTAAAAATGAGACCTTTAGTAACTGTTACGGGTCCTCAATTTACAGTGGCCCTTTGCTGCTCAGAGATAGCAATTTCCTTTTGCTTGAAGCTACATACATTCACACAGTGAAAATTGGAGTTTATCCCCCATGCTTTTAGATGTGATTGCCTTCTGTGCAGGTTAAAATTCAGCTAGCTGGTAAAGTAGAGGCTTTTGCTAAACCATCAGCTACGCTATTATAGGCCTCTGGGAAAGTTGCAGCACAGGGAGAAAAGGAGAGTACAAGAAGTATCCTATGGAATTACACTCTTAAATATGTATTGAGAATCAGTTACAATGATACCATTTTTCAGGCTTGTTACTATTATGGATTTATGTGATGCCATTTTTGAGTTTCATTACATTTTTTGGCAAGAAACAGAAATACCTGCACTGGAACTTTAGTACTTCATAAAGCCTGGAAAAAGATAACTAAGAAGTATTCCTTTGGATTCCTTTCTTACGTTACTTTCCTTTCTCCTCTTTTCTAAGTCTACTAACTTTTTTCTTCTGAACAGCCTTATTTGGCAGATACATAAGTAAATATATGTTTAAAACAGTAACACATACTGTTATGCAGTTGTATGTACCCCAGGTTCTTCCACTAGATGGTTGTGTATTTGTAAAGCTGTAATAAAAATATTCTTGTTATAATCAAATACTTTAAAAAGTGCATGGAAATTAAAGCATAACTTAAGAGTTCTTGTTTACTGCTACTATTGAAAGATTTCATCTTCTCTCTGTGTAACTCTCTTGTGTACCCTGGGTAATTGCAGCCTGGGGGGGGGGTCAAAGAATGGACAAAGCGTCCATGTGGAAAGAAAAAAACACCAGCTTCAGATGTCTTCCTGATGAAAACAAGTTTTTTGTGAAAATGGAAATAAGGGAGTATCTTAGATATGTGTAGTTTGGGTCCATTTCCTGGTGGATAGACATCCAAGTGACAGAACCTACCAGTGCAGTTGGTAGAAATGTTTGGTGTCAATAGAGAGGCTGACTCTGAATGGTCATGAAAAATTGATTTGTGCTGTTACTCTTGGAGATGGGTCCCCCTGAGCCAAGGCTGATGCACGCTGGCAGGGAATGATGCATAGGCAACTTGCCCCGTGCTGCATATCTGTTGTGACAGCAAATAAATGGCTTGTTCTCTACTCTCGTCAGTCTGACGCTTTTCATGAGCACTGGGGGAGGGGGGGGGGGGGGGGGGGNGGGGGAGAACCACTATTAGAAAAATATGGCTGGATATGCGTAATTTCTGGATTGCCACAGAGACTGTCACATTAAGGTTAGTGTCTGAATAGCTTAAGCTATCCAGAAATTAAAAATCAGGTACAGAAACTGGGCTAAATTTATCACCACAACTGACGGTAAGAACCAGAACCTGTCTAGTGAGTTACAATGTCGCCTTCCTTTATGGGGATAAATTAACTACATTATAGTCCACATAAATTGCATTTATATCCCACAGATTTGTTAGGGCTGTATATCAGGAAGCACTGTCTTCTCTGCTAATGACAAAGTTGCTTTGGCCCTTCTAGAGCTTGCCATATTGGAGCGTAATCCAGCTATTTCTCTGCTCTTTCTCCAGCATTGTCATCATGGCTTTGTTTTGTTTGCCCATTGGCCTCCTGCCTTCTTGCTTCCTTCCTATGTGAGGACAGGGTGACAGTGATTCTTGATGCCTGACAAATTTGAAGAGGATTCTTTTAATCCCACTGCTGAAATATCTGTACAACTATGTAGCACTGAATTTGTTCACTAAAATATTTGCTGAGAACTGAAAGGGAGTTGGATTGGGCTGGAGGAGGGAGAAGAGGAAGATAAGTCTAGCCTAGGCTCTCAGTTGCTTGCCACTGAACCTGTGAGGTTCTCTGCTGCGTCCTCTGGCTTTTCTTTTGGGCCACTGAGACCAGCAGGCTTCACTGTGTCATCTTTTACTTCTGAAACAAAGCAAGTCAGACGCTAATCCAGCCTCATTGTATTAGAAAGCGGTCAAGAACAGAACCCTGTTTAATACCCTGAGTGCTAGGAAGCGGGTCGGGCCCTGTTGCATTGTGTGTGCAGTGTACTTGGTTCTCCTTTTCCTTAGTGCACTGTCTCGTGGCACATAGTCTTGGAAGACTTGGAAGACTCCTATGTACTTAGCGCACAAAGCCAGCCTGGATTTGATTCTCACTCATACTGTTTGCTACTATTGCCTTGCTTCACCCGCCTGCCTCTTACTAAGCTGGTTCTTTTCTTTGTCCCATCCCAGAGGTGTGTTCATTTTTTATTCCAAGGGAAGCGACTGGCTCCTGAAAATCTCTCTTGCTCTGCACAACAGTCCTGACAATGTTACCTTCTCTGGCCTGTCAGCAAATACACAAACATTTACTCCAACTTATCCCTTCCCCTAGGTTGCTCTCACTCTTGTTAGTCTCTCCTTTAGCAACTAAACTCTGCAGTTCACTGAGGATAGGTCTTGCAGAGGGGAGAGTGTTTCCAGGAAGCAAATCCCCAGCTGCTTCAATGAACAGGATTATGTAGAGTCTGCAAGGTACACAAAGTAATCCTTGCAGTGCAATCACTGCAAGTGAGGCCTCAGCATTAGCTCTGTGGCCAGTCTGAGTTCACTTGAAGAAAGGTAAAGATCATTTTGAGAGAACCTGAAAGAGAAGAATGAAGATGCTCAAACACAAGATAACCTGGTTTACAAGGAAATCTTGAATGGATGGGAATTGTTTAGCTAAAGAAGAGGAAACTGAGGAGGGATGATAAAATGAGTGTAAAAGGCAGTTGTTAAAGCTAGTATTTATTTCCCTGTATCTGTTAAGGATTGGATGAGAAATCATCTGCTTAAAATACAGCAAGAAAGAGATAGTTAGTTGATACGAAGAGGTTTATAATGGTAAAGTGAATAAAGCTTCGTATAGATCCTTTGGAGGTTGTAGTGTTACTGGCATAAGAGATCTTTAAAAACAGGCTAGGCAAATATCTCTTGGGAGTGGTTGACAGGAAATAGATCCTGCCTGCGGAATGGAGATTGGTTAGATAGCCTTTCCAGATCTCACTCGTTCAGTTGTTCTGCGCTTCCAAACCTGAACGATCCTCCAGTTACTTGTTGCAGTAGTGGCAGCAGGTTTCGGTTCCAGTTGCATCTCTCTATCAGTGTCAATGAAATCTTGATTTGCGAGAATTGGTGTGTAGCTTGGCCTTTCCTTCAGGCATGTTAAATAACAAGAACCTTTGGGGTGGCTTGTCATGTTTTTTTCCGATACAACTACATGCAGGCTTTTGAGACAGAAATATTATATAATTCTGGCAGATAAGACCTGGTATCATTTTCATGTTTTTTCTTTCAGGAAACGTACAAATACTTTCCGATTGCTATACATATTGGTACAAGTTTTCAGTCTTTTCTTGGAAAATAGGAAGCACTTCAAAACTGGGTCTCTCTAAGCCACTGTAGCTAAAGCAAGTAATTGTGTTTTTGCACTTTTCCCTGTGACAAAGTAATTTCTGAAGGATAACACCGCAGCTATGGTGATTACATCTTTACTTCAGACTGCGGGAAGAATGATAAGAAAAACAAGTTTAAGTAGGCTGTGCGGGAAAAGCTGCAGTGAGGACTGGATTAAGCGACATAATGGCAGTGGGAGAAATGGAGACTGCTCTTGTGTGGTAGGTACTAAGTGGCAACAAGGCCCGTGGTGGGGGGCAGCGGCAGGAGGCTGAATTTCCAGCTGGGGAGGAGAGCTCAGCAGTGTCAGGACAGCAAGAGATGGGAGAGCAGTGAGGGACTCCAGTCCCTTCAGTGAGGGACTGGAGTCAGACGGGGCTCTGCTTTCCGCCTTCCCAGTAGTGCTTCCTTCTGTTCAGAGTAGGGTAATTCCTAGATGTCCGCTGGATCTGCTGATATTTCCACTCTGTTGGGAGAGCAGTATCCTAGTCCAGGCTTGGTGAAGAAGGTTAACTCATGTTACTACCCTGCAGCTGGGGCAAGCAAAAAGGACTGATGTGTCCGAACTGTAACAGCATGTAGCTGTTGGAGGTAACTCTCTAGGCTGCTAGACTCAGCTTTGCTCAGGTACCTGTTGCCAAAGCTCATTCCTGATGTTCAAATGAAATGAAGCTGGAACAGTGGCAGTGCACTGTGAAACTCCCCCTTCTTTGTCAGTTCTGCTTACTTGTGATGTTCTCTGCCATGTCCCCTCCATCTAAGGCTATAGTTGCACACTGTCCAGGTTGTTGTGTTACTGCTGTCTGAAGTTCCTGTGAAGTCAGCCAGCCACTGCAGCCCCGGTGGGCTGGGAATCCAACAGCTTTGTGCAGGATAGTAATACTACTAACTAGCAGGAGACTGATGCTGCACCTCAGGTGTTCATTTGGGTGATGACTGAGAACATCTGTGTAAGAAATCAGACATGGGCAAAACAGAGGGAACTTCATATTCCCCTTCTAATCACAACTTGTAGAAATAACTTGAACTTGTCAAGGCACTGTGTTGTCTTTATGCATATGTTTGAAGTGGCCAGACTCTGCATCTCCAGGTGCTACATTCCTTATAGGGTAGTCCCAGACTAATCTTGAGTTGTGTAGCATCTTGATGACTTTAAGTACACAGTAGCAAAGCAAGGGTGATCTGACTTTAAAGCAAACTCACCTTATTAGTGCACATGTCGGGCAGTCACTTTGTAAATGCAAGTCACCTCTATAAATGCAAGGCACACAGACAAATCTATGTGTTGTCCAGATCTCAGGAATGACTCCTGTAGAGGGGGCAGTGAGTTGCAATAGGTGGAATGTGAAACTGCTTTTAGGTTCAAAAGATGCAGTTTGATGTTTCTGATGTGTTTTGACAGGTAAGTGCTATCTCAGCCAGTCCTGGATGTTGCTGGGAGACACTTCAGGTATAATTAGGAGTGTAGGCTGCAGTTCAAAGCTGGCTATTGTTCATTTGTTCTGCTGCTGTGGCAGATGGGTGTTGAGTCACAAAGACAGTGCCAAGGTCTGTACTGTCTGTCCACAGATCCCCATAAGGCATTGGTGATATGACCACAAAGCTTGTAATAGTTGGACATCCATATGCCTACCTCTAAGGGTGCCTCTTGCCACATGATCCACGGCTACTGCTCAGTGGAGAGAGAAGAACATTACGCCCTTGTAGTGAACAAAGGGAGAAGAGAAGAACATTATGCCCTTGTAATGAACAAGATGGTTGTGTTTAAGAATGCCCTGAGGTGATAGATCTTCTCCACACCTTAATCAGGCAACAGGTGAACTTTACTTTCTGGGCATAATGCAAAATTCACTTGTGTAGCAGGGAAGGAATGATGGTCTTGTGGGTGGAAAGATTTTTGATTCACAGGGTGGTTAAGTTTGTTGTCTGGCAGGTTGACTGCCAATAAACAGTGGTGAAAACTTGGCCTTCCTGAAATCAGTAGAGATGTGTCTTTTGTTTTACACACATCTCTCAGTGAATCACCCCTGTGCACAGATGTCCGGATAGTCGGGCTTACTGAACATATGCACTTTGCAAAGCCTCATTTACTGCACACCTTTAGCAGATTGAATTCCAGCAGCCTTTGAAAACTATAGTATTAAATGTGATACGGGCCAGCAGAGAGAGGGAGGCACATACTAGATGTGATAAGAGGTAGTGTTCGCGAGGGTTTCTTTTCCCATGCTTAATTTTTTTATTTGTTTGTTTACAGAAAAAAAAATTGAATGATCTGAAATTAAATTTGCATCTGCTTGATGAAATGAGGAAACCACTTTATTTATATTTTCCAGATTAAATTAAGTGAATAGGGTTTTTGTTCATTTTGCCTTTTATATTTCAAAGACATGTTCCTGATTAAATTTAGGTGAACTTGGTTCTGAAATAGAATTTTGAAACAGAAAATCAAAGCTCTGTAAGAAATCACTGTGGAGGCCAGATAGCCTTATCAACTGCTCTTTAGCTCTGACCTTATCAGACCTTTTGAAGCCATCTTGCTCCCAGACCTCCAATAGGGGAGTTTATGAGGTTGGGCTGAAAATAGGACCATTTCTTTACCAGACCTAGGAAGAACCTTAGAATTTGGAGTTTTTGCGGTACAGTGCAGAATTTCTGCTGCAGTCTTAAGTCTGCATATGAAATGGTTCTCGCACAACCTTGGCTGCTTTGTGTGGTCCTGCTGGGATGGTGCTGCCCTGCCCTGCTGGTTTGCCATATCTGGAGAGGATATGTAGTGGTATACATGTTGGCTCCACAGGTAGCTGTTGGAGAGCTGACAGTTCATTTGCGTTTGTCCCAAGCTGTGTTACAACCCACTAGACTGTCTCCAGAAGTGGGTTTACATAAACAGACTGTATATTTTCACTCACAGAATCACAGAATGATAGGGGTCGGAAGGGACCTTCAGTGATCATCTAGTCCAACCCCCCTGCACGTTCACGTAGAGCAGGTTGGACAGGAACACATCCAGGTGGGTTTTGAATATCTTCAGAGGAGAAGACACCGCAACCTCT
>RSEF01000006.1:26644846-26672910 GCA_003993805.1 Himantopus leucocephalus
CTAGAGGTCCCTTCCAACTCTGAAAATTCCGTGATTCCGTTTTTTGTGGTGTGGGGTTTTTTTTTTTGTTATCTCTTCATTTATTAAACTGTCTTTGTCTGGAATTACAAGTTTTTCTCACTTTTGCTCTTCTGGTTCTCTCCCCCATTCCTCTAGGGTGGGAGAGAACAAGTGTCTGGGTGGGTACTTAGCTGCTGGCTGGGGTCAACCCACCACACACTTAAGCAGAAATGTATGTTGAGCATATAAACGATCCTCTTCCCATCTTCTGAGTGTTTATGTAGGGAAAATTTGGCTGATATTTGTGGCTTTTGCCTGAATTAGCTTTGGATGCAGAGATTGTATGAAAGACTGCCTTATTTAGCAAATTTGTCACCCTAAATAACTTCATGAGTTTGTAAATCAGTTCATCTTTAATTATGAATTTTGTGCCTTAAAAAAACTCAGCACTACCACCAGAAAAACGCAAACCCCAAACACAAAAGAAGGAAACAGTGGGGGACCTCCATAAACCAGTGCTGTTGGCTTTTAGGTCCCAGAGCATTTTAAGCCAATTTGCCTTCAGCTGTGAGCAATTTCCTGATACTGATTCCCAGTAGCCCATGGTTGTTCACATTTTAAATTGTTGGGTGCTGCTGCTCTCATGGATTGGGGAAAGGCAGATGAAAATTGCAGACAAGCTTTGTGTGGCTGCTGTCAAGGGGAGAAAAGGTTGCAAAGTTCATGGAAATAAGTCTGTAGGCAGAAAACGGAGATCCCAGCATGGCAGAGCAAGTGAGTGGAGAGCTCTCATTTTTCACACCTAAATCTGTCCGCAATGTCTGTGTTGTGCTGTGAGCTGCCCAGTGCTCATCCCTTTGCTCATTATTAATTACACTCAGTAAATATGTGGACAGGGCTACTGATGAGCTGTGTTAATCTCTGTGCTGATATAGCAGGATCGCTTAGAGAGGAGATGAATCTCATGAAGTGGATCAGTGCTGGCCTTTCAGATGTCTGCCTGAAGTGATGACCTATTCTTTCTGGCTGCTGTGCTCTTCTCTTTCCTGTCTCTAATATGAGTGTTGCTTGATACAGGAACGTGACTGCTTTTGATGTGGCACTTTTTGGTTGTTCTGAAGTTCATTGGCAACCTGCTGAAGGAAATGCAATGCCTTTACACTCTAGTTTGTGGGAAACAGAGTTATATATTCCACTGTGGGGTGTATGCAGAACGCTTTGCCAGTTTAGAATTGGCAAGATCTGGAGGAGGGTTTAATGAACTGAAGTTATTTTCCTTCATAGTAGAATTTTATGGGCATGAAAGATTGTTATGCCACCAAATACTCTGAAGAGCTTCTGAGCACTTTTGTGATTTATGGGCTTGGAGATTCCTAATAATTGTCTGAACAACAGGGATCCCTTCAGGGATGTGTTATCAACATGGAATGAAAGCTGGGCTACCAAAATGTTTTGGTTTGTTTTTTCTTTTTTCTGCTTTCGTGCCAGACAAGTTGTGTCAAGACTCAAAGCTGCTGGATTGGGCACTCTTGGAGACTTGCTGGTCTTATTTTAGAGAAATGGTCCATCATATTAAATGGTGGTTCAGTGCACTACACAGCGTGGTGGCGGGATCTCTCAGTGCCAGAGACTCTTCATCTGTATTGTAGTAAGAGCCATTGAAGATAAATAATTGACAGGGGTCGGCATTTTTGTCATGCAAACCTTATAGCAGGGTATTCAGCAGACAGCGTAGTTTTTGCAAAACAAAACCACCGACTGTGGAGAGGCATGAGTGTAAAATAAAGCGCATAAGGAAATTCTTGCAGGACTGGAACATCACTTGTTTCCAAAGAAAAAATATTTCTTCTGATTATCCTTTCTCCATCCCTGCTTCTGTCTAGAAAACCAAAACAGTTTATTGAATTTTTCAGGTCATTTAGTTTTGTGTAAGCTGAGCTTGAAATTGCATTTTCCAGAGGGTTTGTATTGCCTTAAGAGAGCTGTAATTCAGCCTGGCCTATTTCCCCACTCTGCCCTGCGGGCTGGTTCTCCCTTTCTTCCTTCTCAACCAGCTGAGCTGCTTGGTGCCCTGAGGGACACCTGCCCCTGGGGTGTCCTGGGGAGCGCAGTGTGGCTGTGTGGAGCCTGGCCCACAGGAGACACGGGGAAATTCCGCATATGAGCTGTATTCCCTGGAGTGAGCAGTATGACCCCGAAGAAAAATGCAGCTCAGCACTGAGCTGACTTAAAATTAATTTTGGGGAGATTAGTTTGATGAACAGAAAAAGTTTAATCTGGCACTACAAGGGTGTTTTCTTTATTTTGATTAAAGTGTGCCTAAGTCTAAGTTTTTACTGTTTCTGAATCAGTATCACTTGGAACTTTTTTCAGTTTTATTTCTTTCCCCCGAGCAAAACGTTTTCATCTTGAACGCTGAAGAGTGGCCATTTTCTATGGGGTGGCAATTCTAGATTTCCTTCAGTTCAGGGAAAGATGATGTTTATTTTTGGTTTGAAATAGTACATTAAATGTGAAATCTCCAATTTTCAATTGAATTCAGCTTTTAAAATGAAAACCGTCAAGATTTTAATGCAAAATTACTCTGGCACAGAGAAACCACGGTTATTTTTTCGTGTTGACAAAAACAAGCTAAGCTTCTTCAACTACAAAGTAGAAATAGGAATCAAATGTCTCAGCTTGAATCAATGAGGGTTTTTTCTTTTTCACTTTTTCTCCTGTCAGAATTCAGTTTTGGAAAATATGTCCAATTTTCCTTACGTTTTGTTCCATTCTTTTTCAACTAAAGCATTCAAATAACAGAATGTCTTAGAAAATCTGGTACTTGCCCACATCTGCCCCTGATGTCCCTGCTTCTAGTTTCTTCTTAGCACAGTTGGGGTAACATGACGTGGAGGCCTCAGAATAGCCTCTTGAAACACTTTGAAGTTTCCTCTGCAGTGCTGTGTAAAAAGCACCCCATGAAAACAACTCGGGAACCAGCTGTGCCTTTCAGGCTTTGATTTGTGTCTTAACTGCATGTGACACTTCCTTAGTAGTTACATTTGCTCCGTGGTCTCACGAGGCAGCATTGTGGGGGAATGTGCTTTTGCAGCTTTTCTTGGGAAGGTTGTGTGTTCAACACCTCCAATCCTCTCTGGTTTTCAAACTCCCAAACCATTGCAAGAGTTGCCTTTATTGAATCTGAAGTGTCTTGTCTCAAAAGGAAGGACTTGAGGGTGTTGGTTGATGAGAAGCTCAACGTGAGCCAGCAATGTGCGCTCGCAGCCCAGAAAGCCAACCAGATCCTGGGCTGCATCAGAAGCAGCGTGGCCAGCAGGTCAAGGGAGGTGATTCACCCCCTCTACTCTGCTCTTGTGAGACTCTGCCTGGACTACTGTGTCCAGCTCTGGAGCCCCCAACATAAGAAGGATGTGGATCTGTTGGATCGAGTCCAGAGGAGGGCCATGAGGATGATCAGAGGGCTGGAACACCTCTTCCATGAGGACAGGCTGAGAGAGTTCGGGGTGGTTCAGCCTGGAGAAGAGAAGGCTCTGGGGAGACCTTACTGCAGCCTTCCAGGACTTAAAGGGGGCCTTGCAGGAGAGGTGTGGAGGGACTCTTTTTCAGGGAGTGTAGTGGTACGACGAGGGGTAACAGTTTTAAACTGAAAGAGGGGAGATGTAGATTAGATATTAGGAAGAAATTCTTTACTCTGAGTGTCGTGAGACATAGGAACAGGTCGCCCAGGGAAGTTGTGGAGGCCCCATCCCTGGAAGTGTTCAAGGCCAGGCTGGACGGGGCTTTGAGCAAGCCGGTCTATTGGGAGGTGTCCCTGCCCAGGTCCCTTCCAACCTAAACCATTCCATGATTCTATGAAAAGCAGGCTGGGATAGGGTGGCGGCCATCTGGGGTTGTGGTGCAAGCGCGTTTCCTGGCCTGGGCATACGTGGTGAGTGATTTTATGGACAGGTTGCTGTAGGTGACTGTACCGTGTATTATCAGTGCCTCAAGCAACTCCTGCTATTTCCTGGGACCCTTTGTGAGATTTAACTGCAAAGGGATGCTCGTGCTTTTGCTTTCCATGCATTAACAACAGGCAGAGCTGGATTTTTTGTTAGTCATCCTGGGCGAAAATCCAGAAAAAGCCGTACTAAACAACATGCTTTTACTTTGGATTTATATCCAGTAGCTGAGTAGGATTCAACCCACTCCTGTAAAGCTGGGGTTATCCTGCAGTTTGCAGGGTTTATAATAGATAAGTGACATCTTCAAAAATACCGGGCATAGGAGATCTGGGGAGAGGCACACAAAAGCTGGGGGAGTATGGATGTTCCCTTCAGTTGTAATTGCAACTTAAGGTAGAATTGCTCTGTTGAAAGTCGATCAGGACACGGAGATTTTATTTAATATGTTTAGGGCTGGATCCAGGATCCACTGAAATCAGCAGAAGTCATCCTGCTGTCTTCAGTGCGGTTAGGCTCTGAAATGGGAAAACTAAGTTTGTGAAACCTTGCCGTAGTTGTGAGAAGGGTGTCATTTCTGGCAGGACAGGGCTTGTGCTGTGGTGCGTGGCTTCCTAGGGACTCTTGAGAGGGGTCCTGTCCGAGCCCCTGTGGGAATACAGGCAACATCCTAAAAATGTCACTCGCCTCAGGTTTTAGCCGGGAGCAGGCTGCGCTGCTTCGCTCAGCTGGTGTAAGGGGAGGAGGTAATCAAACCCTGCTTGCTGCAGCTTGCGGCTGGCTTATCCCCCTTTGCATGGGAAGGTGTGTGCGGGGTTTAAGTTGCAATAAAAAGGATATTGCCCTTATTTCCCCACTGCACAGCATCAGTTTAGGCTGACATGGGCTTGCATACGCGGACTCAAATCTGCATGGCAGGTTTCTTTTCACAGCCTGCTGGAAGCAGCTTGGCTTTTGTCTTCCTCCTAAAGGTCTCTGCGTGGGGAAATAAAGGGACAAAATGCAGTCGGGGACAGGGAAAGTGAATCCAGTAGAGAGAGGGATGCTCAGAGCATCTACTCCGAAGCCATTAAGTTGGGCACTGAGTGCATAGTCACGTACCAAGGTCCCTTACAATTTGAACAGGTCTCTTCCCGGTATTATGCTGACAGTAACCGACTGCTGCAGCCATTGTGATATTGATTAATCCTTTGGCATTTTTCTGCAAAGCTTTAAATTCCTCACCCAGCAGCATTTCAGCTGGGGAACCCAAATGAAAGGTGTGGTGGGTCCCACTGCTGTGGGAGGAGGAAGAGGGAGGGAGATGTGGCTTTTGTAGTAAAAAGATCCTTGTTGCATAGGAAAACATTAATGAACCCAACCTTTTGGGTGACGTCTCTCATTTCAACCCATCTTTTAGCCAAACTGTGCAGTACCTGTTAACAAAGCAAAAAAACCCCAAGTATTTACTAAAAATTTCTCTAGATGCTTTCATAGCTCAAGCAGAGGGAAGGGAAACTAGCCTGTTCTTGAATCCTGCAAGGAGGAAACAATGCTGAAATGTTAAAATGATGCAAAACAAAAATGAAGAGATGCCCCAGAGCTCTTCCTGAGGCTGGTCCCGTAGAATCCGAGGGAATGAACTGTGTGACATTAGTTGTGCTAAAAAAGCAAGGAGCAGATGCTCAAATGCCCTTAACTTCTACTGAAGAACCTCTATTCTTCCTGCAGAAGTTCCCATCCCATCTGAGCCCGGGAGGTTGCACAGAGGCTCACAGATTATCGGAGTGCATAACTGCCTTTCTGGGAAAGAAGGGCATTGGGCAATGTAGCTGGTAACTAGGAGGGTTACATTTATCTGTGAAATCTGAGGTCAGAGCACCAAGGATATCAGAGGGAAGCTGTGTTCCCCTGTGGTCCACAATGTACTGCTTAACTCTCCTCTCCTCCTACCTCAGTTTCGCAAGGGCATGACACTAGAGTGTTTGTGTCTCGCCAGAAAGTTAGTGGGTCCTGAAGGCATTTGTTCTCCTTGAGCACTAAAGATGCAGATGAAGTTTTGTCTTGCTCACTGTCTAAGCTGAAATGTCATACTCTGTGTCCCTCTATTTAACAACTGCAGAAAGGTAATAACATGTGGCAATTCCCATGTTCCTGGAGTCAGTCACAGCAGATAGAGCAAACAAAGCTCATTCTGGGCAAAATAGACTGTTGAATGGGGAATGCTGAATGGGGAGCTTCATAAACAAACTTGCTAATTCTTTCCGTGGAGACTTACCAATTTGTGGTAACACCTTGAGAAACAGGAAAAGTTGACTGTAATTTCTGATTGGGCTGTTGAGTTAACAAGGGCACATCTGGTTCTATCCCTGACCTTGAATAACTGTAGTTGCAGAGAGGGCAGCTCATAATGTTCGATTAATTCCCATTGGCGTGTTTTATTTCAAATGCAAAACATTTTGAGATTAAAATAAATGTTACTGGTTACATGATGCATTAAGCTAATGAATTTCTTTTTTTTTTTTTAACTTACTTGATCCTATAATACCACAACTTTAATGGATGAATGCTAAGCTCTCCTTTGGGTTATTTCAGATGCTTTGCGTATTGTTACACAGTCTAAAGGAAACCTTTTTTTTTTTCTCTTTCTTTTCCCTTTCTCTTCCTCCCTCCCTTTCCCCTCCGTAGGTGATTCTCATTCTGACAAAGCTGTACGACTTCAACTTGGGGAGTGTTACAGAGAGCTCACTGTGGAGGTAAGTGGATTATAGAAATCACAGCAACTGTCACGGAGGGGTTGCACTGAGTCTCTTGTAAAACCAGAGGCTGAGAAAGGGGAGGAGACAGGAGGGAATCTGAGATAAATGAAGTTGCATTTTGGAAAAGGGACACGTGATTAAGAACACATTGCTTTAATGAAGTGGGATCTGCAAACAAGAGGGTTTCTTGATGTATAGGTATTTCCAAGGCATACAGAGGAGCTTGGTTTCATTCTTGCCTCTGAGTGTCCTTAGACAAGTCTCTTCATTCCTCAGAGCCTCTGCTGTGAGGCTGGCAATGAGAACAGTCCCTGTAGATGGTACATGCTTGCTGGAACAGTGTCCAAGATGGTGTACAACACAGTGCGTGATATGATCTTAGCTGATGTTAGCCATGTTCCTCAGCCGTGGGAGCTGAGGTGGTCATCTTGGCAGTGAATCTGTGTTGCTGTGGGCTGTAAGGACAGTAGCCACTAAAGGACTAGAGATATCACAGTGAGGTGCTGGTGTGTCTTCTCCGCTATGGATAGACTCAGATGTGTCATCGACCTGCCATGCTTGTAGTCGGGCATGGGAGATGGAGTTTCCCGGCCTGGGGAAGCATGCTGCTGGACAGAGTGTGTGTTTGAAAGTATGTGTGTGTGTTTAATAAATAAATAAATTTTAAAAAATCCCCCCCTCCCACCAAAAAAACCCCACCCCAAACCAACAAACCCCCAAACACCCCTGTAAGCAGGCCAGTTTCTTGATGTCCGTAATCACCAATAGTTTCCACCTGCTGGGGATTGCTCTTCCTCCTAACACCCTGCCTGGGGTGTGGAAAGGGTATGCCTTTAACAGAATTTTTATTACGTGTTTTTACCCTAAGGGCAAAAAAAAATGGTCAGCCAGGGGTTGGGGGAGACCAAGTGCCTTGTGTCAGATTTTCCTGGTGTGTTGCAGCTACTGCACAACCTGCTCAAAGTGTAGTTGGTGGAACTGTCAATGCATTGGAGCCATTGCTCTGGGTGTGAGAAGCTTCTTGGCAGATGGTCTCTTATACTTCTTTCTTCCCAGCTAATTTCAAAGCCCCTGTTTGGAGCAGACCTTCAGCATGTGCTGCAGGTTTATTCCTGTTAATGTATTTAAGGGTTAATTGTTCAGTAGAGCTCTTGAAACTTCTCAATTTGCACAGTACCTCCAAAGCCTAATTGCGCTGTACCATGGTAATCTGCAAAAGTATAAATAACCGTGCAGCTAATAAGAGAGAACACAGTCATTTCCACTTACCCTAGTACTTTTCAAGGTATTAAAGCCTTAAAAAACTTTTGCCTCTTTACCTAACAAGTACAAATGGCACTGTGATTGTACTTTAAATGTAATTGCCAAGCAATCTGTTCTGCATAAATAATGTAACAAGCAGGCAAATCCTATCCTAATACTGAACTCAGAGCATCACCTGAGCTCTGCAGAAGGGTAATAGCAGCATCCCTTTTGGAGTTTTCCCAGAGTGACGGAAATGTAGTTCATCATCAGTATAACTGAATGCATCCAGTACTCAGTCAGCTGGGGAAACGCGCTAATTTGTCAGTATGTTTCAGTGTGTTCTGGGACATTTCTGCATCTTTTCTGCAGTGAAATAGGGGCGGGTGTGGGGCCTAGAGACTCAGAGAGGTTGGAAGCCAGAATCTTCTGAGTTCTCTTCCAAGGTCTGGGAGGAAAGATCAGGGTAGGAGGTAGTAGGCAGAGCTGCTGGGCTCTAAACCTTGGTTTCCCACCTGGAAAATTCAGGATTAAGCCATGTTGTACTTCGGAGGGGAGTGAGGAGTCTTAGAGAACAGCTATGAGTTTCTTTGGAAAGGATGTTGTAGAAATGCAAATAGATACTAAGTGGAAGCAATAAGCCAAGAGAAAGACTCCTTTTCTCGGGATTTTCTGTTCTATTTGCACATTAAAGCCTCTGAATCTTTGCATTATTTAAATCAGTACTTTTCAATATTTTCTTTTAATTTTTGAGACCCTGAAAATTTCAAAAGGAGGATCTTTCTCTGCAGAGTGAATTTAAGCCTTCTGGCAATACGTTTGCTTTCCTGAGTTACTCTTTATTGACTCCTTCAAAGCCATCTTTGAGCCCCCAGAACTGGTGGGTCACAAACTGAATGCAACTATCAGGTAATGATCAGAAGGAGGTCTGGACATTTCCAGGTGGTCCGTGTCCCCTCCTTCCTGTTTTCTTGGAATATAATACTTCCTTTCTGCTAACCAGGAGTCTTGCCCATCTGAGCAGTGGTGCTGTGTGATGCCTCTTCTGAACTCTTGGCAAACACAGTTGCTTCCACAAGAGAGGAGTGGCTTTTGTGGCAGAGAGCAATGAATCACACGGCAGTGCTTCAAAGGATGCCAAGATAGAGCAGAGTGCAATGCAATCTCCAAATATCATCTGGCCTTTGCCTGCTTCATGCATCAAAAGCTGCTTCTCAGTTCCCCCTGGGTTATAGCATGAGAGGCTTCTTTTAATGGAAAACTGAATTGCCATATAAGAAAAATTTCTAATCCCTGCATCTAAATACAAAGACAAGTAAATCAATAAGAAAACACCCTGAATGTAATTAAAAAAGGGAGCGAGAGCAAGAGAGGGAGAGGAGAATTAAAAGTTACGTTGGAAGCTGCTCCTATATCAGGCTGATACGAGTTTAGACAGAGGAAATGCTAGTCAGCATTTGAATGCAGGAACACAGGCATTGCTCTAATAATCAAATCAATGCTTCTGGGGCCCAAAAAATCACAGAAAAGGCCTCCATTGCTACTGAAGCAGCCAGCCTTGAAGCAGCCAGCTTCAAGGTAAAGACACACGCACACACACAAGTTCAGTCACACCCCTCCCCCTTTTGAATGCCATATCTCTTCTTGCTCACAAGAGACAAATGTCAGTGTGGTTTGGATTTTTGGTTTTCTCACCAAGTTGAGTGGAGGTGGTCATTTTCCTCCTATTGTGGTTGTAGTTGTGATGGTGTGTGACATCAGAATTTGTGGGGAGAGGTCTTTTTGTAGGTCAGCAAATATACCTGTAAATATTATTTAATTATTTAAACTTTTCAGGCATGCAAACCCTTCATCAGTTCTCATTGTGTAGTGAAGTATCTAACTGGGTACTTGAGAATCCAGCTACATCCTGCCTGCTTTAAGTAAAAATTGGATTAAGGGTTGGACATATGCTTTCTGCAGAATTCCCTCCCCTCCCTCCACTGTCATTTCTTATCCATCAACAAAAAGGAAACAGTTCTCTTTCTTAATCTGTAAACTTACCCGGTTTTGATCTGAAGTGCTGTTGGAGCGCCTCTAATTCCCAAACCCTCTGTAGGCCAGAGTCCCTGCATCAAACTTCACTGCCCATGATGAACTGCAAGCACACAGGTGTGATCTGTCATCAAATACCAACCCTCTCTGTAAAGAGTAGGGGCCAGGCTGCTTCACAGGCATTGTAGTCCAAGGAGGCATCTGTTGAACAGAGGAGAATGAGAGGGATAGATATGCAAATACGGTGTCTAAAAGGCACTATTCATAACCAAGAGCTGAAGGGTTGGGTGTGGGGGCTTTTTTGCCTATTTTTCTGTTGAAAATCTCGGGCAAATTTTATAAGGAGGAAGAGAGAAGGGAAAGTCTATTCAATTATTTATTTCTTCACATGTGTGTGTTTGTAACACTTCCAGATCTGACCACAGAAATTGTGATTGTGATAAATGAGTTTTCGTTTCGGGTGTATGTTGTGTTCAGGTATATTATACGGGGAGTTCTGTAGGTTGTATAGTAGGCAGCAAGTCCTTCATTAGTTCATCTTGTTGCTGTCCGGTTGTTTCTTTCTTGTGTTGTGCATGGGAATAAACAGGAGGAGGAATTTATTGAGCTCCTTTTCTTATTCTGTGGGCCTTTTGGATTTCACAGGTTTTACAAGCAAAGGAGGAGCCTTGTGAACGTTTCCTCGCTTGTTGCTAATCCCGTCTCCTGTTTAAGCTGTACAGTTTTGAGATAGGGTTATGTGAACGTGACACTCTGGATAAGCATTTAAAGTTGCTATTGTAATATTTAAAATGTTTTCAACTGTTTCAGCCAGTGTGGGTTGAGCAGTTATTTCTGCTAAGATAACTGGAATAAAAGTTTTTCCACTGTTGCCTTTTTTAGTATCCAGGAACAGTTACATTTACTTGGATTGCAGTAGCTGAAAACACAGCCTCCATCCCAAGGGAGCTTTCAATCTTTGATGAAGACAAAGAGACAACAGGGCGATACCGCAGACAGGAGAAGTGCAAGTTAGCAGGGTGGTATTTATGATCAATGCGATAGCCATGACTGCAACACATCAGCTAATTAGGCAGTGGGGAGTAATTCAGATTTTCTTCCAAAGTGCAAGCACTTGCATGTGTCAGCTCTGAGTCCCTGCTACCATTTTACCCACCTTTGATGGGTCCCCTGGAGTTCCCCTCCTCTGGCTGTGGTCCCAGCTAAATTATCTGATGGTATATAATGCCAGCCCACGCATTAACCCATACTCGAAACCATGACTGACTCTCTCTGCTTAAGAGGCTAAAATGCTGATGAAGGAATTTTTGCATATATTCTTTCTTGTTTTCATGTTTATTAACGAAAAGATTATGTTTCCATGGCAGCAGTCAAAAATCCCTAAGTATTCTTTTTACTCCTGTGGCTGCTGTGCCTGAAGAGGTCGGTCTGTTGTTTTAGCCTCTGTGGTGAGGCAGCTGCAACCACTCACTTGGAGCTAGAGGAGTGAAACCTCTCGGCGTGGTTGCAAGCTACCTTATGTCTTGCGTTGCTCTTTCATTTAGTTCTGTTTGAATTACCAAAGGGCTTTACGTTGTTTCCTTCTATGTCCTCTCCTCTTAAGCCTTCCACAGTCTCCAGAGACCGTCAGCGTGTTTCAGTGTACCTCTTCCATTGGTTTCCTTTGCAAAGCTTCACAGCTCACACTGATTTCTGTCCCCTGGGTGCGTGTGTTGCAGAGGGAGCTGGCTTCAGATAGGGCTGCTCTGTAGGTGTGAAACGGTGAATGTGGTGTGAAATGCCACATCCCCCTTTTGGGAACCAGGGCTTAGTCTCCTTATTCACCTTCTAAGATAGCTGAATAAGGAGGCAGGGATCAGGAGTTTCAATAAGCCTGACTGAAATTTCCGTATCATCCTCTGCGAAACAAGCTAAGCCTGAAATGGGTCATGGCACAGCCAGAGCTTCCTTAAAAGAGTGTTTCTATCCCAGTGGCAATGCGTTATTTAGACTGTGGTGCTGAGAATGGCAACTTCTGATTTGTGCCACAGCCTCCTGCTCAGCCCTGGTCAGGCTCCACACGTTTTGCAATGGGGTATTGTAGTTTTTCTGGGATTTGCTGTATTGAAACGCAGTCTCCAGACAGCCACCATGACCAGCTGACATCTCCCTGCAGTGTTGTCAAATTTGATTATATTTATTGTTTTTCACTTTTATGCTGACAACGTGCATCTTAGATACATGTTATTTTCTGGAGGACTGTATCCAGGCATAAAATTAATGGAGCTGGTTTTCAGAGTAGTAATGCTTCCCATTACTGCATCTTATTTGGCATTTTTTAATAACACCGCAAAGCGCAGAAATCCTGTGCTGATGAAGAGAAGGGTTTCTCATATCTGCCATCAGGGCATGGAGGGAAGGAGCCAGCTGGGTGCACAAGAACATTCCTGACCACTCTTGGATTTGAAAGCCAGGGTGCCCAAAAGTTTGGCAACACCACTGTTGTTGTTTGTTAGTGTATAAATACCCTAGCTCGATGACGGCTAGTTTTTTTCAGGCTATAGGAGCCACTTGTCAAAACGTTTGTGGTTGAGAGTTGCTAGGTGCAGACTAAGTTTGCTGAAGAACTAAGGGAACAGTAAACTGCAATTGATGACTGCTATGTGAGATGAGAGTTGTTCTCCGGAGCTCTCGGTGCCCTGAGTTGCAATTAGTGTGGGTCTTTAGCAGCATCCCAGAATAATGCAGTTCTTAACCTCTGCTATGCTTGCTGATTTGTCTTTTCCCCACAGTGGGTGATTCGGATTACCCTGGCTCAGCGCAGTGTGGCTGTCAGTCATAGATGCCATCTTGGCATGGGAACCACACTTGAACTATTTGGGAGAGGTGCGGTAGCTGCATGTTGGCCCGTTCCTGAGCTAGCTGCTGCCAAATGAAGATCGTGGCCATTTAATAAAGAGAAGTTCCTTGGCCCGAAGAGGTAGGTAGTCAATAGCTGTGAAGAATAGAAAATGCAGCATTCTTGAGCCAAGTGAGAATTTCTTCTTTGTTCTCTTGGCTAAATTCCTGCTTATTGTGGAGAAACAGGTCCTGTTCTCTTGCTCGGGCTGACATACCAGGCTTGGCAGAGGTTCCTGACATCTGTACTTGTCCAGCTGCACAGTGTTGCAGCAGGCATCGGAAAGTGGGTCCGAGTCAATAAACAGGAGCAAGAGAGAAAACTTTACAGGTGAAAAGAGTTGTTGAGTATCAGCAAGGAGAGAAATTAATGGGGAAAGGGCATCGCATTAAGTTACGCTGCAGGGATGCTAAATGTTCACAAAAGGCTATACGTACAATGGCTTTTCTGTGCTCTTTTCATAACTATTAAGAGCGTTAAGGGGGTCACTTAGCTTCCTTGTGTTTGCTGGTTTAGGGGTGTATCTGTGACAAGAATGTTAGAAGGTGCTGGTTATCAAATGGTGATAACCGTTGACCACCTCATCCCACTGTATGAGTGAAGCCATTTGAAGTAACTATTTATGACCCGATTCAGAATGTTTTCCTGGTTTGAGGTGGTTCATTATCCTTCCAGTTGTGGCTTTCCAAAGACCTAAACAAGTCTTTTATCGTGGACTTCAGGAATTGTATATAAGGGATTGTTTTAATTTGCTTGGTCTGTGTGGCTGGATATGAAGGTTCATGGGAATTTAAAAAAGAAAAAGAAAAGAAAAAAATTAAAAAGAGAAAGAAAATTTAAGGAGTGGAACAGAATGAACTATAGGTGTAGCCCTCCTTGATTGTCCCAGACAGTCCCAGGTGGTGTCCAGAGCATGCATTCTTTGCAGTTCAGAGTGGAAGGAGATGCTGTCATTGCAACAAATGGATAACGTGAGTTAAAACTGTTTTAAACGTTTGTTTTGGGAACCAATCATGAAAATTAATGGGCTTATCTTAAATTCAGGGCTACGTTTTAGAGTTAGGTAAACTCAGTAATGGTAATAAAAATAAGACCACATTCTTTAATTCTTTATTTCATTCTTTAAGTATATGACTAACTTCTGGAGAGAAGTTTGATTTATCTCCTTCGCATTGCTTCCCTAACTCTGGTATATCCCACAGGATTTTTCCACAAGGGAATAGTAAGGTTCACACCTTTATTTCCTGATGGTTCCTTGCTTTAACAAGCAATCACATTAATGTTGCCTCAGAGATGGGGGTGGCCAAGGGGGGCAATGTAAAATCATGTGCAAAATAGTAGCCAGCAAATGTGAGTCTAAAAGCCTTTGTATGTGCCTTGGGGTGGTGTGTAGATTGAAGTCCTACCATTGCTTATTAAGATGCCTTAGTCATCTTGTTTCATGGAGCTCATTTGTCTTCTGTGAACCAGCCTTCTGGCTGGTCCATTTGTTGTGTCTCTTAATTGCTCCATCAATGACCTTTCTGTGGGGGTGGGGATATCATCAGACAGGGGACCTTTTGGATTTATTAATTTTTTGTTTGCCAAGAAAGCTCTGAGACTAATTGCCAAGACTTCCCAGAAGATATTAGTTTACAAATTCTAATGACACTTATGATTTATTAATGTGCTTCCCCCTGCATCTGCTCATCCCTATTCCTTGGTGGAATTCCTGCTGAATCGGAGAGAATTAATAAAAACACAACTGCAGATTGTAACGGTGTTTTAGCTAGGCTGTTAATTAGAAACTTTTACCCATGTTCAGAGTGCTTTATTCATATCTGTGATTCTGTGAAGACAAAGATAAGTCTTGGCTTTGACTATGTTCTGCCCCAGAATCTCCATTTGGCGAGGGTGTTACATGTCGGTCCATGGTGGTGGCACAGAGGTTCACATTTAAGTGTGCATGTAACTCACTGTTCAACGTGTGCTGCACATCCCCGCTCTGTGCTTCGTCCACGGATCTTTTGCAGCCTGAAAGTGGGGCTGCTTTGCTGAAGTTGTTGACCTTCAAATATTTGGCTGTGGGAGGACTGGGCTGGTCACTAATGATGGATGCTGCAGGTGTGTTTGTGTGAGGAATGTGCTAGTTAAACAGGTCTAGAAAGGTCATGTAGTTGTACATCAGTTTTGATCCCAGAGATAATTGGGTTATTGGGATATTCCTGTTAATAAGCAGGCCTGGGATTTTTTGGATACACCTTGTTTTCTGGCTGGAGACAGGGAGGCAAGAAGAAAAGGCAATTTATCAAATTCCAAACTTCTTGAGGGAATGTTCTTAGGACTGATGTGGAATTCCAGACAAAACGTAGAGAGGACAAAAGCAAGCTATGTTTTGTTTTCATTTTCCATGTTTCAGGTAACATCAACAACCAGCCATTTCTCTTTTCCTCTCTCCCTTGTAACTGCTGAATTACTTATACTCCACAAAAGAGCTCCAACAGGAGAGACTGAGAATCTCTCCAGGGAGAGACTGATGCTAATCTTATGTGTGGAAGATCCAAGTTCAAGCCCTTGCTCTGAATAAGTATAAAGGGAAGTGCTTTTTTATGCCACAAGTAATTAAATTGTGTAACTCATTGCTACAGGATGTTGTGAGGCAGAAATAATAAAAGTGTAAATGGATTTCAAAAGGGGATTCAGTGAATTAATGGAGGATATTTCTGCTGGTGGCTGTTAAATGTGATAGCGTGGAAGTAGCCTGTGGCTTACATTAATTATTTTATGTTATGACATTCAAGGAACAGACAGGTCTACAGCTTTTGGATCAGTGTTGCAGAAATGTCGTCCTCTTTTTGTTATCTGTTCTTCAGTAATGAGCTGATCATGCTTTAGGTGTTCTAATGGAATAGCTGGGATTGTGCTGGAGACATGATATGCCACAGTATTTTAGTGGTTTTGGGATTTGAAGACCTTGAAGTTAAGGGAATTGGGGGAGAGACCATGGGAAGAACCATGCTGTCCTTTATTTCTTCCTTATCCTTTTCCCCAGAATATTCTGTGGCAGATTAGCAGGCAATACAAATTTTTGATCTGATCTACTGTGGCTGACTTATTCAACCAAAGGATTTGAGGCTTCTACACCACATGTAGGTTCTCCATCCATTGCCCAAATGGTGGCTATCTCAGATGTTATCGCATTTTCTTAGTAAAACTATTTTATTGGACTAAAACTATACTTAGTAGCCTAAAAAACTTGACAATGGAAACTTACGCCTATCCAGATCTCTAGTCTTTCCATGCCAGAAAACTAGATGATGGAATCGGAAATTTAGGGAATTTAATGCCAAAAGATGTTTCTGGTGTTGATACAATCATGAGGATCTCAGTGTGAATTAAAGAAATTTGTGGTGGAAAAAAAAAGGTATTTTAGGGAGCTGAAAGAATATGCTTGTCCCTGCTTTTACAGGTTATATATGCTATATTTAATGCAGTTTTTTGGTCTCTGTTAATGAATTTCTTTGATTATGAGCTCCTCAAGAAGGGAGACATCCTATCTCATCACAAATGAATTTTGAGCCCAGGTCGTGTTCCCAGGCATTTAATCCTGGGGCTTTGGTGGAGGAGGTCAGAGGAAGCTTTACCAAAAGCAAATGTGTTTTTGAAGCACCACAGTCCCTATGAAGTCATCTTGTCAGGGATGGCAGGTAAAGTATGTTCATAGTGCTTTGCCTACTTGTTTAGAAAAGTAGCAAGGCAGCATTCAGGAGGGAGTTTGTAGCCAAGAACCTGCTGTTGCAGATCCTGTGGGTGTTATGACTGTTGCTGCATCAGCAGAGCTGCATCTGTTAACAGGAATTGGCTATTGCATCTCTTCTTTATCATTTGGAGCAGCAATTCCATTGCTCTCATTAGAGAGCTGCTCCTTTTGTTGAGTTATCTCATCTTACATTCTAATTAGATTTGGATGCCGACTGCAAAACTTTTTGCAGGAAGCCACACTTAAAGATGAATTTGTTTTGGCCATACTAATGTCTTTTTCTGATCGCTCTTTACTGTGCAGAGGAGTTTCGTTGGCACAGATTAGTAGCGGATGCATTCAACGTGGATATGTGCCAATATTAATGAAAACCACACATTAAATTCACTTATAAATATGCAAATAGATAATTGCAAAATAAGAACTTTCGTAATAGATTACATAAGAACTTTCATACTAGATCCGGTCTAGTAGGGATTGGAAAGCTTGAAAAGAGATGCCCAGAAAAGAATATGATAAAAATCTTACAAAATTATGTGGTGTGGATAGGGTCCCTGCTAAAGCAAGTGGGTGGAGCATCTCTTGTATGAGGAAGGGCTGAGAGAGCTGGGACTGTTTAGCCTGGAGAAGAGAAGGTGGTGGTGTGGGGATCTCATCAATATGTGCAAATACCTGAAGGGAGGGTGCAAAGAAGACGGAGTTGGGCTCTTTTCAGTGGTGCCCAGTGACAGGACAAGAGACAATGAATGAGCACAAGCTGAAACTCAGGAGGTTCCCTCTGAATATCAGGAAACCTTTTTTACTGTGCAGGTGACTGAGCACTGGCACAGGTTGCCCAGGGAGCTTGTGGAGTCTCCATCCTTGGAGATAATCAAAAGCTTTTTGGACTGGGCCTGGGCAACTGGCTCCAGGTGGCCCCGCTTCAGCAGAGGGTTGGACCAGATGAGCTCCAGAAGTCCTTTCCAAGCTCAACCATTATGTGATTCTTTGAAGAATAAAGGAGCATCGGACAAAAGTTCAGAACAAGTAGAAGAATTTTGTCCTTAGGGCAACGTGTATTTAATCTGTGGATCTCCTTGCTTGAGCATGTTTTGGTAGGTGAAGTTCATGTGGGTTCAAGTGGAGTCTAGACGAGTTCCTAGAAGCAAAAAAAATCTCACAAGGATTATATTACATGCAAAGGCTTTATCTGTGGCTCAGAAAGTCCTCTGGCCTGTGGTGGGTCAGGGCTGGATCAGGCGCCAGCAGGTTCTTGCGCTGCACTTGCAGTTTCTGTGTTGGTGCCACCTCATGGCTTGCTGTGGGATGCGGTTCCCTTATCCATACTAAACCTAGGCTTTACATCAGCTTCCGATTTGTTTCTCTTTGAGTGAGCTGTTCTTTTCCTTTCTCTTCCCCTTGCCCTCCTCCCTCGACTTTTCTTTTCTTTCCAATTAGGCTTGGGACCAAATCATATAAATCTTTGATGCTTTGTACTGTGGCTGGTAGAATTTAGTACTTTAACATGGGTTGTGTCTGTTTATATTGGTGTTTTTCTATGTTGTGGGTTTTTATATTCCCCCCCCCCCCAAATGCACTGCCATTTTATAATGGCTATAAATAATCTGAAGGATGGAGAAACGTTGTTAAAAAAAGGTGCAAGAAATCCTTCCGTCTTTCTTTTAGTCTGGTCTGTCTCTCATTATATCTGGGGTACATTCATTAGGCTTCTAATGATGTTAATAAGTGCCCAGTATCAAGTGGTCACTTCTCCAAATAATATTTACGAAGGGCTACATTCCCCCAGCCTGGAAGGCAGCCTTTGATTTATCTACTTACCACATGTTCTTCATCTGTAAAACCTGTCAACCCGTTCTTTTACAGTATACGCCTGACCAAGTAAAAATGAAAGCTTCTGTAAACTACTGCATCATAGGAAGCATCATTTTTACATGGAGGATTTCTGCCTCTGAATAAGAACTGTAAAAGGTTAGTGAGGCCATTCTGTAACCAGATTATTAGGGCTTGTTTCTGGGTCTTTGATGGCCAGTCACTTTAGAGAATTACCTCCATAAATATTAGTATTCTCTCATATCCTGTTATCCCTGAAGCTTGCTGTCCAGATGCCTGAATCTAGCAACAGACTGTCTGCAGGAGCTGGGCATTCAGCGTCCTGCAAGTCTGGTCAGGGATGCAAATGTGGTGCTGTCCTGGAATAGTCGAGGGGTATTGCCCTGTGATAAATCTAAGAATATTGTATGGCATCTGTAACAGAACTGTTACATTTTCTTCTATGGATCTTGTAGTCTAGCTCAGAGGATTTGTGAGGAAGATGATAATAGAAGACCGGTTACAGGAAGATGGCTGGATTTTTAATACAACTGTTCCTGCCAAGTCTTACCCCAAAGTCAGGTAGTAGTTTTGCCCAGAGGTGAGAGGCATACTGTGAACTTTCCTGAGTGAGTTCTGGTGTATTTAAGATGCAGCTGTCTCCAGCTATCTGTTACTACTGCCAGGAGTGTGGGGCTTCGTAGCAGAGTTGAATGGATGTGTGCAGCTCAGCTGTGCACCTTCACAGCCCAGGGTCTTGGCACGGACTCGCATACCTTGGGGTCTGAGTTCATACACTGTGCTGTGCAGGGGAGTGGGGCAGGCGAGCAGTAAGCTGGGACTGGTACCATCTGTAATCACTCATTTGTACAAGCCCTGAGAGGTTCAAATACCACCTGTGGAGAGTTAAGCAGAAGGGAAAAGGAACCCAGCTGGGACGTAGGTTCAGGCCTTATAGGGGTCTGAAGCTCACAAGGAGTAACCAGCCCCATGGAAAGAGAAATGTACTTAGGATTGGTCCTCTTGCATCTCTTTCTGTGAAATGATAGAAATTGTAATAGTGATTTGCCTTAAGAAGGAAGCCTGGTTGTTGGTTGTGGGTCCTGGAGGGGGAAAAACAGGCAGCAGATTAAGAGCAGAAGTTAGGAACAGCGTGGGGAAGAGTAGTCTGCACACAGGGAAGAGGATGCAGAGCCTGGTGTGGGAACAGGAGAATCGTACAGCTTCCATCAGCACCAAGGGATGCATGAGTTCCCTGGTGACTTCACAGCAGACTACAATCCATCCGTGGGTTTTGCGTAGGTACTTCAAGGATCACAGACAAGCTGTTGACCTTGAGGTGCCCCAGACACAGGTCTCTGTAAAGCCAGTGCGTGGGAGGGCTTGTCCTTTCTTTGGGTTACTTGCAACTGTAAGTGTGGCTGAGGAAAACCAAGGCAGTGAGATCATCTGTTAAAATGTAAAGTTTCAGATATAATGTTATATTGCCATGGAGTAGTTAAAGCTACAGAGTAAGCAGTGGACCATGGTACATCATTCAGTGTGCCTGTAGCAGAGTAGGGAATAAATGTCCCATGGAAGATTAAAATCCCATTGGTTCTATTATCTGTAACCAATAAAGGTAAAAGCGGTGTCTATGAGGAATACACAGTTAATACAGCACATTTGGCTTTGTACCCACAAGTGTGCAATTTCTATTTTGTACGAGGCATGGGAAACAAAGCAAGACAAGCTTTGGTTTTTTTTCCTGGAAGAGTACATGGCAGGGGAGACTGTGGTGGAACGTCTGCCTCTCTGAGGACTTGAAGGGTGGTCTGCACCAATGTTACCTCATTGTAGGGGCTGAGGGGTGTTAGTTACACCACCTGAGAAGTTTGTATCTTGTCCTGTGGCATTTTAATGGTGATGAGCACAAGTATGACTACGTAACAGGACATGGCCCTGTTGTGTGGTGGAAGGTATATAAGAAGGCCGTATTTCCGCTTTGGAAGTGCTCCTTTTGTATAGTGACAGTCCATGTAGTTTGTTTTGGGAGGCAGATGAGGTTGAAGTAAAGTAGGCCGTGGTTAGCTTAGTTGTTTAGCTATATCCGATCCAAGCAGGGTGCATGTACCCTGGTGACTGTGGTTCATCAAGAAATGTCCTCTATTGCCTGACATATTAGAAGAATCAGAGTTTTGACTCTGCAGACATGAGAATAGTGCTTTTCCTTGGTATGCAACAGTACTGCAACAGCAAACTTGTTCTTCTTGTGTCTCTCTGCTTCCAGACTGTCCCTGGACACGATACTTTGCAAGTGTGCCCACCTGGCAAATCAGGCAATTGCTTTGGTACTTGCGCTGCTCGGAAGCTTTTGAGGCGTGCTTGGCAGTGGCATTGCTGAGTAGCTCAGGTCTCATGGAAAAGTGGGTTCTTGAATTCTTCAGCGTGGATGTTCCACCTTTCTATTGTTAAAGTCTTTGTATCACTTGCAGGATGCAAAGGTAAAATCCTCTGTTCCCAGGGCTTCTTTCTTGCACTACCTTTATCTCGGCTTCAGTGGTCACTGTGTTCACTCTCATCCCGTGTGACAAAAACCATTACAAATGCTGCAGTAGGCTGTGTTGCAAACTCTTATCTTTAAAAATGACATTCAGAAAGGTTAATAATTGGAATGAGCTCTGGCAGTTACTAATTAGCACCATTACACAATCAGCTCACATTCTGGCAGCATTAGGCATACTTAATCAGTCAATTATCATTGATCTCAGAAAGTGCTGCTCTAAAGTTAGCATAAGGTGCCTTTGTGAGTGGAGGGAGGGAATTTGACAACACCACAGTGGTCAGGCTGCTGGGAACGTGTGGTTTGAGGGACCAGTGTTGTGTACCTGATTGTGACGGATGGATGTGAATTAGAAATCAGGTAATATAGACTCACCTTCAAACAGAGACATAAATAGGTCCTACCACTGTCTCTCCTTGCCATTTCAAACAGTAGGGGCGTTCAGGGAGAGAGCTGACTTTAGGGAAAAAGGGGTTTAATGGCTTCAATGAATTTCAGTTAACGTGATGACTTACAAGCTTTCCAAAGGACAGCTGGAGTGTAAGGCATTTTTTCCCTTGTTTTTATTTTTCTTCATGTGATTAATACTTCTCCAGGTAAGGAATTGCAAACAAGATGGGGAGCCATGGGATTTCCCTTTAGAAGTGTTGCAGAAAGTGATCTTATCTCATGAATCTAAATGTTATGACTACTTTGTGTTCTCTCAGAAACTCAGTGGTGTGGAGCCTTTGCTGTTCGTGTTGGCTTAGCGTGCAGAGGGAGCAGGTCTCACTGCTGCCCAGAATGGCTATGGTTTTCTAGCCAGTGTTTTGCTCTTCCCAACTTGAGTGTGGGCAGCACATGCATCTTTTCTAAAACCATCTGTTGTTTGTGCTTGGTCAGGAAGGTGTGCAGTGATGTGTGGCCCACGCAAGCAAGGATGGTGGCTACAGTCCAGTGTGTGAAGGAGATTTTCCAGATCTCTATATGCAGAATGAGTGTGTGGAGCGCAGAGGTGATCAGGGCTGACACATTGGTCTCTGCTCTTTGTTGCTTCACTTCTATAATTTGGTCTTTGTCTGTTTAAGATATGGTCTACCATGCATATAAATTCACAGGGAATTGCATACGCCTGGATAGAATGGGAACATCATCGACGACATGTTGAAATGTAAGTGGAGTTCAGGATACTGTGAGAGTAAAGAAACTTGTGTAGGTGAAAGGGCCAGGAAAAACGTAAGTTGTACTTGATTCCCCTTTGGAATTTGGCCCAGGGCCTTTGTCTGTTTAGGACGAGGAAAAATGTATTGTTGTGATTATTTTGGAGTGCATTTTTAACCTCCCTCTCTCTCCGGCTGCTTATTCTCTGGAACTTTTCATTGTGGGCAAATGATGCAGAAAAAAATCCTGTTAGAATCTTACAGGCTGGATGCTTCCCAAAATCCTTTTTATTTCTGTGCAACAGAAATCTGAGAATATACTTCAGGGCCGACTGTAGTCAGAAGTACATTGATTTCTTTCTGTATGTCTGAACTTTCGCCTTTGCTCTTGGCAAAAATCTGCAAGGGATCTTGGGAGTAGGCACAAGAAAAAACACGTCAGAAGGTCAGCTCTGGCTCAAGCTTTTGCAAAACATTAGCCCAATGGAAAGGGCTTTGTTTGAAAACTACTTTCCCATACATCTGATACCAGAAGTAGTATAAAATGAACGCAAGCATTAGCCATCCAGGCCCCTAAAATTTCCTTGCCTGCTATTGAATTTATCTGTAAAACTGTGCCCACGTATCAGGAAAAGGTTTGCAGGTTATTGCTATGTGCATGTACTTTGAAGATTAGTGCTCAATAATGCATTGTTGTTGATGATACAAAGTGGAGGGCTGAGGTTCACCTGAGCTGCAAATGCTTGTCAGATGGGTAAAGGAAGCTTTGTAGGAGAAATGTGAAGAATTTGAGCATGGCTAGTGATTGTACAATGATTATTTAACCTGGAGAGAGGAAATATGTAGAAGAACCCATTTAGGCGTAGGTTACTAATCTAGGATCCAAATTCATAGAATCATAGAATCGTTTAGGTTGGAAAAGACCTTTAAGATCATCAAGTCCAACTGTTAACCATTAATTTGGGGGCGGTGGACTAGGTGACCTTTAAAGGTTCCTTCCAACCCAAACTATTTATGATTCTAAGAAAGAGTATTTCCAGGCACTTTTCCAGACTTTGGATCGGGCCTTGTAAAAGAAATGGGAAACATGTCCTCATGTATTAGGTATTTCGACCGAGAAACTCCCCTGAGCAAACCCTGGGGCAGCCCTGTGGAAATCCGTGTGTCAGGAGAAGCTGGTAAGAGGTGCTGCTTGGGCTGGGTGCCAAGGCAGAGCTCTGGCTTCTGGGTGCAGATGCTGCGCTACAGAGCTCAGGCAGGGATTTCCTCCGGGAGCCTCCAACAATGCATAACCTGCATGGGGTCTTCTGGAGGTGATAGATATTCTTTAAGAAACGTGCAAGACTTGGGACTCGGAACTGGTATATAGCTCTGGTGTTCTGCTGTATGACAAATGATGCCTTCTCTGGTGGTAAATGACATCACCTATGAAGTGTGCCTTGGTATGGCAACAAATACTATGGTAACATCTGTAAGTGGAGCTAATTTTAGGAAAGAGGTGCCAGGCTACAGTAGCTCAGTTAAGGAAAAAACAGTTGGACACTTTGTTCTTACAACAGTCCTGTAAGTATATAAATATATACAGCACAACTATTACTCCGCCCCCACCCACTCCCCAATATCTATTCTCCAGTTACTGAGTAATTTGCAGCAGTGCAGAAGCAGGTGTTTTAGGAAAAACCTCCTCGAAGCTGAGCATGGATTGCTGGGGAAGGTGGCAAGTCTCCATTTTAAAAGAATTTAGGTACACGCTAGACAGCCTTCTGAGGCAGATAGTTAGTCTTGCCTTTGGGAGGAAGAACACTGAAGGCTTTTCTTAACCCTGTTTCTGTGGTCCAGTGACAGGAGAGCCTCCCACCCATATTCCTTGGCAAGAGCAGCATAACTCATATTATGAGTGACTATGGAAGGAGCTGAGAGGTTCAATAATTTTTACTTGAGTGCATTCAGCACGTTTTTGCATCTTGTGACCCATCCTACCCTGTCTTGAAATGTCCCCATTAGAATATTATGTAATGGGATAGTGAAGCCAGTGTGGAAATCGGACAATGTACAATAACAAGCGTTAATTTGAGATTGAGGCCATGCTCTCTGCAGTGCATTTATTCCATTTTAGATCACATCAACAAGCAAAATATTGCACTGCAGATGTGCAGGTTGATAGGTTGCATGGGTCTGATGGCTCAAGAGCATGAAAAATTATGATCTCACCCCTTTGACCTCCTCCCCAACTAATTACACAATAGAGGGCAAAAATCAGCTAGCTGATGTTTGACCAATGCTTGAAACCTGCAAGAGCTATCAGAGCCAACAATGTGCTGGCTGAATGGCTGGTGGAAGAGTAAAAAGATGTGTTTGAAATGTGAATGATCTTGAGCAGTTTTGAATCTAGCTCTTCTTTCTTGAAAAGCCATGAAGCTGTGGCAAAATTGGTGTTTAAACCAAAATGCTATTATGTTTGTAAAGCTAGGCAATGGAAGATTTTTAGACATAATACTAGAGAAAGTGATGAATGCAGGCAAGGACACCTTGATAGTGATTTCTTTAGCTCATGGTGCTAGGGTTGGAAGGATGGTGCTAAAAAGAGAGTATGACCTGGATCACTGGGACAGACTGTTGCTTTGCTTTCCAGTAGTTACCCTGCTTCATGGAGTTAAAGTATCAAGTGATTAATTACTTGCGTGCAGAGCGGGATAGCATCATGGTAAGATAAACTTTAGAGAAAGAATCTTCTGACACTAGTCTTCCTCAGAGGAGATAATTTTTGAAAATACTAGGTTACACTCTTGGTGTGATCCTAAATTAAAAAAAAAAGTTTCTCTAGAAGCAGCTATGTGGATAAACTGTGAAGTAATAACTGTGTCACTGGTGATTCATTGATGTGTAATTATTAAAACAATTCCTAGGTTATAAAGGCGGGAGGAGCATTGTGCTCAGATACTGTGTAAGATGATGAAGGAGAAGAAAATCACTTGTCACAGATACCAAGCAGAGATTAATTCCTCAGACTAATACCTGCTTGATCAAGAGCAAAGCTCTTGGGAAAACATCCCACCTTGATTGAAAAATTAGCAGTGATGAAGAATTTACCTCAGCTATTAGTAGAGTCTGCCTGGAACAATTGCCCTTCCTGTTTAAAAAAAAAACCCTCTACTTCCCCAAGCACGTACTCACACCCTGGTTAAACACCAGAAGTTTTTTGTAAGGCAGCAGGTTTTTCTGCTCTTTAATGGTTCTTGTTTGGGTGATTCTTCTCTTCTCACATTGCACCAAACCTAATGTCCTCAAAATTCTCATGTTCCTGTTGATACTGTGGGAAGGGAAGTCTCAAGGGGGTGCTCTTCATAGAAGATTCATAGATTTAAAGCGCAGATAAGAAGTAATGGTATAATCTAGTTGTGTAGTGTGGGCCAAAGAATCTTACTCAATAATTTCTACATTGAATCCACAGTGTAGTTTGAAGTATTGCTTGTTGGCTGAAACATTCACTCTTTACTAATACTTATAGTCTTTCAATTATGTGATGTGATTTGCATTGCTGCTAGAACTACATTTCATTTTTGATGCTGCAGCAAATGGACTCTGGGTTGAGTTGGCCAAATTCAGTGCTGCTGGAAGACAGGCTGGTTTGCTACATGCCTGAGAGCCTCAGCACCTGTGGAATTTCGAATTGCAGCCATGATTCCTTGATGATGAAAACCAAGCCTTGGAGCTCTTTTGTTCCTCACTTGCCCTTTCATGGCATTATAATTATTTGCAAAAAGAGCTTACAGCATAAAATTCAGGGGGATGAAATAAAGCACTGGCTCATTCATGTGGATCTCCTTTTTTTATGAGCTGCTTTTTTTCATCTTTAAAAGACTCTCACAAGCAGGGAGTTTTCCTTCTCAAGACTGAAGATTGAGGTTTGCTTCCTTTTCAACTCTGTCAGAGGCTTTGTCGCTGATGAGTGCCTCCCTGGATGGGTGCAGACAGGCTCAAGCTCTCGGGGTGTGCATGGAGCCGGCTGGTGCCTGAGGGAAAGGAGAATCTTTACTTGAGCTCAGTGCTGCTGTGAAATAGTTTCTTAAGCTTTCATATTGCTTGCAGATACCTCAGATGCAACCAGCCCCAAGGGTGAACAGAGGAGCCAAAGGTTCACCTGTACCCATTAGTATAGATGCATCCATTTGTTGTTACCAGTGTGGCACCTGCTGGCCTCTGTACCATGTGGGTGCATTGCAGCTGGGTGCAGCCTCCATCAAGCTTCGCATCACCTGGGAGCTGTTATCAAACTGCAAATAGTGCCGCATGGCCCCAACTCCTCATCACCAACTAGGAATGAAGATGCTTAGTACATTGAATGGCAGGTGCTCAGGACACTGTGTCAGCATTGCAATAAGAAGGTCCCTGCAGATGAAGATCCTGTCTGCCTTGGCTGGCATAAGGGCACCTGTAGGGTTAAAGGCACTGTACTGCTCATGAAAATGGGGCGAGATGCCCAGCTCCTTCTTTGATTGCTTCTCCTGCAAGAATTCCTCTTGGCTCAAGGAGAACAAAGTAAAAATGTGCAAATTCCATGGCTTTGCTCCTCAGTTATGGACTGAAATAGGAGACGGTGAACAGTAGATTCATGTTGGAGGATTTTATTTGCTGTGGGTGTAAGATGAGGGGGGTACAGATAAAGCATGCAGCTTTTCTACAGCAGGGACTGAAATACTGTTTTGCAAAGGCATGGTCTTGGCTGGTTTCACTGTTCTGGCACCAAAAAAATGGCTCTGCATTTTGGAAATACTGGCTTCCTCATGTTATTAGTTGTCCGAAAAGAGCTCTCTGCCCTTCGTACAGACGTTTTAATTTCTCTTCTTGAAGCAGGATATTTTATCTTAGTTTTGTAACCGTTTACTTCTCTAATGTATTTTCAGGTGCAGTAGTAGGATGCACACTGCACAAAATAAGGCACAGTTTATATTTGTATTGGACTGTAGATTGCCATACATTAAGGAGAAAAAGCTTTCTTTGATTCCCTACCATTAAATACTTGTTATGTTGTTTATAGGGTTTTAAAATCAAAACCTCATCTAGTCATTTCAGCACTAGTCACCTTCTACCTTTCTGCCTCTCAGTAGAGCATTTAAAGTGTTTATAATGTTGGGGTTTTTTTTCTGCCTAGCAACATTTGTTGCAAGTAGTTTAGGAAAAAAAATGGTTTGCCATCGTAAACCCAAAGCTGCAGCAAGTCTTAACAACCTTTAGTTATTCTTCCTCAGAGTTCCCTTTAGAAAGAAAAAGCTATCTAATGTGATAAAAATGAAGACTTGGTGCTATGAAATCTCTGTTTACATTCTGCAAACATGACTTTATTCCATCAGAGTCTTTTTTTGTGAAGCAAATTGTGAGATGTCCCTCAATTCCATTCGCTTTGCTGAACTAATAGAAATGATGCTGCAGTGTCTGGAGCTGATTGCTGTGCCCTGCGAGTGAGCTCTGGGGCTGGTGTGTCTGATACTGTATGCTCAGGGAGGGCACAAATGAGAGGCCAGTTTGACAAATTACAGAGAATAACCTCTTCCCTCCATGTTTGTGCTCTCTTCTTGCTGCATAGGTCTAACCTGACCAGTTAGGTTTTGTTGCATTTGAGCAATGAAGTTTCTTCGGGAGCCAGTTCCATGGCTTAAGTGCCAGAGCTAGCCCAAACTTGAATTTTCTATCTGACAAGAAAGTGATGTTTCAGTTGCTTTCCCCATCTAGACATCCTGATGAAGTATCTCCAGCCAGCACTACTGATGATTCTGCATGTTACAGGATTTAACTGACATTTGGCCTAAAATTTCCTTTTTCTAGTTCTCTTTTCTAGGTTTTTTTCTGGCTGAATCCAGCAGGAATTGGATGAAACTTTTAGATCTTTTCACATTCTGATGGTTATTATATAGCCCCCTAGTCCTTGCTTTGCCAAATTATATGCTGTCGTGGTTTCGGCCAAATTGGCCACTGGGGATGTTGGGGACCCCAGATAGGAC
>RSEF01000006.1:26693401-26703745 GCA_003993805.1 Himantopus leucocephalus
TGGACTCTCCACACCATCACCCGCTTTGGACAGTTTAAGACCATCCAAATTCACCTTCCCGGGAATGATCTTCTCCACAGTGGTTCAGGGCATGGGTATCCCTGGCTGAGAGAGGGAAAAGCACTTCTACGGCTGAGAGCATCCCGGCTTTGGCTCAAACAACACTTATCCCCCAAAGCCACTGCAGAGCAGGTCGTCAGGCTGCTAACACACGTTTTATGGCTGCTGGCTGATGCCCACGGAAGAGCGTGGCACACCAAGCTCCAGGTGGACCCCATGGCTCCCTCTGCTCAGACCAGCCTCCGAGAGCAAACAAGGGAATGGATTTTGTGGACAAAAGGGTGTCTGTGACAGCCCCCACTGATGCTCACATTGTGGAGCAGCTCTGGAGCCACCAGCCCAGCCCATGCGCGCCAGGCTCTCCAGGACAATTTGCCCACCTGACACCAGGGTCAGGCCCATTTACCTCCTAGAAATCCTGCTCAGTCTTTGCGCATCTTCCAAATTCATTAAAAATCAACCTCAGAAACTAGAGATTTCCGGGGTCGCCTCTCTCAGCCTTCTCGGTGCACCACAGCCCATCACTACCTGCTGAAGATGGGGCATGTCCCCACACAGGTTCTGCTTCCTGTTATTCCTCATTCCCAACGAGGGGCGCTTATATCGGTACTTACTGACAGCTAAATGATTTTCCATATGTTTTCATGGAATTTCTTATTCACTATTACCACAAAAGAGACAGATAGCATTAATAATTGATTTTTTTTTTAGGCTGAGGGTGGTGAGACACTGGCGCAGGTTGCCCAGAGAGGTGGGAGATGCCCCATCCCTGGAGGTGTTCGAGGCCAGGTTGGACGGGGCTCTGAGCAACCTGTTCTAGTGGGAAGATGTCCCTGCTCATGGCGGGGGAGGTTGGACTAGATGGCCTTTAAAGGTCCCTTCCAACCCAAACCATTCTGTGATCCTACAGGAGCTGTTAAGCCGTGGTGGACAGACGCGGGTACCCGGGCCGGGGAGCAGGCTGCCCCCTTGGCTCAGCTGCGAATTGCATCGCGCAGAAAGAGCAGAGCAAGTGCAAAACGTGAAGCTGCGACTCACGCGCCTTCCGAGAGCGTGACCCCGACGCCCGAAACCCAGCAATTTATGCTCTTTAATTTTGTAGGCAAGCACAGTTTTCAACCCAAAGGTTCCTGTAGGTCCCATAACGGGCAGCGTGCAACACTAATGCTTTGCCCAGACTATAAATATTAATGAAACGCCAAAGCGTTCAGGTACAGCTGGTAATTTCTCGTGGCACAGCTGCCAAACCCTCCCGTGCAGCGTTAATTAGACCCGTGCTATAATTACAAGATAGCGGCTCCTGGTTTAGCTGTAACTACACAGCGCAAAACTGTTTTCCCTTTCAAATGACTTGCAGTTCAATTTAATTTCACAATTGTACCTCTCTGGTGTAATAACAGTATTCCTCCAGGTTTTATGCCTCTCTAAGACTTTTTTCTTCTCCCACACCATGGCAACAGGTAGATCTTCGCTCCCAATGTGGGAGGTGTTCGATGCTTTCCAAGCGCCATGGGTTACTCCCCGGCAGCTGGATATAAACAAGCCTTTCTGGAGTATATTTGATGTAGAAATTTTAAAAATCAGAATAAGTGAAGTATCCGTGCTGTGCAATGCGTCAGCCCCGGGGATGGAGCGGTGTTCGGCGAGCAGAGCCTGCGCAGAGCGTGTGGATGTAGGGGGAAGGCAGTGAGCCACGTTAAAGCTCATTTTTTCCATTCTCTGGTGCTTTCTGTGTGTGAGATTAATTGGTCTCCACTGCCCTGCTGTCACCAGGGCTAGCTATCAGCATCGGATCTGTTTCCAACCGCCTGCCACCTCCCCAGCCACCGAAGGAAGATGCGCTTTCACAAACTCATGTTTTTTTGCCAACCGTCACCACGCTGCCTGACCCAGGACTGGTGGGACCATCCTCGAGCCCTGCCCTGCTTTGGACACGCACGTCTGGCATTAAACCAGGCATTCAGACACTAAAATCCTCAGTATTTTGCAACTCAACGTAAAGAACTCCTTGGGAGAAAAAACCAAAACCCAAACCCAACTGTCTTCCTGACAATAACTCTAGTTGCGCATTCAGCGCACTTCCACCACTGTTCTCGGTCTGCCCAGGTCACAGAATCACAGACTCTCCTAGATCGGAAAAGACCTGTAAGATCATCTAGTCCAATCATTGACCTAACACGGACAAGCCCACCCCTAAACCACGTCCCTGAGCACTGTATCTCCATGACCCTTAAATACCTCCAGGGATGGGCACTCTACCACCGCCCTGGGCAGAGATCCTAAACGAAAAACAAAAGGAAACCCATCTCAGGAAAATTCAGCTCATTTGCTTTATCCTCTGAGCAGCCAAATATCTCTTCCGTACGGTTTCAACCTAATATTTTAACATATTATTTACAATTATTTACATAACAGCCAACTACTGTGTTTGGACCATAAGACACTGTTCTAAAACAAGAAAATCCAAGAACACGGTTGCAAGCAAAAACTGAGGGCTTCTCTGAAGGGCAGGTCTCAGGACGTCCCACTGGAGGCATCTCACGCTTTTCAGCCTCCGAAGAGGTTTTGGGCTGCGAGGCCGCCGGGCTTACCGGGAGGAGAGGCTCGGCTTGCCGCTCTTGCTGCAGCTGGTGTAGAGTCCCGGGCCATCGTCGAAGAAACTGCCCAGAGCCAACTTCTGCCTGATGGACTCCCGCTCATTCTTCTGGGCCTGAAAAGGGAAAGGCGACAAGAAAGGATGAAACCACCGGTCACGCCAGCGTGCGGGAAGAAGAGCTGTCCCGCCAGCCCCACCGCCACGCTCATGATGCCCAGCGTCCCCCAAGCTGTCTCCCAGGGTTGGGTGAGCCACGTAGCCCATCCCAACAGAGATGTCCATCGACACCTCTCCCTCTCCACACGCTGATAGATATGTATCTATATACACACACATCTGATATATACCTAATATATATTGATATCTCTACCTATATTCATATATAGCCCCGAGGCCACACTCGCACCTTGAGCATCTTCCACTTCCCTGAGCAGCCTCCAAAACCACACAATCCTTCTTCTGCCAGCGTGCTTAGAGATGTATTTTTCACCATTGCCATCAAATTATCCACAGTTTTAACAATGTATTTTTATATTCGTTTTTTGAATAAGGGCAAGCTACAAAGTGATTTGAAATGAATCACCGATCGATGATTATGGAGGTGACTGTGTAATCGATGTGCAATAAATGAGAACCACAGATCTCGATTCAAAATTAGCACCGGTACTATCCCGGTGTCTGTCACTAACAGATTATGTGCCAACGCTGACAACAAATTCATACAAGGCGGCAAGTTATTGATAGAAGGAACATCCTGAAACCCTCAAACGTTTCATTTTAAAATAACACATAATACTCGATCAAGAATACACAACAGAAGAAAATGTAGCAGGCAGTCACGGGCTGCTTCCACTGTGTTAATTAATATAGATGATATATGGGAAGCACAGCTAAGTAAAAATAAAGCACCTTTTTTGATACAAGGAAGTGAAATATAACAAAATGTATATTATTAACTTAAAATAGCTAATAATTTGATTCCAACTCCAGTGCTGACTACATACATTACATTATCACACCGCCCATTATATTGTCAATCCCTTCCCAAAATACACGCTTCATTTGTAACCTAACTCCTTTTATTGAAAAAAATTTAAAATATTAAAAGTAACCCCCACAGCACCAAGTGCTATTGAGTTTTTGGGTTCAGCTCCCAGTTTCCGAAGTTCTACCCGACCGCCCCGCTGTGTTTTGCTACTTTGCTTTTTCACGTTCCAATAATCGATGCCGTAATCACACAGGGGCAGCCAGATTTAGGAGAAAAAATAGCCCCACCAGTGAAGGCAGCACAGGGGAAAAAAAAAAAAGATAAAAATGAGGGAGAAGTATTGTTTTTAGCAGACGGAAAGAGGAGACAGGGCTGCCCGTGCCCGTTCCTCGTGGTGCCCATCTCACCATGCGCACGGGTGTCTCCCCCATGAGAACCAGCCGCATCCCTCAGTGCATCAATATTTCATGGAGTCAGGGATACTTAGCCTCCCCGGTTTTTCCAACTCAGATGATCCTCTCCCATCTTTTTCTCATTCTCCTTGTGTTCCGACAGAAATCAGGAGCCCAAAGCACATCTCCACCTGCTCCTGCCCAGCCGGGGCGGCACATCCAGCCAGCCGGGACGGCTCCCTCCCTCAGCAGCGTACCCCCCTACTCTGTGCCTGCTGAAAACTACTCTTCTTTGCGTTCAAACACGCATCAATACAGGTACACTCCCACAAATTTATGATGGGGCCGTCTCTCCAGATCTTTTTTTAATTTTGCTCCGTTTCCCACCCAGACGCACCTGCTCCCAGTTCGACATCTGTACATTTAATCAACGTGCGGTTTGTTTTCTCCGCCAGGTCATTACTGAGGATACTGCATAACGCTGCTCCCAGGACTGAGCTCAGAATATCCCTTTTTATAAACCAGACACAGGCTAATGACCGTAAAGAAATCAAGAGTCCTATTTGTTATTATAAAATAGGGAACAGTTACTACGAAATAGAATATACCTAAGGGAACTGGACTTTAGGCTTTAGATAAATTACCCAACAGCTGCAGTCTACATCCGGAGCCGGGTCGTGAAAACCGTAAATTGAGAAGGAAAATTGCAAGTCGTTTTTTGATTATCAAATATACTCACTCGGTATATAAAAAAGAATGCACCAAATACTGAACTAGCGAGAAAAACATAAACCCATGTTATTTAAACGTGCAGCTTGACACTGAATCAAAAAACAAACGTATTTCAGGGGTCTGCAGAGCTGAAGTCTGGTTCACACAATTACTTTAAACAAAAGGCTGCTTTTTATTTTTAAGGCAAAACACTCTGGGGCGGATGTTTTCCTTCTTACTGTTGACCTTCCAATTCGGAAGGTCAGGAGCTACCTTTGTTTTAAGTCCACGACTAAAAACACAATGTCAGAGGAGGGCTGTGACTGCCTCCACGTCCAACGCTTTACAGTCCCGCTCCAGTAAAGGCAAACGGCCACGGGGGGGGTTCAGCCTTTCCCCCCAGCGGACTCAGCACACCGTTTCCCAGCCCCGCTGTAATTACTGCCGTTCATAAATCCATCGCCATCACATCGCCNGCACCGTTTCCCAGCCCCGCTGTAATTACTGCCGTTCACAAATCCATTGCCATCACATCGCTGGTGTTTGCAGATTGTACGCAACCACTCGGGCTCTTCACCACCCGCCTCCGACACGTGCCGTCCCCGACACCGAAAAACTCCCTACATTTTCAGTTGGGAGCCTGAATTTATCCAATATATGCCTTCTTCCCACACAACCCCATCCCTGGGGGCACACGGAGGTACCGCTGATGCCGGCGGCTGTCCCCGACCGACCCGATGCTGGATGGAGAGCAGATGCCCATGGTAGCGGGCACGAGATTTCTGCAGTTTTCTGGGAAACCGAGCAAAGTCTATACTGTCCTCAGCTGGAGCAGCCAGCTCCAAATAACGGCCCTAATAACCCCTAATAACTTCTGGAGTTGTACCCATGGGTACCAAACCCGGACCGACCACCAGGCGCGCTTTGCTAAGGTGCTGCCTGTTTGGAGAGGGAAGAAGAGGTTAATTACGCGGCGAATGACAGATTAACGGGTGCCAGCGACCAGCCAGGCAGTGCCACTGCCATGCGAGGGGTTAAACCGCAGTGAGGTCAGCGGAGGCTGGATGCCGGAGCCATCCCCCGGCACCAAACAGGGCCAGGCCACCGAGGCTATTTTTGCCAGGGTCTGTCATTACCAGCCACGGACAATTACTATATTTAAAGTTCCAGACCCATAGGCAGCGCCTTATTTTATCTCTGTAAAGTACCAGGGCTATTCGTGGATTTACAAACAGAAATTGTAACCGCGGAGCGTTCGTTTTTATCTCCTTTTTCCTCACGGCTGATCGGCTGGTAAGCGCAGAACCGAAGTCAAAACTTGCGTATCCCAAGCCACGTGGCGAACTGCCTTAAAACCCCGGGGTCTCGAGGTAGGAGGATGCGTGTGGAAACATCTCTTTGCATTTTCTTTACCATAAAGTGACGTGCAAACGCAGAGGGAGGAAGGTTTGCCGCCCCGCACCGGTGCGTTAAACACTACCGAACCTTTCCCTGCTCCGGCACTCGAAACGCAGCGCCCTGGGAGGGTGTTGGGCAGCGTTTCGCCCAGTCCTCCTCCTGCCAAGAGAGCGACTGTTGCCGGACAATAGGCTCCTTTTTGTCCCTTACCTTTTTATAACTCCCCTCCCCGGCCGGCGCGGCTGCTTTCCTGATGACGTCACCCATGCCATCACCCTCCCGACTCATCTCCTTCGCTCCCGGGTCCTCACGTGGCCGGTGAAACGCTCCCGCCGGGGCATCTCAAGGCTCTTCCTCCGCTCTTCAATCGTACACCATGGGATCAAGCGCTCGTCCCCGCAGCCAAGACCTGCGGCAGCCCCACCGTCCCCCCGGCCGGGATGCCTTCCCGGCCCCTCTCGCCTCCCGTCCGCTCCGGAGCACCTTGCTTTTCCCTAATAAAGTCAACGGCAGCGCCGGAGCCTCGGCCAGCTGATGAGAGGGAGGCGAGGGCTGCGCCGGCCAGGGAAGCCGCGTCCTCCTCCAGCCACTGCCAGCGCCGGATAAAAATAGCCCCGAGCCCTCACCGGCTACACAAGGGCAGGAAAAAACCCGGTGTCTGATGTCAAAATCCAAGCGCGGCGGCGTAGTCACGGCTAGAGGGGGCGGGAGGAAGGGGCTTTCTCCCAGGGTTTTCACCGTGGAAGTTATCCTAATGAAATCCCGGCGGTCGGAGGAGCTTCCCACGGCCGGGGCAGCGAACCCGGGCAGAGCCGGAGTGGTCCTCAGCCCTCGCCCGGCCGCTCGAGGATGGGCAGTCACAGCAATGTCAACCACAACATGAAGTTTTGGGTTTTTTTCCACTCTTTACACGAAAAACACCCGAAAGGAGCCCAGGGAGCTATTTCTTGGCTAAAACCCCTTTTTAAGGTGCAAAAAAAAAAAAGTTTCTAGGAATTAACCAAGAGCTCAAAAAGGCATCCAGCCTTAACCTGCCACCCGTCCCGCGGGCTTGCAGAGCCCGGGGACCCCCGCACCGCCTCGTCCCTGCTCAGGGGTGGCCGAGCACCCCAGCCCCGGCTCCCAGGGTGGGGGTCTGCAGCCCCCAAACCTACACCGCTTACAGCTCCAGCAGTCCTGCCCGGAGATCCAGACTTCCCGGACACGGCCGCTGCTCCCCAACCCCGCACGAAACCTGCTCAGCCCTTGCTGAGGTCCTACCTCGGTCGCACCCATCACGGCGCGCGATGTTTGCTCCGCATCAGCTGCGGCTGGAGGCAGGAGTCACACACTTGCGGCGGGCATTTCTATAGGGAATCCTTAGAAAGATGGAATTTACATCACTGTTTCCCAGTGAGCCTCAAAACGTGGCGCACCAGCAACAACNTGAGCCTCAAAACGTGGCGCACCAGCAACAGAAGTACTGATTTCTGGCGCCACACTACTGTGCTGCACGCTAGATGAGTAATTTTAACAGCCCGACAAAGTTTACATATTTAAATGATATATCCAAGCCATGCTGACGTGATTTCACCTAAAATGCATATTCGAGTTAGATCACTAGCTCTAACGACATACAAACTCCACATCATGGCATTACTCTACTCTGAAGTTTCAGGAAGAAACGGTAATAACAAGCAGGATTGTTTAATTCCATTCTTGTCCCAGGATGCTGCTTTGTAACTATAATTCCCGAATGAAACAAAGTTGTTCTCTGGATATTTAATTATTTTTAGTTCCCCTCCGCAGCTGACTCATTGTGTCCTTTCCTGCTGTTGCTAAATTAACTTCCTCTCCCGGCCGTGGGGATGGATCCTGACACAATAAATCTGAGAAAAAAGAATAAAAATAAATTAAAAAAAAAAATAAAAATCCCATAGCCCGAGAGGAAGGATGTGGTGGCCAGGAGCACCGGGCTGGGGGCTGAGCCTGCAATTTGCCACATTTCACCACCACCACCACCCTGTTTGGGACAAGTTCCCGCATCACCCTGCCCTCCACGGTCAGATGGGGATGTCCCCAGACCTCCTCCTCGGCTGAGCCGGGGACCGCCAGCCCGGTCCCGCTGTGCCCGTGGCACCCACCGCGCAGGGCAGGGATGCTGGGTGAGCTCACGCCACGTGCAAGCCATCCCTCCGCCAACCGACACCGAAGTCACCCCTGAGGGAAGGAAGCGACGCAGTTTCCTGAAAAACACATTTAGCGCTTCTCACCCACATTTTTTAAAATGTTTTATCCCCCAGTCCAGCTTTCAGGCCAGCTCAGCGCTGCGCTGCCCTCCCAGCCGCGATGCTGCGGGACCGGTCTCGTGGAGGGGCATCCCCTGAGCAGATCCCGAGCTGGTCTCAGTCTCCAGTGATCTCCAGTGATAACCCCGCTGCCAGCAGCCGCCTCATTCACGGCAACAGGAGAAACCCGAAGCTGGTTAAGCAGCACGGATGGGAGCCCCTGCACCCATTGCTGGAGGTGTATTTGGGTCCCCTCCTCGGTGGCCACGACCAGAGCCAACCCCGCACTCCTGGGAGGGGCACCTCCCCACGAGCAGAGAAAAAAGGCCAATTTAAACCCTGGATATCGAAAACATCAGGCGAATTAATTTTGTGGTCGTCTCGGCCCAAGGACCAAACCCTTTGGTGCGCAGCCCCTTCCCCACCCGACGCAGAAGGCCACCGCGGGCAGAGGGGCAGCACTGCTGCCCACCAAACGCCCGTGACTGTCCCTCCGGCAACCGGCCCCGGATTGAAACACCCCCACCGCCGCTACTGGGTTTAAACACACAAAAAAGCGCTGTCGGGGGCGAGGCTGTGGGGTACGCTCCACGTTGGCATCGCTGGCCGACGTCACGTTGCATCCGAAGGAAACTGGCCTCCACGGCCACAGCCGCAGCGGCTCCTCCAGCAGCCCACGGCAACACTGGCTGGGGCGGGGGGAGAGGTGGCCACGGCCTCCTCAGCCCAGTTTGCTTTTCATAGCATGAAGGGAAAGCTCAGAACGGGCGTATCTGGAGCAGGTCAGCTGGGGCGTCCCTGCCACGGCCACGGCCCCAGCACCGTCGGCAACGCACCGGCCGAGGACGGCAGCGCTCAAGTCGTCCTTAAGCGAGGCGAGGAAATAGGACACATCAAGTTTTGCGCGCTTTAAACACGCAGCGATTGCTTACGGACAAAACCAGCAGCGAAATTTAACTCTACTGTGCATACGTTAACAGTTGCTTGAGTCAATGAAAACCCCCTCAACGCTCTCGGGGCGTTCTCCATCTGGGGAGGAAACCACCATCCCCTTTATGTGGGGGATCAGCTCCCACACACCGCCGGTTACCAAGTTAGTAGATAAAACCCCTAAATTCCCAGCGAAGTTCAATAAAAGCGCTCTCCCAGCCAAACCAGTGCTCCTGGCCATGGTATGGAGGTGGCTTCCAGATCCGTAGACACCTCAAGTTGCCAAAACTACTTCACAAAACATGTACGTTGTCACAAAGGTCGGAATAAATCAGAGAGTCCCCCCAAAGCGCAGCATCCTTCCAGCGCAGAGCGGCCGGTACAAGGTACTCACAACAAATCCCTGCAAATTTAGGGATGAGATGGACCGTGCCCTCCCTCTGATGATGCTTCCCTGAGCTTTAGCACTCCAAGTGCTTCCCACCTACTTCGCAGAGTTTTTTGGGTTTTTTTTTTTTAATCTCTGCCTAAACAAGGCGGCCTTCAGCCTCAGCTCTCTACAACGCAGGCTTTATTTTATTTTATTTAAGTGGTTTGGGATGCGGGGTCAGCGTGCTCGGCCCCACGAACGGCGGGTCCTGTGCCGTACCAAGCCGCAGCGTCCCTCCAGCCACCGGCGAGAGGCCAGGCCAGCCGCTCTCCGGCTCTGCCAGCGCTCCAGCCTGGGTTTCGTGGCATTTGAGGTTTTCTCCAAGGCCCGTCTCTTGGGGTTATATTCTGCCACGAGAATTTGTATTCACTTTAATGAAAACAATGATGACAGCCTGGTAATTTCTACATGCCACGAAAGCCTCCAAAACCCTAAAGATATCAAACAAAAGAAACCTAATAATAAAAAAAATGTTTGGTTTTTTTTTTTTTTTTAATGAACACTTCATATTTTAAGCTTGTGATTTTTATGGCCCAACTTTTATGGTTCGGTGCTTGGTGAGACCCTGGGAG
>RSEF01000006.1:26704745-26730050 GCA_003993805.1 Himantopus leucocephalus
AAAAAAAAAAAGTGTTTTAGAAATGTAGAAGATACTATGCTTATGTTTACATATGTGTGTAAGGATATGTGACCTGATAACTATAGAACTAGGTATACAACTATTTAACTAGATAAAATGTAAGTACCATGTATCCAGGGGTGATTTGGGGCTGTAGTCTGGTTCTGTCTGATTTCCCTCTGATCCCTCTCTACACCTTCCTCCTGTTGCTCATGTGCTCTGATCCCTTTATATGGAATTGCAGGTTCCTTCCTTCTCGTTCCCTTGCAATGGCCTTTGGACAGTGGCAGTCGCTCATACAGCCTCTGGAAAAGAACTGGTAATTAGTTGGGGTCTGTCCTTGAAACCTGTCCTGAGCTAAAAGCATTTTTTTCTAAAAATGCCCGTAGAGTTGTAGGGTTTTGAGACATAACTAGAAAACTGCTTAATGGTAAACACTTGGGAACAAGAAAGGATTTCCCCCCCCCCAGTTGTATGTACAGCGCCTTGCACAAATCTCGGTCTTTAAAGGATGCTGTATGTAATACAGGTGGCGTAACCTCGCTGTTTGTTTTGGCCTGCATATAGGGAATTTGAACTCCCTGAAGAGGAGGAAGCGTGGGCACTCCCACACTTCCTACAGACCACAGATGATCAGCTGTGATGGGGAAGATGTGGCCTTTGCTGTTGCTTCTGTCCTTTTGACACCGGCCTGTGCTAGTCTCTGGGGTGGCACGCCGGTCAGTTTTTGCTCATTTTCTCCCTCCTGAATGTGGGGCCAGAAGATGTTTTGCTCCTGCATGGATAATCCCCTGTGGTGAATTCCTGCTGACAGACAGTGCTGGCTGCAGGGAAGCTGGTAGCTATTTCAGGTTCATTCTTTATTTAAATGCTCTCCCTCCAGAGGCAGGCTCGTGCTTGACTTGTACTGATGCGTTTTCCTCGTGCATCCTTCTGCTATGGCAGCTCCTGCCCAGGCCAGGACAGAGAATGAACATAATGGAAGGAATTAGCACCAGAAGAAAAAAAAATGTCCCCTGAGCAAGGCACACACAACTACTGGGAATGTAAGCGGTATTTTGATGCTACGCTGCTTTATGGCTAAGTCTAACCACCACCGGGAGAGATGGGAGGAAAGCGATTATTTGGAGTCAGTGTGCAAGTGTCTGGGACATGGTCAATTCAGGTTAGACGTGCCATGGCTGAATGATATTTGGAGTTGTCTCAAACAAGAACTGGGCAGAGAAGTGCTGTCAGGAGGATTTTCTCCTCCTTATTTAGGTCGATAGAGTTAATGGGTCATTCTTACCTGCCAGAGTGCATAAATTATTGTCCTGCAAGCTACAGCTTTAGACCACCAGTTAAATGGTCTGTCCTGCTATTAACTGAAGAGAAAGGAAGGATGTCAGTAAATACATATTACCCTTTCAAGGGATACTGTTCAGCTGATGTTCATGGTCCAAAATCCACTCTGTTTTATGGAAAATTTATGCTGGTGTTGCTCCAATAGAGCTTGATTTATACTAGTGTGAACAGAACCCTAATGTGAATATTTCTGTGTGAAGTCCATGTGGGTATTTATGTATCTCCTTGGCTTTGTGCCCTTGATTTTTTTTTTTTTCTGATTTCCCCCCCCCCCCCTCCTTTTTTTTNTCTTTTCCATTGTCTTGAGATTGGGACAGTGGAAATGAGTTGCCTGATTGTGGAGAACATGACTAAGTCTGCAACTTGAGGGATGAAGATTGAGGTATTGCCACAGTGTGGGCAAGTATTTTTCTTGCATTGGTGGGAAACTTGAACGTTCAAGTGCAAATTTGCTAGAGTGCACTAGCATGTGCCTGCATTGGCAGTATTAGCAATGCAAGCATGGATGTTCATTGGCTATCAGTGATTTGGACACTTTAGGGTGAGAATTGGTGAGTTGGACTTGCCAAGTCTCTGTTATTTTGGAATATTTCTAATGAAAACCCCAGTGTGAAAATATATTCTAAATGCTAGTGTGCTGGTTCTGGGAGAAGATGGGTGTCCATTCCTAGTGCACACAGTATTTCTCAAAGTCTTTCAGGCAACCGTGTGCTCTCAGTTCACTGCTTTGCTAAATATCTTCACTGCTTACGAGCGCCTGTTTTTTCGAGAGGTCGCAACCACCTTCCTGAACGGAAGTTGGAGAGAAGGAACAGTTTGTAATAAACTAGCAAAACAGACTTAAAAATTGTGCTATGCTGTAGCCTTGAGCTGGGATTGCAGACTCTTCTGTGCTTGCTGGAGAAACAGCTGCTATGAGGAATTTTTTTTTTAACTATTATTATTTTTTTTTCTGGGTAGATAAATAGTACACAGATTTGGCCAGACAGCCCAAGTGCTGTGAGTGATCCCTTTGCCAGACTGGAAGTGCTGTTCTGGATCCTTGCACTTCTGCTTGGAGTGACTTGTCACTGGAACCCTTTGGTCTCTCTTTTGCTCTCTCCTTAATGAAACTGCTGTGCTTGGTTTAAATCCTTGGTGCTGTAAAAAACACTTGCCTTGATAAGGACCCTAGCTTGATGAAGCAATGGCTTCTGTCAGAGCAGCATGTGATATTTCAAAGTCTTATTTTTCATCTTCCTGATGTCAGAGTAGGGCAACAAGAATACCTTCAAAGTCAGTGGTGGTACACTGATGGAGTGTCAGTAAGATGAGAATTAGACACACGTGCCTTCCCCTTCTCTGGCTGCTGCTGCGCTTGGACAGGATGAAATTTGAAATCCTCTTCCATCTGCGTGGCTGTGCTTCAACCTGTGTTTCGTAACAGACAGCAACCAGAAAAGCATTAATGCTGTGTTAGATTACCAAGTGCCACAAGCCGTTGAGCTGCAAGGGGAGGCAGAGGGTTGTCTCTTGAAGGGGCTGAGCAATCCAGGAATACAGTCCTTTGGAAGTAGCCGTTAATGATGATGAGGGATTCAATTGCAAATTTCCACCAAGCAGTGTCCAAACAGCACGCCAAACAAAAATGAGGCTTCTTCACTGCCTTGGTGGAGACGGTCCTGGCTTGTGGTGTGGCATGTTCTCTTGCTGCTTTGCTCATTGCCTGAGGTCTCAATCCCTTTTTCAAGTTCCCATGTTCTGTAGCCATGCTATGCTGCTCCCTCCCTGGTCCTGAGCTTAGGTTCCCCACTAGCTCAAGCCCTGCTGGCTCTTCTCAAGACTGCGGCCAGTGCTTTATAGGGTCTTGGTGAAAGCCTAGAGAAATCATCTGGGCTTTGACTCAAGAGTTAAGGCTCCTTAGCTCTTGAGGCTGAATGACTTAAAACACAAATAGACAGTGTAGTAAAGGTGGTGTGTTTATCAGAGCAAGTTCCCATTAACTCTTCTTGACAGGTTAAATATCTCTAGATGTTCCTGTCCGTTGCCCTACAAGATCTGATTCAAAGCCAGTGAATTCTTTGCATTTCTATTGAGTTTGATGGGTTTTGGACATGTGCCCAGGAACATAAGATCACATGTGCTGCATGAGACCAAAAGTCCATCTATTCTCAATGTCACATAGCTGACATTGCTCAGTAGCACAGCTGTATCTGGCGTTGAATTGTATCTGGTGTATCTAGCATCTATCTGGAATCGAGCATACATAGTACATAGAGCCCTGCAAATAACTTACTGCTCAGCTTGGTGATTTTGAGTGTGTATGGGATGGTTGACAGAAGGGAAATAATTTGGGCTTAATCCCTATCCCCCATCTCCACCCTGACAGGTCTCTCTAGATTCTGTCTTGGACCAAGCAGTCTTGACCAAGACTGTCATTCTGATTTAAAAAAACCAAAACCAAAAAACAACACAAAAAAAACCCCAAACCCGCAACACAACCAACCAACCAACCAAACAAAAAACCACATCTCCCTATCTTTTAAGAAATTGTTTAAAGGATTTTTTTTGTATAGAAAAGCTGAGGTTTTTATTTTAAAAGGTTAAAACAAAACATTTATAAGTATATACTTATAAAAGCAAATTCATCACAATTTAGGAGATATAAAATATGCTGGCCTTATTAAGTTGCTATTGTACTGTAAAAAGTCATGCTTGAAAATCCTACCCCCTCTGATTTTCTGCACTATGCTGTGTCTTGGTATAAAGTTGGTGAAAAGAAGGTTGCAGTGTTTATGTGCTCTTGTTGGAGGAAAGCAGTCAGCTCCATGGATAAAAATAGAGATTATAGTGTCTGATGCAGGCCCCACTAATAAGTTGCTTTGTTTTAATTACAGGAATTACCTCGCTGACATCAGTTTGTCAGTCAGCAGGGTGGATTCTTACATGCTGTTCTGGAGGTGGCCAGAAAGTAACAGTTACTTCAGAGAGTGTGTTTTTTTGTGGAAGAACTATTTAAAGTGAAAAATTCAAACTGAAAAGTATGTGTGTGTGGTTTTTGTTTTTTTGTTGTGTGTGTTTTTTTTTTTTAAATATCAGTTTGGTAACATTTTTTCCTAATAATAGCAGCTGGCAAAACCTAAAATCAAACTCCCTCTTCTTTGTCCTGGTTAGAAACTCACTAGTTTATGGCTGGGTAGGTTGGGAGGTTTGTGTGTTTGAGAGCGGAGGGGGAGTTGTGCTTCAGATCTAGATCACTTGGTTCCCTTTCTGAGATTCAAGAAAATATTTTGGCGAATACTTTCATTTTGCTTAAAGGGCTGGTTTTGGTTTGTTGGGTTTTTTTTTGCTTGTTTGATTTGTTTTTTTACCCCAAAGTTTAATTGCAACTGAAATGGAGTCATGAGAACCTTTGGAAGCAATGGGATAGAGCTCACATGTGCATTACTTGTGCGTGATGGAGAAATATATATGAGCTCATCCTTTAGCCTTTACATTATCCGCTGACAAGGTGTTTCCCTCTGTGCCTCTGTTTCCCCACCTGTGAGAGGAAACTGAGCTCCTTTGCAAAGCCTTTGAGACTGGTGAAGAGCGCTGGGTAAGCACTGTTATCTGTAGCTATGGGCAGCTGAGGCTTGGTCTAAGATGCTTTTTCTTTCTCCTTCCCACGCAGAATTGGGCGTTGGCCACTGTTCAAGGCAGGCAATAAATGCTAACCATTCTATTCTGTTTTTCCAATCTTAATTTTCCTGGGTTGTATAAACAGAATAACAAAGTTGTGAGACTTGTGGCCTGTTTGGTTGTGATCCCGTCAGTCCGCAGGGGGTTGTAGTCTAAGAGCTGCCGCATAGATGTTCCAGCTGATTCAATTTATGGTTTGCTTTTTGAAACATAATTTCGTTTCTAAATGTGGAAAGTGTATGGAGCTGGAGATTTGTCCTGGTGCTAGGAGGAGAGTCCTAGTCTGATTATTTAAAATGAATTAGTTCTGATGAAATATTTAGCCTTTAAACAACACATTTAATACAGTGAATTGCATTTTATTTATTAATGGCTGTTGCAATGAGATTTGGAGAGGAGTTCTGCTAAAACGCACTGTTGTGATATTGCAAAATATAGTAATGACTATAATATTTTGTTGAATTATTAATAGCCACTGTGCCTACAGAACTCCTTAAGTGTCAGATTTCAAAATTGTTTTTATCCGAAGGGTGATATGTGGGCATTCTTTTGCTTTTTTTGACAATTTTTCAAACAGATTTTTTTTTTTTTGTTAATTAAAGGGACAAAATGAAAGCAGCAAGGACAGTCAGGTGTTACCACTGTTTAACTCAACGCTCTTCTCATTATCAAAGCACCCCCAGGAAACGTGTCAAAGATTATTTCTTTCTGTCAGAGCCAGGTCTGTTTGCAAAGGCAGATTCCTTGTAGTGGAAGGATTGTAGTTAAAGGGAAAGGTGGGTGGGAGCGCCAGGCGCAGGGCTGACCGAGACCGCTGCTTGTTTAGCAAAACACCAGTGTCTTACTACTACCTTCTCTACTGCCAACTGGCTTATTTGTCCACTTCATCCATCCCCTGGTGGTTATTGTCAAGAAAAACCAGGCAGAGCACTTTCCATTTCTGTGAACCAGATTTTCCTCCACTAGGACAGATGCTAATCTGTCAAAGGTTTGGCTTCTAGCCAGTGACTCTGCTCCATTCAATCTGTGGCTGTGGCCCTGTGAATGATGGCAAATTCTGCCAGGTGGGCCCCAGTGCCCACCTCAGGGGGGATGCTCCTTACCTATTCCATTCCACGTGGTGCCCAGGGAGCTCCTGGATGTTGGCTGGCCCATGCTTGGCCTGGTGTGGGAGGGCGATGGTTTTGCTGTTAGCGTCCCCCAGCACACTTGTGTCCCATGCCAATGGACACTTTCAGCCACATTCAGGCCTGGTTTAGGGGACAGGGTAGCCCAAGGATGATTTTGGCACCTTGTCTTGGGGAGGAAGGAAGTTTAGCCAGATGGAGCCAGCAAATGGGTCCTGGCCTCTATATTTTCTAATATGGGCATAGCAAATGAAGAGAAAAGGTGATGTGAAGGTAAAGGTCTCTCTTCAGTTCAGCCATTGTTTTTTCACTGTTCGCTTTGAATGGAAGAGAAGTTGTCTGAAGTCTCCCTGGACTTTATTTGGGGCCTGTAATATCAGTACAGGACTGTGAAGATGTGGGAATACACCAAAGATTTCCCTTATCCACCTAAAAATGCTGCTCTGGAAGCATCCAGTTAAGCCACTTGACCAGTTACCCCTTGCTCTCTGGCATAACTTTCTAGGTTGCCAAGCAATTGGGAAAAGCTTGCAAGGAGTACTTGTTAATTACTGGCAACCAGTGTGTTTTCCTTTTCTTCCCAGCATCTGCCCTATTTTATTTAATTTTCCAACTGAAGCTGTCAATCTAAAGGAAATCTTTCTGGATATTTGGGTGTATCCTGAGGCACTTTGAAAGATCTAATTCATGAGTCCGCATCTGGAGATGTTGTATTTGGTCTGGCTGGGGTGAAGTTAACTTTCCCCATAGCAGCCCTCAGTGCTGTGCTTTGTATTTGTAGCTAGAAAGGTGTTGATAACACACCAGTGTTATTACTGCTAAGCAGTGTTTGCACAGCATCAGGGCTGCCTCCCCTCACTCCCCCAAAGGCCGGGGGTGGGCAAGAGGTTGGGAGGGGATACAGCCAGAACAGCTGACCCAAACTGACCAAAGAGATATTCTGTACCATATGATGTCTAAAAAGCTAAGAGAAAGGAGGAGGAGGAGGGGGCATTTGTTATTAAGGCATTTGTCTTCTGGAGCAACTGCTATGCGTACTGAGGCCCTACTTCCTGGGCAGTGGCTGGACATCGCCTGCTGATGGGAAGTAGAGAATATTATTTTTTTTTTTCTTTGCTTCCATGTGTGGCCTTTGCTTTTCTTTATTAAGCTGCCTTTATCTTGACCCATGAGGTTTTTTTCATCTTACTTTCTTCCCCCTCTCCTGCTGAGGAGGAGAGTGATAGAGCAGCTTGGTGGGCACCTGGTGGCCAACCAAGGGGAACCCACTATGGATGTACATAATACAAATATAGACCCTATTTGGTAATAAGTCAGAAACTCTTTGAGAAGAAGATTCAAGTATGGAAGAGGAGATTCAAGTAGAAAGAAGGTAAAGTGCTATGAGCATTCTGGGCTTTATGGAGTACAGACCTCGAGGATAAGCTCCTAGCTGCATGTCTTAAAATAGAAATCTTTAAGGTGATCCAACAGGTTGCAATAAACAACTCAGACACATCCAAAGTCACCTGGGTTAGGATGACCAATTTTCTTAACTTTAGGAACTAGATGTCTGAATCTTTGTTCAGGAGTCAAAGGATATGGATTGCAGAGAACTGATGGGAGAGGGAGCTCTGGACTTCATCTGAAGACTGGCAATGGCGTCGCTTTTTGCAGGCCCTGCCATGGGATGAGGTTGGACTTTTTGTGCAGCTCTCAGAGCTAGTGAAGTCAAAGAGTAGTTCTGAGGAGGGTCGGGCAAAACCCATGGGAGCAAGGGCAAAATTAGTTCAGGGTTACGTACGTATCCCAGGAAGATTGTTAAAACTTTTCCTTTATTAGCTATTTTCTTTCATCTCATATTTGATAATGCTGCTCCTACTCTTTGGCTTCTAGAGAACACACTTGAGTCTCTCAGCAGAGCTATGTTTGTGCAAACTGAAGAACTAGTCTTAAAATAGCATCTAGCATTAAACTGTCGTAAAAATGTATTAAGAGGTGGTAATACTAAAATGAATAAATACACCACCTGAACTCTGTTAAGAGGGACATTAGTCCCAATGTTCTTTTTTCAGACAACCCTTTATTTGTAGGTAATCTACTGGAAAAGAAGGCATTAGTCCAGTCTTGCTTCTAAAATCCTGCTGACAAGTTTCCTCCTGTTCATCCACATGGGAGGAAAAAGCAGTCATCTAACACCTAAGTCTGGAAAAGAAGTTTTACATTAAGAAGGATGCAGCTGCATTCATAATTTGTTCCTGAAAGATGGAGTAGTTCATTCTTGGACCATTTAATTATCTTTCTTTTACCTTCTGTACCAGAGAGGTACAGAGCTCTGTGCTTGCTGTGATCAGTGGGATTGCAGTTTTTCTTTAAAGAGGAACTTTTGGAAGACATTAATAAAAGGCACAGTCAAGCAGGACTGAATGGCACCAGTCTGAGCTCACTTCTCATCATTTGTGAGCTGATTAGGAGCACAGTACAACATATCAGGGTGACTAATTGTTGACTCATGTACTGCAGGTAGCTCTTAACAGCAGGGTGAAGGTGAACATTTTCAAACTGTAACACCTAAGAATGTTTATAGACTGGTGCTTTCTAGAGCTTTTCTAGACCAATTCAAGGATGTAGTCTCCAGGGAGGGCTTGTGAATTCAAGGCTATTTCTATTCTAGACAAGAATGTACATTAGCTTGCTCATAGAACAGGAGCTTGCTCAGATACGGAGAAGATGCATCTAATTGTGGTGGAAGCATCAGGCTTAGCAGAGAGAGAAAAATGGGACTCTTGTGAGAGTGGACGTATTTCAGAAGGTTTCTCTCCGTACATCTTCAAGAGCCCAAGTACCTAGTGCTCAAATCCATGACTTGCATTACCTTTGGCATTCTTGACCAAGATGCATTTTCCCCTCTGTCAGCTCTTCCATAAGCCATTGACCTCTCAGACACATTTGAGCCAGGTACTGGCCGCAGCGTGCTGGGCACTATCTTCTGCAGTCTTGGTCACCAACTTTGCTCTGCAGTGACCCTGCTGATGTAGGTGCAGTTACCCTTGTGTGTATTAATGTATTTGAAAGCATTCTGTGGTGCAGAGGGTGTCCTGGGCACTGGTAAATTGCTCATGGTAGAAGAGGAGTGTGGAAGTGACAGTGCTTGGTAGTTGGGAGGTTGGTTTCTTTCTGTTCCTAAGTATCCTGGACAAAGGGGGAGGAGAGCCAGAATTAATGGAAACAGACACAATTGAAACTCATCCTTGCTGTGGCACTGAAGAAAATCTGCTTAGTGAAATCCAATCCTTTATTAACCTTTGCGATCTTTGCTTAGAATGCTCCTTAGAGAGAAAACACCAAGGAAACATGGGTTTGTCTTCCAGTGGCTGAGTCTGTGGAGGAATTAAGGACTGGTCCTAGGCAGAATTTGTCAGCCTCCATGGGCGTGCTTGTCTGTCCCCTACCTCTTTGTCTACCACAATTGCAACGAAATGATGGGAATAGGGAGGAGACAACCAAACTCACCTGGGAGCTGGTGAGAATCAAGTCTGCATGTGACTGGCTCTTCCTTCTCTGAAGTTCAACAGGCTTGAGAGATTTGCGGTCAACAGCCAGCGCAGGCATCTTCTCTCCCTTGGGCCAGACAAGCCCTTCAGTCAGGGGCCAGCGTGGTCAGCAGAAAGCAGTAGGATTGCGTCAGCAAGAGGGACCTGACGGAAAGGGCAATAGTAGCTGGCAAAAATAGCTTTAGTTGCGAATATTGACAGGTAGCAGATAATTCTGGGTGGGTGGAGGGGTCGTACATCAAACCAGCTCTCAAGCATAAGCCTGCTACTTGAAAGCTGTGGCTGGCTTGTAAATTTTGACAACACCCTAACTAAATAAAAATTGCATTTTCTAAATTCTCCAATTGGTAGAGAGACAGAGGCTGATCATGCATTCTAGTTCTGCATGTAGACTAGGTAGGTTGGGAAAACCAGGGGCTTGGGGCCTGAAAAGAAGAGAAGTCTGTTCAAAGATGGGTTCCTGAAAAGAAGTGGTTTTGAAGAGGGGGTGAAAATCCTGGCTGGAGGGAAGATCTTCCCCACATGCCAGATCTTGGAGATCAGAAAGATGTGTGGAGATGAATGCTGGGGTGTGCCCAGAGACCTTGGTTGGTAATGCCCAAGACTGTTAGCAGTGGCAGAGCACAAACAGACATGAGTTTGCTTTACCACCTCGGACCAGCTGTGACCTCCTTGCAGGAAGGGAAGTCAAGATCCCGTGAATGTACTGCTGAGGGGAAGCAAGTGAGTATATGTGTGAAGTAATCAAGGAGGATAAAAGCTCTAATATCACTGGTTCTTAAGTAAATGCAAGTATCTAGATACACTGTGGGTTTTGTTTTACTCTGTCTTGCCTGTGACAGGGTGGAAATAGAAAGCAAGCTGCTTCAGGGGACATTCTTCCCCACCTTTTGAGGGTGACTATATGTAGCTAGGCACTCTCAAGGATGGCATGAACAGCAGTGTGTGAGTAAACTCTGCTTCTCCAAGCACCTTGGGAGTGTTTGTGGGGTCTCTCTGCTGTAAGATGGAGGGACTGAATCTTTTTCTATCCCAGAATGGTGGCCCCTGTAACGAGTGCTGGGCATTTCTGTGGGTGGCAGAGGTATAGTCATACTGTCCTACTAAGTTTATTGAAGTTGTATGCATCCCTAGAAAGGAGCCTGACTCCTGCAGCTTGCAGAGGGGGGTTTGAACGTCATTTCAGGCTGGTCTTTTGAGTCCATTGGTATCCACAAAATGTTACTGCTGTTGTCTCTGCAGCAATGCAAGTATAGAGAGGTGGATTTTGAAGAGCAGGGTCCCCTGAAGCTTACTGAATTATGCTGTGAACTAGGCAGTTGCATCCAATAGCTCCTGTCCGTCCAGGCCCATACTCTGTCTCTGCTGTGCTGTCTGCAGTCATGGCCTGGGAAGCCGGAAAATTGCAGTCTTTTCTCCAAGGATGGCTCTTAGCTTCCCCAGGGCTTTCTGCTGCCTGATTAGTTATTAGCCTCAAAGCAGTGTCTAGGGGAGAATCAATGCTCTCAGCTGGGCTCCCTGGCTGCTGGTGAGAGGGTGCCCTGCATCACTGGGGGATTTGAGTGAGGCTGGTAGAATGCCGCAGGGGTGAGAGGAGGCAGGTACTTTAGAGGGCTAGCTGATGATTCAGTTGGCTTTGAACAGTTCTACCTCAGAGCGATGTGCAGGGAAGGAAAATGCCAGGGGAGCTAGGGCTGACGTCAAACTCCTTTGGGTATTTAACTCAGAAAGAAAATACAAGGGGAAGAGGAAAAGCCCATTTCTTTCCTGCCTATAGTAATGACCTCTTGCAATTATCTGCCACCTTCTGCTGAGACAAGGGGAGTTGTAATGGGAGAAGGGAAGGGAGAGGAAACTGGGGTCTTAGTAGTGGTTGGGTGTTTCAGGGAGGTGAAACACTTGGGAGCCAAGTGGGAAGATGAGAGTTGAGAGGCCAAGTGACAGTGATGTCTGAGTGCAGTAGAGCTGCAGAACATGGTGCCCAGATTGGGACTTGCTGGTCATAGGCAGTCTGGCAGGACTGTTTGGTCAGCCATGCTCTCTTTGAGCCACTATCTTTCCCCAAGAGTTTTCACATTTGAGGAAGAAATGTGGTCCTGTGGCCTACCTTTGGTCAACATGGCTAAATGTTCCTCCATGGTGAGGCCATGGTCCTCTAATCTTGCTAGGTGCCAAGGTCCCATTAATTACATTGGCAGTGAGGTATCAAAATCCACTGAGGAGCTGGAATGCAGAACTTCTTTCACTACAAATTATCATTAATTTTAACCTCAGAGATGTTTCTCTGATGATAACAAACATATGCCACAGGGACTGCGCAAAGTGACCACACAGATATTTGGATCTGTCTCATTGGCTTTGCAGAGTGTAATAATCTATTGTGAGGAAGAAAACCACTTCAGCTCAAAAAGACAAAACTTTGTAGTAGATGAACTTCCATTTCTGTGCAGGGTTTGTCAGAGAGAACTGATGGTCATAAATAGATTAACCGGATTTAAAACATAGAAGTTGTTTATAACCTATCTGGACTATAACTGGAGGGATCTAAGCAGATGGTGTGCTGGGTGAACACACCATCCTTGACCCCTCTAACTGCTCCAGGTAGCAAACACTTCCCTCTTGCTTATTTGCATGCTTGTTTCTGGTGCTTGTTGCTTATGTTTTGCCACCAGACATTGGCAGCCCGCTTCCACTTGCTAGAAGACGGATTTTGCTTATCACTGCAAGAGACTGTGATAGAATTGTGACGACCCAAGGCTTGGTCTGAAGCCTTGCTTCCTGAGAAAATAAATGGAGGTTGACCCTTCTTTCTTTAGCTTTCACTTTCATTGTAGTCTTAGGCTGTGATATACATTTGTGTGGTGATTGTCTCAGCGAAGATATCACCCATCTTTTCTGAGTTTCCAGATGATGTCTGGTTCGTTTTATGTATTTATATGCATGTTACTGGGAACGTGATGGAATAAAGTGATACTTACTTGCTAGTTTTCCCTATTTAGACTGTAAGGGTCTTAGAGGGAAAATAGTCTGCTTGCGGGCATGAATTGCTTGGGAAGAGGGGGAAGGGCCAGCCCCTACTTTGTGTGTAGCCAGCTCGGTCTGATCCGGATCAGGTGCTGGGGATGGCTCTGTCCCTGTGCGGTTCCGTTCAGCTGTGTTAGAGCTGCAGCAAGCCCTGGCTGCCAAGAGTATGAACAGGTGACAGGATTGTAGTGTGACCTGTGTGACTTCTGATCTGTTGAGATATTCCCCTTTAAGTTAAGCATCCTCTTTCAGTGGCGTTATCCTGCTGCCACTTAAATAAATACTAATTGAGTGCAATCTGTAGATAGTTTGAGTATACAGCCTACTGTCTGTTCTGGTTCAGGCAAGAGAGTGCTGGGAGAGCTTGAGCTTCCTTGGGGGAAGTCTAGTGTCGATCTCTGAGCCGACTGAGAAATGCGAACTGGATTTTGGGCAAAGCGAAGCAGAATGAATTTGTCTGGGTTGAGCCTCGGTATGTTCTATTGACTGCTGGCGTTGGCGTTCATAGGGAAGTAAACTGTAGTAGGGAGCATGAATATTTTGTGAGGAAACTACATATTAAAAATTTATGCCAAAGTATTTTCCCCAAAATTGCTTGTGCTCTTTTTGCAGCTGGAAGAAGAAAGAAAAAAGAAGGAAGGCACAATGAAAAGCTATTGAAATGCTTTATTAATATATTATCTAATGTGACTTTGCTTTCAAAAGAATATTTTTTTCATGTTTAGCTGGTGACATTGAAAAATATTAGTGCTACTAAAAATTTATTTTTAATATTTCACGTTGCTGTTTACGGGTTTTATGGCAAATGTTAAATTAAGTAAGAATTTTTACTTAAAGATTTCAACTGCATGTAGTTCTAGTTTTAAAATGAGAATAGAATCAATACCATGAGTCTCCATAAGACTCATGGGAGAGGAGACTGATTACAAAATTACTATTGACGTGTTTTCAATGTAATCAGTTCTTCAAGAAAATTGAAAATTTCTTGAAAAGTTTCAGTTTTAATCAAAGGACTTTATGATGGAGTACTCTGGTTTTTATTTTTTTAGGAAATTGCCTTGATTTTTGGTTGTTCAGTGCTGGAAAAATGTTTTAAGTATTTTAAGCAATTTTAAATTGTATGATAAATGTTTACAAAAACGGGGAAAATGTTGAAACTTTAAATGGGAGCACAGATATTTTCCAATCAGCACCAGTCATAGATAATTCTGTCCACATTTATAATCTGAGCTAGGAAGTTTAAATATCAAGTATCAAGTGCTGAATGTTTATATTGAACTGCCTACGATTCATCCATAGGGTCAACTTTTAAAATGTCAGAGGTTTAAATAATATGTGTTGACAGGAAGCTGAGATTTGCTCAGATCACTCGTATGCAGACCAAGATGCCATGTTTCTCAAATGTGGTACTCGTGGCCAATCAGTTACCTGGTTCTTGCTGGCAACATTTCTTAAGTTATTGGAGCAGTCTTTAAAGATTCTTCGTGTGGTTGGGTTTGGGGCACTGGAGCTGGTTCTCTGTTACTAATGTATCACTAGGAGCTTTGGCCCTTGGTACTTTTCTCCTTAGTGGAATATTTTTTTTTTGGCCTTAGTGGAATTCTTTTATTTATTTACTTATTTCTTTTTAATGCTGCTGCAAGAGAGGAAATGGCTTGCAAAATCAGGTGAATTAAGGTCTATTTCAAGGGAATATGTCTGTTCTTGAAAATCAGGAAAGAATTTAACATGTGCTTTCAGAGCAAGGCTGCACAATGGATGAGGAGAGACAAAGGGGGTTTTGCCTATTTGTATAGCAGTTGAACGATGAAGAAAGGAGGAAAGAAAGCTTAAGACATTAATAGTCAATTGGGAGATCTGGGTTTATTTAGACTTCAAATCTTAGCAGGTTGCTTATTCTACCACTTCCATTGCCTCTGAAAATGTGGAAATGCTTCCCTTCTTCCACCTGTTAGAGCTTGGGTCAGGGATATGAGCACCATGGCTGTAGGTGTAATGAATGGGGTTAGTGAGAATTAATGGGAGCAAGGAATGATGGATGACGGACATGAGGATGCAGGGACGTGACTACGAACAGGGCTGACATGGTTTGGAGTAGGGGACATCCCTCTCTCTTTGGAAAAGCAGTGTCTGGAATCACAAGAACCTGTTCACAGTTGGAATTTCTGTGCTGTCATAATGTAAGCAAATCACTGCAATACTGGGCTTCAAAGAGCTGACTTGTGGTCCAGTAAGATAACTGCAATGTGCCTGTCCCTTTTCTTTCCCCATTCTTTCTGTTTGAGCCATTCATTTGGAGAGAGGTTAAAACGCTGTTGGTCACTCTGACTCCTGGAGAAAATATATATGAAAATCTGACCTTCAGTGAAAAAGGCATGGTGCAATAGATAATTGTGTTCAGGGAAAACAATGGTGAAAAGCTGTGAATGGCAAGCTTCAGAGTATCTCACTGGCCTCTAATCTTGCATTTAAAAGCTAACTGTTTGCTGCTGTACTGATTTCTCTGTATCCACCACTTAATGTGCCCAGACTGCAGTGGGAATTTTCTCAAGGCCTGTGGTATCTGGGGCTCAGTTTGATGCAGCTGAGAGTGATGAGATGTGTCCGGCTAGGGGACACCTCGCTCCAGACTCTGCCACAAATCTGTTTGCAGTGCTAGCCAGGACTCTGAGGGAGACACAGGCAAGGTACCCTCCCCTCCCCCCAGCCTTTGCTTTCTTATTCTGTCTCCCGGAGACAGGCTTGAACCAGGAAATTTGTTCCCTTTCAAATGGTTCCTCAAAAATTGGATCCTCTGGGTGTTTTTGAGGCGACTTGTGGCATATTACTCTTAGCGATAGTCAAGAAACCACACATGGATAGTCAAGAAACCACACCACTTGACTTGTGGTTCAAGTCTTCTGTATTACGTAAGTCAAACTCATCTCCAGCCTGTCAACCCTTGGTGAGTTTGGTTTTGCATCTGTGGGGGTTCTGTTGTGGCGTTTTTTGTTTGTGTTTTCCCTTAGCTTTTTTTTAATTTATTTTAAGGATGTTTGTTAGTCAGTGGCTGGAAAAAAGTATGTATATCAAGTCCTTCCTTATCTTGGGCTGGAAGATGATACACGTTGAAGGTCCCCACTGCAGGAGGCAGGCTTCCCCACAGAATGGGAATGCTTTGAGCCTTGAGGACAGTGGTGTCTGTCCTGCAAATTGTGATCGGGGTGGTGCTAATACGGAGGGTGTCACTGTAGCCCATACAAACACACCATTCCTGCAGGGGTCATTCACTTGAAAAAGGCCCAACTTAAATAAGCAGCTTTACTGGCTTGCTGATATGGATTTACCTTTACAGGAGCTGAGAGAGGAGTCTGCTGATCAGTGAGCTGTCATCTGGCATCAGGATTTGGTGCCATCTACTTGGTGTTTTCAGGCTCCTTGTTACTGTAAATTTCCAGGACTCCTCGCAAGGACTGAGGCACCCTAGTCCTTTGGGAGTTTTGTCCACAGGTTAATGCCTGCTGTGAGGCCGAGAGCTTATGATAGATCAGGCATGTTTGGGTCCAGCAAGGAAACCTGATTAATTGAAAGTGAAAGCTGAAAGCTTTATGGTGAGAGGAGGAGAAAAGGAGAGGAGAAAACAATGCAGTAAAAAAGTTTACCCAGCTTTTCTGGTTATTGTCAGTATTATTATTTACTATGTTAGTTGTTTAAAGCTCTGACTTTGGATCCAGTCCTCTCTGCTCCCTATGGTGCTAATGACCTCTGCTCAAAGAGCTTTCAGTTCAAGCTCAGCATCCTGCGAATGAGAAGAGATCCCCCAGGCCCTGACCACCCGCTCTCCCCAGTGCTCTACGAGGCGGGATGTCCTGGGTGCTGAGAGAAGAGCTGCCGTTCAGGTATTACTCAGCGTGTCGTGGGCTGTGCACTGAAGGAGTTGAACTGCTCTTCTCTGAGTCTCTCGATGTTTGAGAACACACTGATTAGGCGCAGGTAAAAATAGCAGTGTAGGAGGATGCACGCTGAAAGACTGCCTTAAGTAGGCAGGAGAAAATAGAAACTTTGCTGATTATCTACATATACATACACACACACACACACACCCCGCTAGGAAACTCTGCAGGGAGTTGGAAATGCAGCAGCCTCTTGTGATCTGGAAGCAGCTGGTTGGATTATCTGTGAAATGTGCTTTATGACTTCAGTCATCAGCTACAGCATGTCTGGCACTGTCTTCAGGCTTTTTTTTCCTCATCTGCCTGGTCTGCCAGAACCCTTTTCCTACCCCTAAAATCTTTGCTTCAGGAGATTGTCTTCCAAGAAGTTCCTCCTTGTTTGGTCTTGGAAGCAAACTGTGCAAGTAGCATGTCCCGTGCCAGCCTCATCGCAGTCCTTGACTATATGCGAGTCTTGTGTGCTCACATCAGTACGTGTGGTGGCTCTTTCATATATTGCTGAATGATGCCGTGGAGCAGAAGTCCAAAAATTTCATGATGTGTGTTCTTGAGGAAAGGATGTGCCTAGGCTTCCTAGGACTTTAGTGCACTTCAGACATTTCAGATTGACACCTGGACTGCAGAGGTTTTAAATTTTTTGGTAATGCCCCCGTTTGTCATCTTGGGATAAATGAATCTCTGCATGGATTTCTAGCAATCACTTTTTCTCCCTTGTGCCTAGCAGAGCAGAGTATTGAGCTACGAGGGCAGCTGGCAGAGATGATATGCTGCAAAGCATGGTTCTCCATCCATGTCCACCTCCATCCTCTAATCCCTCAACCCTTACTTGGCTTCTGTAGCAGCTGGCTCTTGTTTGCCAGTCTCAATTGTTCTTTAATGTGGAGCATCTACACTCCCTTGGTGGATTTTGGTTCTTGGACTCTGACTCTTGATGGGAACTCTTGGGTATTTAAAAGGATTCTCTTAGTATGGGTATTCATGAATTTGGCTGGCCAGGGAGGTGTTCAGAGAGAGGCACTTGAAGAGTTAACGATATTCTAGGCAGTTGTGTTGATTCACTGTATCTCCTTCAAGTCTTTAACTCCATAGCAACCACATGTGCATCTCTGCCTCTTCCCGATCTCTCATCACAGTCTGATTGAAGCGTGCCAAAGGCGGGATGTTATTGAGTGATGAATTTTGTAGAGTGGGTTCTTCTCATGTATTACTGTGACCCATTTACCCTCTTGGGATTAGAGCTGACCCTAAAATAATGCAAATCCAGTATTTCTGGGGATGTTTCCCCCTACTCCCATCTGGTTGCTCTCACGTTGTAGCCAAGTATTGTGCAGTTTTATGGTCATTTTCCTCAAAAAAGTGAAATTTTTTTCCAGGTAATTTACTGCAAGCAAGGGAGGCTGTAAGTCTATTTTGACATAAAAGTAAAGGTATTCATATGTTCAATTTCTGTGTCTTTGAAAAGAGAATGCACAGTTTCAGGTATGCTTCTGGGTTAACTACCTGGAGAAGGAACAATTAGCAAGTAATTCTCTTTGGTTTTTCCCTGCTGCATTTCTTCCCTATGTCTTTAAATAAATAGCAAGGTCTTTGCTTCTGTTTAGCATGAAACTGCTTTTGTTTCTGAAGTGTGAGTTGTTTGATGAGGTGGGGTGAAGTAACACTGACAAACTCTAAAGCTTTCACCGTGAGGGTGGTCTGATAAATTGTGGGTATCTTCTTAAAGCCCAGATAACTGTTACCTTGAGCTGTGGTAGCTGACCATCCTTGTTCTTTTACTCCCTTGCAAATAAGTAGCAAAATGTGTTACCACAAAATATAAGTTAAACCAATTTGCTTGGCCATTGGGACTAGTCTGTGAGTGTACATATGGCCAATTACCTTTGCTCATCTGAGAAACAGTAATTTCTTACGTGTGGTAACTTAATTGTTTATAATTGGCCTGTCTGTACCCTGTGATTTCAAAGCACCAGATAGGTGGAAAAGCTCAAATGGGTCTTTAAACAGATGTAATCCAGACAGCCAGCAGGGTGTTTTTACAGATAGATGGCATGCCAGTTCTATGCAGATGTAAAATTTTTTATGATTATCTGGTTTGGACAGGATGGGGACGGAGAACACCAACTCTGGTAAGGCTGCAAGACCACTCTGCTGGAGACATGACGTAATAAGCCAGTCATCCTTTAGGGCCTGTGCAAAGAGCAAAGGAAATTCCATGGCATTTCTGGTCTCAGAAACAAAGCCACAGCAGGTAGAAACTCTGGCTTGGTGTTTTGTTTTTGTTTTGAGTTTTTCTTTTTGTTCAGCTATAGTAAATTGTTGTGCTGGTCTGTTGTAGCCTCAGCCACCAGAAAGAACTCAAAGAATCCCTTCAGTTGAAAGTAGCCAGATATTGTGACAGTATTGGGGTTAATGCTATGTATACTTAGCCTGACGTCATTCTTAGGCATCTACTAGTGGCCACTGTTGCAAAGGAGGATAGTGAGTTAAATGGACCCTTGTTCTGACTCAGTGTGGCCATTCTTGTTTCTGTGGAACTAGTGAGATAATTTTAAAACAGCTGACATTCAGTGAATCAGCTTCTTTCCTTTAAACAGTTATTCTTATGGGCGGCTCGTAATCTATTCTCAACCAAATCTTTTACCTCAGTGGAATCCTCCTTACTCTGAGCAGGCTCTGGACTTGTCCATCAAAGGATCTGAACAGGGTAGTCAGCCAAGAGTGAGGAGGCACACTGGAGAATAACATCTGCTTGTTGTAGGATGGTGGTTTTCTGGCTGGCTGACTACTGTGCTTGGTGGGAGACTGCTGGGGTGCCAGAGAAGGCCTTTCTGAGAACACGGGTGCTGGAGGGTCTCTTGGAAGAGGACGCAGGCAGGTTGGAGAAGTCTCATACCTGATAGCTCTCCTTCTGCTGGACCTTGGGACAGAACCAAGGTCTGTCAGTTGGGGCAAACATTTTGTCAGTCAACTTTAAGTTCAAACCTGTTTCAGGTAAGAGTGGTTGTTGGATGGAGCGGCATAGAGCCCTGTATTCAGTAAGCTGTCATTGCCATTCCAGCCTGTGGTATGACAGTGTCTCATCTCTCTTGAGAAGCCGTAGTGCTAGTGAGCAGAGCATTAGACCCTTCTGGGGTTAGACTGATGTCACCTTAATGCCTTGAAGGTTTCAGTTTGAGGGATAAGGGGGAAGAGGACATAGCTTTGGAGGCGTTGTGGATTAGAGAGGGAGGAATATGGTTCTCCTGCCATAGCGTTTGCTTTGTGCCTAGCAGATTTCCTAGAGACTGAGTTTTAAAGTTTAATCTTCAGCTGCCCTTTTTGGAAGGAGGGCCCAAGAGCTTCCATCTCCTCAAGCTTATTGCATGAACTTTGCTTACTTTTGTCTGGCTGTGTGTGTTCTGCTGTTTTGTCCATCTCAAGCTGGGCTGTTACTGAAAAGCGCTACAGCAAACCATCTCAATTACCCGGCAAACAGCAGCTACATTTTTTTGCCACTTCTAATGGGTTTTAAGGTGAGGTGAAGTGCTGTTTGACAAATAGAACAGAGTCAAAGCCAATTTTTTACTCCATACAGAGTTGGGTGCTGGTGAGTGGAGTGGCTTCTGATTCACACTGAGGTTTGCACACATGGCAATTTCCCAATTGCATGCCACAGAAAAGAGCTAACCAAAGGCCCTGAGGGGATTCTACCCTGGCCACCTGCATCTTGGTTCCCCATGTAGGCACAGGGATGCAAAGGGAACAGGAGTCTTTGTGGAAAGGAAGAGGCTGGGAAAGGAGGGGAGAAAGAAGTTTGGTGAAATCACCTAGGATCAGTCCTCAGGAACAAGGGTTTGGGAGTGAGATAAAGGTGAACAACTTGATGAGACTTTCCACTAGGAATGCTATTGGTGAATTTAGGCTACTTCTCCAAATTGTTCCTGTTGTGGTGCAAGTTACTGGTTGTCCTTTGTGCCTGGATTCTGTTTTTGGCAGAACTCTTGCTGCCTGGGCCGCTTTTGCAGCGTGCTGACATGGAAAGGGATTCTTCACACACTCGGGGAGTCTCACCCATGTTGGAGATGTGGGAGTGGAATAAGCGCCTTTGTGGGCCTGAAATTTCACAACCACACCTGGAGAAGGTTAGTTCCTTTTGGAAGGTAGCTAGGCTTCTATCTCGGTCTCTCATGTTCTATAGGTCACTGTTTGCTCCAAAGACCTAAAAGGAAATATAGGGGGGAAAAAAAAAAGAGAGACTGTGAGATAATGAGCGGTAGCGTAACACTTGATAAATATCTGCATTCTGGGTAACAGAATTGTCTGTGGGCTAACCGACATCTTCCAGTCTGCTACTTTCCCTTTATTTTCCTCCCCAAACTCCTCGGTCTGTATCCTCACAGTGTCCAAGAGCAATGAGGACACTCATCCAGATACATCTGATGCATTGAGACCCATTCCAGAGAGTGAGTCAGAGGAACCTCTGTCCCCTTCTCCCAAACTGGAATTTTGCTGTAGTTCACATTTTTGACCACTTGTTTCTTCTGCCCTTCCCACCCACAAGCCCCTAGATTCTTGCCAGCTGCCCTTATGCATGGGAATTATCTAAGGCCTGCCTGCGTGTGTGATGTCCTTGGTCCCAAGATGACTTTGATATACAGGGCTGTGATGTTGGTTCATTATTCTGATATATCTGTCTTGCTGCCGTTTGAAGATTGATTCCTGGAGGCACTAATCTTATTTCTTTGGTTTTTCAAAATGTTCCTTAATTGCTCTCTTTAAGGTGTTTCTGGTAAGCCAGGCTCTATCACTGTCCTAAACAGTGGTGGCTGCGGCAACATAACACTCTGACTGAATTGAAAAATAAAATGAAAACAAAATCCCAAATCAGGCAACTTTCATGAAGTACTGAACGCTGCTTTCTTTTTCTTTCTTTGCTAGTAACAAGGGGTTTGTGACATTAATACTGTCACAAATTGGTGACTGCCTAGGATTGTCATTATCTTGCAATTCTCTGTGACCATTTGGTCACACTGTGCTCACAGGGATCAAACAGCTTCAAGAAGAGAAGACACTTAGCCCAAGAGTCTCAGGGACATTAGTGAAATAGTTCTGATTCTCTCTAATCTAGAAGATGGTGGTATAGTTATGTTCTTGCTGATTCATTGTAATAGTTCCCCAGAGAAAGACAATATTCCTGATCTTTGATTTAGCAGAGGATTTGGTTATTGAACATTGAGGCTTTAGGGGTTATAAGGTGTGGTCTCGCAACGAGATTTGAATGATTTAAAGAGCTATGGTCCGTCAGCAGAGACAAGGTAAATGATTTCTGCTGAAGCAACCTTGCCTTAACTCAGTGTGAAGTCAAACAAGTTCTTGTATTAGTTAATTAACATTGGTGTAATGTTTTGCCTACTTTCCTTTGTGTTTTCCAAACTGATCTTCCAAACAATGGTGGTCTCCAAGGTACAGTAACTTCTTGTGGAACCCTAATGATCAGCAAAATGAGAGTTGTCAGTTTGATGTGGCTGCTTCATGGTAACTGGAGGTGGCAGAGTTGAGAATGTTCCTTTGACTCCAAATTTGGATACTGGTTTATTAACTGGCCACGTGGGTGTGGGGAAGAAGTTGTCCTTAGCAGAATGTGAGGCTGCTTTCCACTCTGGCGTGTGACAGCTAGCACACTAGTGTGCTGTACCTTTTCTTCCTAGGGGCTACCAATGCTAAACATGTTTACAGTTAAAATAAGCAAAGAAAGAATTTATTTTGTTTGGGGAGTTTGGTGAATGGGCATGCTAAAACCTGGATTTTATTGTCTACTTGTATTGCTGTTAAACTAAATGTTGCTTCGAGGGAAGTTAGAAAAACTTGCCGGTTTAGGTACCATTCTGTTGCCATCATGGGAGTGTTCTGTGTTTCACCTTCTCTTTTTTTTTTTGTTGTGTGAAGGTGTCTGCATCAGAATGTGATGTTTTGCCTTACGAGTCTTACCTGCTTTCTCCAACTTTGGCCAGCATAATCTCTGATGTAAAGAGCCTGAAGACTTGAGTCTTCAGGATTTGGGAGAGTAAAGATGATTAATAAAGAAGGGATAAACATGAGATTAAAAAAAGCTTTCCATGGACTGCTCTGAAATCCTTTATGGTGCTGTTGATGCTAATTTTGCAGAAGGAATATCTCTGCTTTACTGTGTGAAAGTCTGAGCTCTGGGGAAGCCCTGCCATGCAGTTGTGTGAGGACTTCCACTATCTTCATTCCCCAGGTTGCACAGGGTGAGGGGCCAGCTGATGGGACGCTCCCGAGGCTTTAACACGCTTGGGTTTTGCAAAGTGCGTAACGGAGAGAGCTGCCTGGGAGCTGTGCGTGTTGGAAGCCTGAATAGTTCAAGCTCTGAAGACTTAAGCTACATCATGCACTTTGCATTGTGCCATATGACAGCTGATTTCTCCTGGCAGTTGGCCGAGGACTGGGAGAATGGCTTACATTTCAGCAGAAGGCTCACTGAAATGAATGTGCTTCTGCAAAACATGTTCAGTTGGTGTTTTTTCTGGGAGGAAGCGGTCAGAAACTTCTGAGCAGCTGTAGTTGCAGCATGCGTGTAGGGTAGGGATCACCTGGTGGCAGGAGTGGGGGAAAAGGAGGCAGTCACATCTTACTTCTCATGTGTTTCGTTAATACTGATGGAGGTTGATTCTCTGAGTATTGAATTCCTGTGTGCCAAACTGCTGATATCGACAGGAGCCTTGTTAACCTTGGCACTTGGTAGAATTAGTGATTTGTAGAAACATAATGAGATGATTATTCTGTGTGACCCATATAGATTGCTTGAGATTGCAGTGATTCTACTGACTGGCTCCTGCTACAGCCAGCAGACTCGCACTTGGCTGTTGTGCCCAAGCACATCTGATTCCCCTTTGCTTGCACCAGTGCTCTTAGGAGTAAATGATATTTTTCTGATCTGGTTATACACTGAATTTTGCATGTGCTGTGCTCAGCATTACAAGTTAAGATTGTCACCCTATGGCCTTTTTGTTTCCTTAGGATTACCCATCTTGTCCTTATTCCCTAAAGTTCACAATCATCCCAGCTGTAATAAACCACAGACATTTGATTCTGATGAGCTGTCACAAGAGATATCACTGATGGAAAGATGGTTAATAGCAACAAGAGATGGAAAGCAGAGATGAAAATAAAATGTTTTCACGGAGCTCTTAGCAATTCCTGTGTGATTTTGCTGTTCACCTTGACTGCACAGAAATGACAGCATGTACTGAGACACCTTTTGCTACATGGAGAAAAGTAGAAATGACCCATCTTCAGGGTGGGCCATGGAGGAAGGCTTGAATCCTGGAGGCTAACATGAGATTCACATGAGATTCTTGTCTCCAGAGACAGGAGGTGTTGGGTCAATTAGCTGTTGAAAGCTAGGCTTCTATATCTATATTTAAGCAAACAGATCTGCAAAGAGTGCTTTAGAGACATATCAAAGTCCTTCCTAAAGAGACATGGACAAATTCAGAGTGACTGAAGCTATTTATGTTGCTTTCAGAGTTGGTTTGGGGTTTTTTTTTGTTTGTTTTTTAAACAAGGTACAAGACACGTGTGTGCATACACACACTTAGATGCAGTCCTTGGAATCGAGACCCCTCTGCTTGGAGTGATGGGTTTAGACACCAAAGCCCAAGTGAAAAGGTAGATATGGGCATCCATTGATCATTACCTAATCCTGTACCCTGTGCTTTATTGACCCTCTCCTTTGGTGGTGGTTGAGGGAGGAGGATTAAAGGGAAGAACTGAATTCCTACTCTGGGTCCCTGAAGCAGCTGGTGCTAGGGACTGTGTTACTGGGTATGTGCTGACTGGAGGCTAGAATTGATGGTCCTTCATTACTGGGCTTTTCATTTACCCAGTTATATTCTTTAGAGTGGAGATAGGGCTGTGAGGCTAAATCATTCCTATCTGATGGAGTGATGGCAGAAAATGAGATCACCGCAAGCACAGTTTACTTGGTGTTCTTGATGAGTGCCTGTTAGAGAAGATGATGATTCCCTGCCCTGTTCCATTCTTGCACAGCCCTTCATGCACGCTCCCCATTGCACACCACAAGCCTTAGGAAGATGGTAAGATATAAGAAAAAGTGATTTGTTTCCTGCCAGATGAGGAGGTGATTTATCCCAGAAAATTCTGTAAGGTCTTGCAGGCTCTGACTCTCACCCTGGTATCCAGAGCTTTGAGGGAACGGATGCTCCCATCAGTGCAGGTAGCATTGTATGATGCCTTATGCACTGCACCTGGAATGGGAGCAGCCAGGGACCTGAACTGGTTCGTGAAGGTTTGTGAGTATTTGTTTCTCTTGCATATTGCTGTTGTCCTGTCAGGCAGTCAGGAGCAGGTCTTTCCACCTCCTACTCGGCTTCCCCTTTTGGAAAGAAAAAGAAGAAACGCAAATGGATTTTGCCACCTTACTGCTCTGGGAAGCTGTATGTTTTGGTGATTAGACATCAGCCATGTATGATCTTGGGACTTCTGATTTTTAAGATGTATCATTCCAAGATACACAAAGACCCCTATGGGAAGCTTTATGGTTTGTAGTCCTCCTTACTCTTTGAGGTTATAGATTTTTACTGTTTATGTTGTCCTTCAGTTGAATTTTGAGCCAGGTAGGGGTGAATTCCTCTGACTACTTTGGTTTTTGTTGTTGTTGGGGTT
>RSEF01000006.1:26731050-26761186 GCA_003993805.1 Himantopus leucocephalus
GGTCCCTTCCAACCTTAACAATTCTTTGATTCTATGATTCTAATGTCCCCACAGTACTGCGTACTACTGAATCCCCAAACAAGCAGACAGTGTCAAAAGCAAGTTTCTTGTAAATCTTGGGCACAGCTAGCATCCCGGGGGGCGTAAGTAGACCCTGATATTGGTATCCCCAGCTGGGAAACTGAGATTTGAGTCACCTGTCCCCCTCTCTTGGAAGGGTGAGGTGACCTACTGTCAGAATAGTTTGCATTGCCCAGTGTGTACTTATTCTCTGAGTGGTTGGAAGGACTCTGTATTTCTGTGCTAGATGTGGGTGACAGAGGTTAGTGCTGGGGCAGTTCCATAGTCTTCCGTCGATGTTTTGTTCAATACACATTTAAGAGGAGTTCCAGTTTAAATGCACCTAGTAGCATGGATGTTAAACTGAACTTCTACAATTCCTTCAGAAAATCCTACATTCAAAGTACTTTCCTTTTGCTACAAAATAATGCAAATTAAAATGATTAGCTACTTAAGAGAATTGTTACAGAAGCAATTTTAGCTATAGTAATAAAAGTAGAAAAGGGCCTGGGAAGGGCCTTGTTTCTAATTAATAATCTAATTAATATCAGATTAATTAACGAGGCTTTGTCATCAAAGATGACTTTTATCTTTGAGGCTATTAAAGTGTCCTTTAGACCAAATTTCTTGAATATGTCTTGATAAGGCCATCTTTGCTGAGTCAGTCAAGTGCTTGGAATCAAATCAGTATGCTGCCTTATCAAGGATGCATAAAACACCTCTTTGGAAAATTAGAATACATCAGAATCAAGAACACGATAAATATGTCAGATCTTTTAGACAGTACAAATGGGAAGTGAGTAATGATGAGATATAGTTCTTCAGAGCTTTACAAAGGTAATGCTTTTACATAGTGAATGCTTTTGTATTTTCACTGTAGTGAAATGACCAGAGCAGAAAAAGGAGAGACCTTTGTGAAGCCAGACTTAGCTCGGGATTGCCCCTGTTTCATGGCAACTGAACTGTGTCTTGGGTGGTGTCTGCAGGGATGTAATGTCCTAGTCTCAGGTCAGAAGCAGTAAGATAATGATTCAGATGCTGATGTCCTTGCTGAAGCTGCTGGTGTGGATATTACATGCTGCCTGTATAGCTTTCATGTTTGTGCTTCTGTGAGGTACGGTTTCTGCCACTGGGCATCAGCTTTGACTGGCCATGATAAGGATTGCCAGCAGGTCATCAATGGTGTGATGGGGCAAGCATGCAATGAAGGGAAGTGCTAATCCCAGCTTTTGAAGAGGAGCCATTTCACATTTCCTCAGTTCTTTGTTTATATTCTTGATTCTGCCAGCAACCATTGGGAAATCCATATCACATTTCTCTGTTTATCTCTGCTGTCTTCACTTTGTAATGCTATAGAGTGGGTAAGGCACAGCGGAGTCCTGGTACTGTTTGGCACCTACTTCTATTAGTAATTCTCATACACATCCCTAAAGAATAATAACATTTTAAACAAAGAGCACTGGTACATTACAACAAATGATGAACTTTTGATCCCGACCAGGATGAATGACGTCCTTCTCTTCATTTGTACTGCCAGGCTCGTGCGTGAACTTATCTAATCCATTTAGTGCAAGATACACCTTGCCTTGTGCTAGCCATCGAAGAGTTGAGTGTGTGTATTGGTTGCTCTGGTCTCCCTTTAAATTGAATAGAGTAAGACACCTGAAGAGAGCAATACTTCCTGACCTATTTTAGGATGAGTAAGTCATCCTCTGAACTTAACAATCTCTGTGTACAGTTAGAAAATGTGGACAGGCTTGGGAGCTAGAGCTAAACACCTCATTTGTAGGTAGTTAAATTTAAGATGAGATGAACGGCCATGGTATAAAGAAGTGAGTCTTGCAGCTGGGGAAGTAGAGTTATTTTAGTATCACAGTAGGAGGCACCAATCTTTCTTGCTTTAGTGCCTCCTTATTGTGGGCTATTCTGCAGCAGAATATAAAATGACGCTTAGTACCCACCACACCTGCAGCCTGCTTGCTTTGATCACGATCCCAGGTTCTCGAAAAGCAGAGCATACTTTGCCATAGGCTTTTATAGTTCAGGCTCTTGCCTGCCATGAGGAGTGTCCTGGTTCTGGTGGGGATAGGGTTAATTTCCCCAAGGATCTGGCACGGGACACAAGTATTCCATGCCCAGGCTATAGGGGGCAGCTGGCCAGGGAGGGGGCAGGAAGTCCCCGCTCCAGTTGGGAGCGGTGGTACCGTAATCGCGTTTCTACATTCTTCTATCAGTGTTATTGTTGTTGTATTTTCTCTTCCCTTTGCTGTTCTGTTAAACTGCCTTTATCTCAACCCACAAGTTTTGCCTTTTTCTTCCGATTTTTCCCACTTCTATGGGGGGGTTGAGCAAGCAGCCGTGTGGTTCTTTGCTGGCTGAGGCCAAACCACTACAGGCGTTAGGATCTGTCAGTTTGGTTTGTGTTTATCTCTACTTCAGAGGAAAGATTTTGCCATCCTTTGGCAGAAGCAAAATGGCGAGAGAGCTTCAGAGCTGCCTTTTGCCAAATCTGTGTCCCGCAGTAGTTGAAGTATACTGCCTCTAAAAGTCCTAGAGCAGGGAATGTCAGAGTCTGGTGCTCAAAGTGGCCCTTTGGTTTGACCTGGCGTCTCCTACTGCTTTGCCAAGCATTCCTCACTTTCTCTGCCATTCTTTTTTTCCTGCCAGAAAACCCATTTCCTGCACCACCACCCCACCCCACCCCCCCGTGTCTCTAAAGAGGCCCTTGCTAGTTGGGGGGGTTCTATGGTTTATTTTAGATCTGAAACTGCTTCTGCCTTTCCACAGAAATGGTGTATCTGGAGGTAAGGTAAGGTCCGGGTGCAGAAGAGAGAGGAGGTTGGGAAAAGACAGACTGTTCGCTGCTGGTGAATGCTATTTACCCGCCCAATGGCACATTGTTCTGGATAGTCAGTGATTGCTGGTGATACCCAAAGCACCACTGTGTTCCTACAGGACACGTATAACAAGAATCATGCAAACATATGGCTTTCAAATTAGTCCTCACCATCCTTGTAGGCTAAATATACAAAAACTATGTCTCCAGAGACTGTTTGTGCCCATCTGAGTAGTCATCTCTACCAAGGAATGACTGGTGTGAACAGTCCCCCTGCCTTATGGGATGGTGATCAAATGAAATGCTGATGAGCAATCAGCCACTAGAAATGGGACTGATATTCACATCTCCTGGGCTTTATTGCCTGGAAATCCAGAGGTGGAATATTCTGTATCCTTTTGTCCAACCTCTGAGACATCCAGGGTCTTCCCAAAGGCTTGTATTGAATAAACAAGAGAGAATACCTTTCCTCTCAAAAATAAAAAAGAAGAATCTGCAAGAAAAAAAAAAGAGGAAGCCAGTCTTCCTAGTTAGCTCCTCTCTCCTTCATTTTGAACTGCGAATCACAATGACTAATGCGTCATGGCAGCTCATTTTGCCTTGCCAGTCTCCACTGTATATTATAAATGGAAATTTATCAACAAAGGTCATCTTCAAGTCTTTCGGATATTTGGTGATGGGAATTGTCATTAATCAAAAAAGAAAGGGGGTTGAGGAAGGGTGCTGGTATCATAATAGAAATTGGGGTGGGTGTTCTGCTGTTTAGATGACCTGCAAGCTAACAGGAAAAAAATTAATTTTTCAAGAGAAATTACCAAAACTATGATCTGCTTGAACTTCGTTTTCCCCAGTGGGATCTATAGTTTTAGGTACTTCTGAAACTTTGTGGAACTGAAAGTCCCCTAGAACTGATGGGTTATGGTTCCAGAAGTATTGAGAATGTAGAACCTTGTGTATGATGACAGAAAGTGGTTTTATTTAGGTCTTTTTAAATACTCTGGGGTTTTGCTGTTATACTTGGATAGTTGTTTTTTTTCAAGAAAGATCTTCTGTTAAAGATTGGTCTCTGAGGCATCCATGACAAAAGATGCAATTGGACTAGAAAGAGTAGTCATAGAATGATCAGAGATATGAATAGGTTGTACAAGGAGTGGCTAAATAAATGGGGAGTTGTCAGGCTGGGAAAGAATATCTGTAGGGAATATAACAACAATCAGTGAAATCACATATTTTATCAAGTTAAAATGAAAGGGAGCGTCTCTTCATATAGCTCACAGTTGTGGTGTTTTCTTAACATGTGGTAATGAAGTTGCCAAGTTTCCCTGTGGGATTAGACAGATTTATGGAACTAAAAGCCCACTGATGGCTCCTGCACACAAAACCATCACCTTCAATTTAGGAAGTCCATGATATTGCTGTAGGCTGAGAAACTACCAGGAAGCAGTACCATATACTTTCTCAGTTTCTGTTCACTTCCCCAGACTTTCTTTGTTGTCCTTAGTTTTCTTTAGTGGGATGGGGACAAAGGGAGGCAGTTGTTTCTGTTTGTAGTTGTAAAATATTTTGACTCTATATTTATTACGCTTTCTCTAAAATCACGGTTGGATAAAAGCAAGTTCTCAGCACAGAAACTGCTGTGCTCTGCTCAGTGAAAGATTCACAGAGTACAGATACTTGGATTTCCCTGGTTAGTAGGTAGGCAGAGCTCAACACGGCTGTCGATTTTTCTTTGTTTAGGCTTTTTGTTTGTGTTTGGTTTTTGGTGGGTTTTTTTTGTTTGTTTTTGTTTGGGGTTTTTTGGTCAGAAAAAAGTGTCCTTGTGCGTAAGCAGGTCAGCCAGAGAGGCTTGCACTGATAAGCAAGGATCTTTCTGGGAACTGCCTCATTGTAAGTGAAATTAGGCTCCCCTGTTGCAGGCTGGGAGCTGGACCTGGGGTCTCCTGGTTGCCTTGAGGTTGGGAATGAAATAGTCCTGGAGAGGGTGAGAAGGAGAACCCAGGGAGCTGAGCTAGCAGTGACAGGTGGCACCATTTCCATTGCTTCTGGGGAAGCATAGAATTGTCTAGGTTAGAAAGGACCTTGAAGATCGAGTCCAACCATCAACCTAACACTGCCAATACCATCACTAAACCATGTCCCTAAACACCACATCTACCCATCTTTTAAATACCTTCAGGGATGGTGATTCCACCGCTTCCCTGGGCAGGCAGTTCCAATGTTTGATAACCCTTTCGGTGAAGAAATTTTTCCTAATATCCATCCTAAACGTCCCCTGGTGTAACTTGAGGCCATTTCCTCTTGTCCTATTGCTTGTTACTTGGGAGAAGAGACTGAGCATTGCTAGACTTGCACCCATTCCCTGCTTTGGCAGTGATCGCCTTGCCTTTCCAGAGCTCCAGCTGGGGCTGGATTAGCTGCAGGGCCAAGTCCGTGTTTCTGTCCCAAGTCAGACTTTGTCTGGGCTCTGGGCTCATGAGCAGCCCTAAGAGGGGAAAGGTTGCTGCTTCTCTCTTTTGCATCTAAACATGAAAAATGGTTTGGGAGAGGGGGATGTTCAGCCACCACCAGCCATACTCACCAAAAGCCAGGAACTAGTCTAAAATGTTCAACGAGGAAAAAAAGGAATAATCTCAGAGAGGCCGGGCCAGAGCGTGCTAAATGACTGATATCCTTTTGAAAAGGAGCAGCCCTCTGCCCTGCCTCTGAGTTAGTGGGACCAGCTTCCCACGTGGTGCCTGTGGGGTTGGCCTGGTTCCTGATTTAGGACTCTGTTGGTGCAAAGCAGCGTGGTGGGGTTAGTGCTGAGCTGGCTTTTGCCCGAGTCCTGAACCCCCTTGCTGGGGCTACCGCAGGGGGTGGTCAAGCTGGACTCTGACTCAGTAGGAGTCTCTCCTCAGTGTGTCACAGCTTCAGAAAGGCCTTTATCTCAGGGAGGGTAATTTGAGGGGGAGGAAGGGGAAGGGGAGAGACAGAAACGAATTGTTTCACAAGCAATGGAAGTTTGGCAGCCTGACTTCTTGTGTTGTGCAGTGGGGTTCTTTGTAGTGTATTAATATGTGAGCTGTGTTTGGATGTTTTCCCGCAGCTGGATGTTCAGAGAGATGTGCCTGCTCTCATGTCTCATGGGATTTGGTTTCATGCTGCCACTTTTCTCTGAGCGCTAATAAGTTAGCTCTCCTTTTGCTTGGATGCTGGTTTTCATGAAACTTGTAGAAACTTTGTTCCTCTCGGGTTTTTGTTTCTCTGTCAAACTGGGAGAAAATTGGCCAATGGGTAAAAACAAGAAGTTGTTTGGGGGGTATGGAGAGACAGGCACACTGCAGGCAGACGGTTTGCAGGCATGTGAGAAGAGAAGCAAATGTTAATCTGGGCTCTATGTGTTCCTGTTGCTCTCTGAAGTGCACAGAGAATTGGGATATTCTGCTCATTTAAGCAGAGCTGTGCCCCACGCAGTTCTCAACGTGGGGCTGCAGGTGTGTGTGTAGTGGGACTCTGATCTGGAGATGAATGCATAAGCTGTAGTATTTTAGGAAAAAGGCTGAGAATCTAAAATTGAAACCATACCCGCTCCTTCGCCACACACAGTTGGGGAGAGTCACAGGCGCAGAGGGGAAACCACCTGACAGGAGAGTCAGTGGCACACGTACGCTCCAGGAGGTTGACTTGTCCCTCCCAGCCATCCAGTGCCAGCATGTGCAGCTCTTTTTCTCCTGAGAGACTGATACATATTTTATACCCTATCTCCATAGCTGAGTAGCTGAGACTGCGAACAAACAAAACCTCCTTCCTCTGCCTGACAGAGCTCTGAGATGGAAACCATCTGAGGGGAGGACTCCTCTAAAATCTATTCAGATGGCATTCTCTCTGCCTCTCCACACCTCAACTTTGTATCCCCAGGATGAGGAAGTCTTATCACAATATTAAACATGGATTTTCTTAGCTCTCAGTGCGCTTGAGTTATGACCAGGCTTGGCAGAGAGAAGCTTCTCTGCTTGGGTGTGCCCCTTGAGCCCTGCTCTGCCAGGCTGTGGGACAGCACTTGCAGCAATGGTTAAAACACATCATGGCCCGTCAGGGAAGGGCAGTGGAATCAAGCAGGTGATTTTCTTTCCCAACTGTTTATAAAGAGTACGATTATGGGAGAATTTGCAGTCTCCCAATAAATTAATTACATTATAAACCTTGCTTTTCCAAAGGGAATATGTAGAATTTGGTGCCACAGCCTGTTTAAGGGAAGCCCACGTTTATTTGGTTATACGAACATGACACTTGCATTGGACTGGATCAAGTCTTTCTACATGTTAACCAAGACTAGCAAAGAGATTCTTCCTCATGGCTGGTAGGAACTGATACTTATAAAACCCAAAAAGCTGAATTGGAGTAGACAAAGGTCCATTCAAGACCCCTTGAGTTTTATTGCTTTTTTACTGTGCAGCCTTTCTTGGGGTATTTCCAGCAGCTTGGTTTGCAGGATGTAAAGAAGGATAGAGAGGACAATGAAATGTTGTAAGATCAATGTATAAGGACATGTGGGACAAAATGCATGGACTGAGCTTTTACAGGCTTTGTATATATAGCCAGAGTCCATTCCGCATTGTGACAGTTTCTGTGCTGCCAGCAGTGTAACCAAGTGTAACAATTTGTTTTATGAAAGCATTGTTAATAACACTTTTATGTATACGTGTGTGTGTGTGGTCAGAAGCAATCTGCAAATATCAACTTGAGGCTGAAGGTAACAAGAGCCTTTCAAGATGATGACACTTCAGTGATGGCTTCAGTGGAGCAACCCAGTGGAGAACCAGCCTGGCAGGATCAGTTGGCCATAAAAGGCCCAACCAAAGTTAAAGCAGGCATTTGGGGTGTGACTCATGGACAGGGTCTTTTGTATCACTGAATTTTTTGTCATTTTGCTATAGCTACAACCTTTCTTCCACTCCACTCCTTTAATAATGTGCTTTGAAGTGGATCCTATTCTGACCAGAGGAATGGGAGAAAACATGCTATCCAGTCTGCTTGTCATGTCAAGCAACTGTAAGGACACGTGGGCTAGTTAATTTGCAGTTAGAAGTCTTTGACTGCAAAGATAAGTAATTAGTAAAGGAGAAAGGTTCAAGATGATATTAAAAGCTGAGCCAGAACTGTTCTGTTCCACCTGTGGGTCACATCTCTTCAGATGTTCAAGCTTGGATTGCTAAAATTAGGCCGCCAGCATTTTTGTTGTTGTTGTTATAAATACTTGTTTTCAAGTTACGCAGTTTGGTGGTAAGGGTTTGAGTATCGAGCCATACACTAGATGATTACAGAAGCTGAAATGGCTAATTGTAGATGCCTGCTTTTGAAAAAATGAGCGATTACCTATGCAAGCTTTCAGTTTCTTCATCTCTAGAGTAGAGATAATATTTCCCAGTATGGCCCTTGGGACTTTGTTAGTTTGAATGGATTAACACGAGACAAAAGCTTCAGGTTCTTTCGATGGGAAAGAGCTATGGAAATACAGTATATTATTGTGATATCCTTTGAGACTTTTCTGTGAAGCCAGTGGTGACTGTCATGATAATAAAGAAAGCCTTAGAGAAGCTAACGAAATAATGATCCTACTTCCTTTCTAGCTATTCTTTGAAAGGGCAAATGCAATGAGTGATAATGGTTTAATGAGAAAGAGTCATTAGGGCATCCAGCCTGCATCTTTAGAAGTGCAAAGCATTTTGGGAGATCTGAAAATGACTCGGAGAACAAAACCAAAGTAGCTCTGTCAGAATATTAAACTGTTATTTGTATTCTCTTTGAATGCTGATTGAAACCAATGATCTCTTTCCCTGGCTGGTGGCTGGTACGTGTGTAGTCACGAATGTGGCTTGTTCGGAGCTTCAGTACTATTGGAAGGGTGAGATCAAGGCAGTAGCTCAGTGCTTGCCCTCTCTGTGTTACCTTCTGCTTGGAGCTTAGTGTTACTTGAGGATTCCTGACCTGTTGAATTTGCATGTATAGGAGGCCTCATGTAGTGGAATTAATTGGCCTGGATTATTCAGTTTTATTAGTCGAGCTGCTTCAGTTTCAAGCTTGGCTGGAGGGGGAAAGCTGCTAGGTTTCTTGTGTGGTATTGATACCTAGCGAGACAAGAGCTTCAGATTTAGGATCCAAGGATGGGAAAGTGCTACAGAAATACAGCACATCATTGTAATATCCTTTGGGATGCCTCTGTGAAGCCCAGTGAGTACCAATACTATGCAGTAGTACAAAAGAATATTATGTGTAAATAGAGCTAGTATTAGCTCTGTTTTAGTATTAACGAGCTAAACCAGAACGCAAGGAAGTTAAGACGTGAAGCACCTCTGACTGATGAGTGTTCAGAGGAGGAAGCTTGGTTCAACCCATTTAAGGAAAGAACCAGTTTGCAAAACATTTAGGAATTGTGCTTAAAAGATGCACAGAAGCAAATGCGTTGGAGGCACATCAGTGATAAAACAAGCTTTTGGCTTCATGGGTTCTACTACTTGGAAGCCTGAAACCAGCCATCTGGTTTTGTGCCATGGCCCTTTTGGTGTCATTCTGGACTCCACTAAGCAGCAAGGAAGCCGCTGGAGCTCGGTGCAGATCCTGGCACTGCTTAGTTTCTGCAGCCACTTGACTGGGCACAGTGGCACTGTTCACTGATGCCAGAAGGGTGACTTGGGCCATTTCTCTGCCAGACAGACAAGGAGCAGAGGATTGGTCTCAGGCAGAACCACAAAGCTGCAGATGCTGGAGGCTTGCTGAACTTAAAAAATCAGAAAATTACTGGAGCTAATTACTGGGAAAGGTGTTGAATTGCTACACGTTCTCTACTCATCTGTTTACTAAAACCCATTATTAGAGAGGAGGGCAGGGGCCATGAATTCTCATCTTAACGAAATCATAGGTATGTCCAGGTAGGCTTTTTGTGAGGGTCTTTCCTTGTCCACCTGATAAGGATTGTGTTTGCTCTGTCTATATGATAGAAGCTGTGTAGGGTCAGGAGCCAGGCTCTCCCCACTGGTTGGATGGGGTGGGTGGGCTTTTCATGCAGGCTGTGACACCCCTCCTAAAGCAAGCTGGTGCTGACCACGCTTCAGGCATGGGATCCTGTACTAGGTAGCTGTTGATTTGTTCTGGTAGGAAAAATCTTGTTTGTTAGGAAAAATCAGAGTACGAAAACCGCACAGAAACAAGCGGGGCAAAGTGAGGTTTCAAACATGCCCACAAATGAGGAGGAGGAAGCTACAGAAAACCCTCTGTGACGAAGCAGCCCTTTTCCCCAGTCACGAATGGGTAATGCCACCCCCAGATCATCTGCTCCTCCGGGTGGGATTTGCTAGTGTAGGGGCCTGAATCTGTCTCTGTAACTCAGAAAAATTAAATGCCTGGCACAAAGTAGGATGGGGGTGACTGTGAGGACTCAAGATGCCAGTTTAGGTACATTTTTATCTAGACATGAGTTCAGCTGTTACAATTCTGAGCCACATTTAAATCTCCATCTCCGAGTCAAAAATCAGCCTACTTAAATAAAACTGTTGTTGATGGGTTTAATTTGGATTCTTCTGTTGGATTTCTCTGAAAAGAGAATATGTGCTAAGTATGCTGCTGAGATCAGAGTCCTCTCAGGTGGATATCATTTGCAGTCCCACACTGGCACATGAGAGCAGAGCCTGCCCCCAAAGTCCATCTTCAGGGGTGCACCACAGCTACCCAGGTGCATAGGATCAATTGATGCAGAGACAGACCCTGCCTCAAAGGACTCAAGTTTTCTTCTCTTTTCTGCTGGCTGCCCTGAATGAAATACAAAAGCTTGAGTTTAAGGGTAATAATGCTCAAGCTGTAACTCTGAGCACCTGTTCACACAGTCATTTCCTTCCCAGAGCTCTAATAACCACATAAACTCTTTTTGTGTCTCCTCTTTTCTCCAGGTCAACAGACTATGGCACTACCTATGAAAAGCTAAATGACAAAGTAGGCCTGAAGACTGTGCTGAGCTACCTTTATGTCAGTCCCACTAACAAGAGGAAGGTAAGGGAGAGCCATCGAGCTTGTAGCTATAGAAACAAAATTACGGCGTTCTGTTCACTCCGAGAGGAATTATGATCCTAAAGTGAAATCCGTCGGTAATTCACAAGAGTTTGAATTTGTTGTCTAAGTTGCACTAGTGCAATTCCATGGAATCCAGTAGAATTATGCCTGTTTTTTTGTGATAGGGATGGAGTCCTTAATCTCCTGCTGAATGTGTTAGAGAAATAAAAGGGTTGCTTTTCTTTGCTTCTGCCTGTTAACACCTTTAAAGGAGCTGAACTCACACAAACATTTCTGGGCCTCTTGCTTACACTGGCTTTGGCTACTACACCTTTCTCTGCCTTCTCTGTCTCCTTATTATTAGAAATACTGAGTAAAAGGCATTTATTTCTGCATTTGACTCTTTTCCCCTTCATGCTTTCCCTAGTTAGAAGTTGGAGCTAAAGATGTAAATGACATTTTCATTGGTTACATCATGTAAGGGGGCTGAAAGCAGAATATGCCTGGGAGAGTGGGTGGGGGACCTAAGATTTGATTTGAATGTGTAGGAGAGAAGATGAGGTCAGAGCTTTCAAACCCCCGGCTCACGCTGCCCACGTGATGCAATTAGGGCTGCAGCTGGCTCACACAGCGCAGCCCAGGAGTTACTATTCAGTGCCTTTTTGGTTTAAAATTATTGCCTGTGTTGATTCAAGGGAGATAGTGGGACAAAGACGCTTTCAGCTACCCACAGAAATCAATGTGGGAGGGCTGCAGCTTGTAGCTAACTGCTGCCAGTGGAGTTGTGTTTGGATGGGGTGCAGCCCATTCAGCTTGATCCCTTCCAAACTGCCCATCTCCTGTCTCCATCGATAGGTTTCCAAACTAGTATTTTGCTGCTTGTACTGTTCTTATTACTGTTATTGTGTTTTCCATCACTGGTCAGTCTACAGAGGTTTCAGGATTGATGTTTATTTTGGTGTATGCAACCTTAAGGCAGTCATAGCTCTGATTACTATCAGCAACAATATGTGTGTGTTTGGATGTATAGAGGAGAGGAAGAATGCAGTGAGCAGGGGTCAGCTTATATTTTTTTTCTGATGCAGAAGCTGAATTATTGTGACAATTAGCTTGACTTTGTTTTTCTGAGCAAAATGAAATTAAGATATTTCATAATGAGCTCTCCTGGCCTTTGCACCCCTCCCATATCCAATATGGTGGGCACTGAAGAGTTAATTCTTCTTCATTCTGTTTCCAAAGCAACTCTGCCCACCTAAAATCAGAGGCAATATGCTCGGTTACAAATCCTACGTCACTGGTGTAAAGTCTCCCTCACAAATTGGAGTACTAGGATGTATGATTATCTTCTAGCAATTTCTCAAGCTATCGAGCTTTACAGATTAGCAGTCTTTTCTCTCTCTTTTTTTTTTTTTATTAATAACACCTACATGCAGACCTGTCTTTACCTGCTGTTTTCTTATTTCAGATGACAGATTTTTTTAAATGTTTTTTTTGGTCTTAGGTCTTAAGGAAATGATTTCTGGACCTGTCTGTCTGTCTTCCCTCTTCTCCTCCCTTCTGAAAAAGCTTTTGAAATGGACAGACGAGCTGTAAGGAAAACCTGTAGGAAACCAGCTTCAGTGCTGGCTGCTGTGGGAACAGCTTTTCATTCTTTCTGCCTCTGCCAAATATATGGTCGCCTTTACTGTGCATGGTTAAACAGCTGCTGTGTCTGAACCCAGAGCTGACTCTGCTTTGTTGACCATCAAAGCAATTCCAAACATCCACACAGCATTTGAAAATGCCTGGAGAAGGTGTCACTGGATTAGAGTATCTGGGATTTGTCAAATTCAGTATCAGGTTTTTTGTCCTGCCACCCCTTACAGATTCATGAGGTTGTGCACTGCAAAAAATGCACTTGGGTTGTAATCTTGTCCAAGTCACTCTGGGTGAATATTGTTACAGTGGCCTGCAGAGTAAGCATCGTGGTTTTGATGAGCTCCTGAGGACAACCGCCGATACTGAATCACAAAGCAGTAGGTGAGGTGAATCAATTGCACCCCAGTAGAAAAAGTCCCAGTCCCTTGTGTTTCACCTCTTACAGCACAAATGCTGGCTAGTTGAACACAATGCAGTGGCCTCTTGTGAGCCTCAAAAACAGGACTTTAAGGCAATAAACAGGGAGAGAGATACCAAAAGTAACACATGTGCACAGGGCCTGGGCTCACACAGTGAATTGTGCAGACCCTTTCTGGGCAAGATATTTTCTCCTGAGGCATTAGCTCCCAGGTGGTGATTGGACCCTGCGTGCCTCGCAAGCTCCTGTTGATTTTTGATGGGTTTGCACACTGTTGCTAGTCCTGTCTGCTCATTAGAGCTTAGAGGATTAGCAGTTACTTGGAGGAGGGGAAAAGCTTTCCGTACATTCATTTCTAATTGATTTACTAGTGAGAAGGATAATTACCTCTCAGCTACCCCGCAGAACTACAGTGGGAATTACCTGTCAAATTTCTTTGAAGACCCAAAATGCCTCTCTTCAGCTGTTAAATAGGAATTATGCATTCAGCCAAATGCCAGTTATATAAACATCATTTACCTGAATTGTGGCATAACCCTAGGCTCAATTATGAGGCAAGAGGATTTAAATGCTGGCTTTTTTTTCTTTCTTCTTTTAAAATAAAAGCTTTTTGTTTCTACTTTCTTTTTTGAAAAATTTTGGTTGGAATATTGTAAGTTTTTTGGCAGATTCTGCTGTATTTGTCTGTTCAGTGCTGTGCCAGGTCATGGTGGGACACTGATTTCTCAATACCAACATCTCTGCTTGTCGCAATATGGGGGATCACACGAGGCCAGAGTTGAAAGGCAGAGGCTGAGCAGCTGCGTGAGGCATGGCTACAACCCATGGTCTGGAAACCGGTGTCATTCCCTTTGTCTCTTGCTCCCAGGAAAGCCATACCTGATGCACGCCTTACCCTCCTGAATTATGGCACTCCAACACCCTCTTCTTACAAAGTTGATTCCTTTCTAGAAGAAATACTGACCCTAATGTAGGAATGATTTGGTGACATTCTGGAACATGTACTACAAGTGGAGGTCAGGCTTGATGACCTAATGGCTCTTAAGGCCTTAAAATATTTAATTCTCTTTGAGTTTTTTTTCTTCCCCCAACAAAGATAATGTCTGAGCATCTGTTATGTAACATTGATGGCAAAAGCAAGTCCCCAGTTAGCTTCGTGTATCACTGGCCTTCCTCTTTTAAGCTATAAACTCTTGTTTCAGTTTGGGTTATACATCTAGTCAATTTTATTCATTTCATGTTCTTTTTATGGTTCCTTCTAAGCTGCTCCCATGTGTGTCTGCCATCCCTAATTGGAGAGCCCCAGCAGGGTGTTGAATATTACCCTGTCTGTATTTGGTGTCTTGCCAAGTATTGAAATGTCTTTCCTGACACAGCAGACTGGAAAATGCTGGAGCAGCCTGGAAGCAGCTGGTCCCTCAGTCCTGCCCTTTGCTCCTTGTGAAACACATCAGTCTCTAGTACTTGTAACTGGGCAGAATCCACCATGGAGAGATCATGTCTTTGTGCCTGAAGAGGGAAGAGGTCTCTCTGGTTATCATCTCTCTGGTTATCACGGTGATAAATCCAGGACAGCCTTGGTTTTCCTTGGGCATCTCTTGGCTGTGCTGGTGTTTGGCACTTAGAGGCTAAATTTAGTCTATGGATGTTCCTTAGTTTTACACGTTGCCACTGGGAGATACCAACCCTCCGCATGCACTGAGTTAACCAAGGCACAGAGCTGTGTAGCCAAGACTGAGCTGAGGTGGCTTTGGCTGTGTCCCTACGTGGTGCTGGGCAGAGGCAGGGCTGGGTCCCACAGCGCCTGCTCCTACCTGCTGACCCAACCTGCTGATGGCTGGTTTGGGAGCTGAGATAGGGGATGTCCATTTCCTAGAAATGGAAAGAAATTAGAAGGTATTTGGAAAACACGCTTTGCCGTTGTGTAATTTGAGGTTTGCAGTTATAATTAAATCAATATAGCAACACGGAGATGCCAAAGGAAGTTTCTGAGAATACTTCTTCCCAGCTATGATTCCTCTTGCCTCTCAAGTATCATTGCTAGTGATCAGGGCCAGCTAGGTGATGTGAGAGCACACACAATTTGAAATGAGACCACCCTGGAGTGCCAACATAAGGAAACAGTCAAGGAGGCTGCAGCCCATTGTGAATCCATAACCTCTGGATGCACTGGAGCTGGAACGCTTCCTGCGGTGAACCAGGACCACTTCATCTTCCTGTGGACCAGTTGTGTTGCTAATTCCTTTCTCCTAAGAACTAACAAGCTCAGGGTTTCGCCACACTTTGCAACTGCCCGTACAGTCTCTGCTGCTGGGAGCTGAAACTGCCAGACTTGTATCTGCTCTCCTGCAGATGCTTGGACTGCTCCTTCTTTCACTTGCACACTAGAGACTTTCATTTGGATCAGGAAAATCTGCACTGAGTTCTCCTTAATACTATGAAATTCCAGGTGATCGTTAGACCTAGCAGTCAGACAACTGAAGTCCTGGGGGCTATGGCTTTCTTAAGAGTTACTGTTTTGAGCCCTGGTGGGAAGCCAAGTGCCTGCAGTTTTGACACTTCTACCACCATGAAGATGCTCTAATAGGCAGAGCGTATTCCAGGGCACATCTTCCCCTTCAGTGCATCTGCCCACCCGGTTGTTTGCCTGAGAGACCACACGAGAAGCATCTGCTTTGCCCAGTTAACACATGGGTTGCAACAAGCCCGATAATTCTGTGGTGAACTTCAGAAAGGAGAAACTTTCATATTTGTTTAGCAGCACCCCTTCCTTACGCTTGAATGGGATTTAAGGGCAGATGCTTGAGTGCTCAGAAAAGACGAGATTGCAAAATGCACAGCTCTGGCTTTTCTACCCTGTAGCCTCTTGTTTGTCTTTAGGGATATGACAAAAGACTGCTTACTCTCTGCTGGGCAGAGATCTCGGTTCCCTGCTGACCTTTAATTTAATGCTATGTTTTGGGCATTAGTTACATTTTACTAGAGGCAGATTTTCACAGCAGTCTGGGAATTAGAATTGTTTATTTCTTCCAAAGCACTAAGGGAAAAAGTCGCTTCTATTTTAATAAGAACATTTCTCTTGACTTTTTAAATTCCCATTTTCTTTCTATCCCATTTTTTTTTCTTTTTGGTTGTTGAAAACTTTCTGTTAGGAAATTGGATAATTTCCACAAAAAAATAAGCTTATGATTCTTTGACTAACCGCCTGCTCTTCAAAATGGCACAGTTTGGAGCTGAAGTGCTGCAAGTCCCTATTTTCTCGTGTGAGTTGGTCTGTTGGGTAAGATCTCCTCTCCCAAGAACATTTACTTTCTTCTTGGTTGTCAATAACAGGATTCATTTTAGAATTGATGCCTCACAGAGGGATGCAAAGTCCTTCCAAATGGTGCAGAAAGATGAGAGCGGAAGTCCCGTGTATGTGAAGCACTGCTCCTTTCAGGCACTGAGGTGCCATTTTGAATCTCAAGGAACTGTTGTTGAACCATAGATTTCATGTATTACTTTTTCCATGAAATGTTCTGTGAAGAGTGCATATTCTTGGTGAAGGCGTTATTTAGTTGAAAACCCAGTTTTCACTATGAAACTTTTATCTCTTCCCTTGGGATTCCTGTGGAGGTTGAGAGGATGGAGTTAAAAAGCATTTAAAAGAAAAAGAAGAGAGGAAAAAGGAAGAGAATGACAACTCTGACAAAATCGAACCAAAAAGCACTTGCCTGTATATAGTATTGCTCAGATGAGATGTGGATAAACAGGAGGTCCTGATTGCATTTAAGATCCGGGGTGACAGTTCTGATGTCTTAGAAATACCTTCCTTCATGACTTTGCTTTGCAATTCAATTGGATGCAGTCATCTTTAGCTTTTCTCCTGCACTGTTACCAGCCATCGTTGTTGTAAGTGATAACTTGAAGAATTAAAAGGTCTGTAGTCTTTTATGCTGACTCTCTGCACAGAAATATCACCCAGGTGCAGTGATTGAAATGAGGATTCCCCCCGTTTTTCCCTTATACCGGAACTGAAGCATTAGAGATTTTATTTATAGATAAAGCCTCTAGCTAAGGGATTTGAACAGTAGTTGCAAACTGCATAAAGCAGAAATAAAGTTACAGTGCTCAGTTAAAGAGCTTTGAGAAAAAGGTTTTGCAGAGTAGTTTCCCAGTTGTCAGAGTCAAAATGGAGGGGCAGTCCAAATCACTGAAACTATAAAAGCCAAAGGCATGCCGCACCTCTCATACCTAGTCACGCCTCTGAACGCGGCCCAGCAGAATGAGAAATGTTTGGAAGTATTTGGAGAGTCAGAAGCTCTGAAAGCTGAATCTAATTAGATTTGTTTGTTTCTGTGCAGCTTCTTGGGGATGAAGCACAGCAACTGTTTATGAGCTGGCAGAGAGCAGTGCTGCGTTGCATTTCAGGTTAATGAAGGAAGAAGTTAGTTGTGACTGTAATATTAAGATTGCAGAGGAACGCATCTACCTGACTGGAAACTAACTAGTACATTGGGAGTGACACCTCCTCTTACAGGAGCTGGAGATCCTAAATGAGCACAAGTCACTTTGACCTCCTTTTTATTTCTTCTTGCTCATTTGGAGAGTAACTGAGAGCAAACCCTGTCCTGGCTTTGTGTATCTCCAAAGGGAATTCCTCAGCTGTGATCGGAACCTCAGGGAAGAACCACGCTCCAAAGTGATTTTGTTTTTGCCTTCATTTCTTAGTTAATTTGATCCCAAAGGGAATTCCACAGCATTTTGTTTTCTCCTTACTCACCAAATGTGTGATAGGCTGATGAGGTGGAGGTTCCAGCGTGCACCTGATGCTTGCCAACCCGGCCTGAACCAGGCTGCCGTCCTTTGCCACAGCTCCCATTAGTCATCTGCTGCTTTTTCCTAAGATTGCATCCCAAGCTATCGGTGAGGAACTGAGCTCTGGAGTATCCTAAAGCTGTTTGGCAGATGGAAGGTTTCTTTGGACCCTTTTTCCTTATGCTGACTGTGTGATAAACAGCATGTGCTGCAAACTGGCACTTGCTGATGTGATCTCAGAGAATGTATTTGTAGCACAAAGGGAGCGAGGCTGTTAGAGCCACAGGGCAGGAGTGATAGAACCAGTTGTTTCTACTGTCTTTTATCCCTAATCTTGTCCTTCGGCCCAATGAAATACAGTTACTAAATAGCTCTTGGTTTTGCAGCTGCCATTAACAGGCACTAAATTCTCTGAGCTGCAAAGACAGTTGTAATCGTCTCTTCCTGCGCCCCTTCTCTGGACCCATTGAACTGCGTATAATGTTCCTGTGCTTCTCAGCACTCCAAAAACCATGCCACTCAGTCCAGAGCCTATGTGGGCAGAACCCGCCTACTGCTGTACAGGAAAGGCTGCAGCTCTAAACCACAGCATCTGGATTAGCTGAGCTCAGATTTGTCTGCTCTGGTTATACCAGGGGGGTGTACAACTGTGACTGCGATCTGGTTAACATGGCAGTGTATTCTGTCTTGTAAATACGCTTCAGGGACTGTCACTGTCAGTCTCCAGTTTAAATAGGGGAATAAAGATGGCAATGAAGAAGTAATATTTCTCTTCGCTTACTGATGAAGCAAAGATGACTTCCCCAAGGTCACCCACAACATCCATGGCAAAGTCAAGAGGATATGTGACATGAAGTGTTTTATCTACAAGGTGCGGTCTTGTGAGCTGTTGTGCATGGGATTCTTTCTACTTGTCCAATTAATTCAGCTTGAATTTGTCACCTGAGAAAGAGAATTTTTGTAAATATTTGCAGAACCATGACCTGAAACTGTGTGAAAAAGATCTCTTGAGTTATACATGTGTTGTAACACTTGGAGAAGACTTTAGGAATTCTCCTTTTGAAGGGATTTTTATTGTTTCTCTTGAATTCAGAAAAGCCTTGTTTTCTCTGACCTTTCCTGTATAAGATATATAGTTTCCTGATGCTGGATGACTGAGTTTATTAGTGTTTTAAACTTGGTTCAACATCAATGAATGTAAGGTGTTGAGATGTAAAGGCAAAATATGAATGTTATTAGAATACTCTTAAAATATAGGGTCTTCTCCAGTGTGCCCAAATAGACAGGGGGGGGTTGGTGTTGGATTTTTTTTTAATTATTATTATTATTACTATATTTGGGAATTGTGCCTCCTTCTGGATCTTTGTAGTCAAGGGGCTCTTGTGAGAGAGTGCTCTGCCCTGTTGCAGCCTCGACTGTGGGGTCTGCCATGTCAGATGCCCCTCTGGGACCTGACCTGACCTGTAGGCTCCTGTACTTAAAGAAAGAATGAACTACTATCTGTTTGCAGGTTTTAATTTTACTACTCTGACTTGACATAAATCATAGAGATAAATGGAGGTCGTATAGCATCTGTGGTCTGGGATGTGACCATTTGTCAGCACAGACAGTACAGAATTGGGACCCAAGCTTATGAGGCATCCCTAATGGAAGTTTTCTCTCTTCTTAAGGAGAGGCAATCTGATCATTGTACTCCAGGCAAGGCTGTCCCTCGGATGCATAAACATGAAAACTGGAGATTCTTGGGGCTTTTTCAGTTACTTCTCTGAAAAAGCAGATACATTAAAAAAACCAAACAAAAAACCCCCAAACCCCAGTGAACCTCACCTACTACTCATCAGCTGTTTCTAAAAATAAACAAAATTGAGATAATTAACAAAATGCTCCCGTATGGCATTATTTAATGGGGGTGGAGGGGAGAGGATTAGAAGAGAGATGGGTATCTGTTTCTGTTTATACCTATCTTAAAGATACTACGTGGAAAGCCATCGTTTCAGTGTTCCTGAAGAAAAAACTTCATATACTATGAAATTCCAGAATTAGGGTTGCCTGTGTGTGCCTTGATGCATCTGCATTTCATGTCTTTGTCCTTACACATTCCAAGAGCTTTCACTTGCATTTTTCATAGGTTTCTGAAGCCATTTAATTCACATTTGGTTAGTGCTGAGGTAAGTATTGAAAGCGAATGGAAACCTAATGCAGGGTTTAATTAATAAAGATAGGGAATAAAATGAGGGCTGTCTAAGTTGGCTTTATGAAAAATGTTTTGTCAAATAAATGTCACTTTAGTCTTCACAGATTTTGCAAGTCTGGCTGATAAAGCATGTAGACACAAGATGTATAAGTAAAATAAAACAAAGCAGTCAGACACCTGCTATGTTGTTTATCCACCAAGGACTGGAATTATGATCCTGAAATCCCTCCTTAGATGCTGCCTGGGGCTTTGGGAAAAAATTGGCCACTTGAATGAAAGCACAGATTTTAGGGGCAGGCAAATCAGAATTCAAACCCTTTGGACTTGACTTATTTACCTTGCACATTTACGTGAGGTTGTTTTGTGTGCAAGAACTGAGTGGGTGACCAGTGTTTGTTTGGCACTGTTTGTGATGGTAAATGTAGGTATCTACTGCTTTAAATATACAATTTCCAGCCCCATCATCCTAAAAAAACCCTAAGATTGGTTGAGGAGGGCATCACTGCACTTCATTGTCTACTGGAGTGGCTGGAGAGCTAGATTGTAGGGGGGAAAGATGGTAGAAACCCAAGCCAATACGTCAGGTTTTTTTTTTTTTATAGGACTTACAAATAATGTTTGGAGAAAAAAGGCCAGTTATCAGGTAAGACTCAGACTGGCAGGATACTAGTACACATCTGTTCCAGGGCTGCCTTGTCTGGCTTCTACAGTCCACCTCTCCTGTTGCTCTCTCTGCCTGCTTGACCTTGTATCGCTAGAGTCGGAGCCCTACAGAGCCTTAGGGATTGTACGAGGTCGTAAAGAGAGGAGACGGGGTAAAACTGGAAAGGTCACATCCACGTTTAGGTGTGGACTTCGCAGAGTTGGCTGTCAGTATTAAATAAAGAGTCAGTTTGCTCTAATTTAGCCAGCAAGTGCTAAAGGACAGATCAGAAGTTATAATATCCCCCATGATAAAGCCGCAGTTTTGTCACTAAGCGTGGCCATTGCTTTTATGAAGTGGGCAGAGCAGACCTGTGTGAGCTTTCAGAGTGCCCTGCCTCGGTTACAGGGTCAAAGAGGGGCTGTCAGGATGCATCACCTTGTAAGGGGCTGCCTGTACTTAACAGCCAGCCTGTTGGCAGGGCGATCACAGCTGCAGGTCCTGGTGTAGGGCAGGTTTATGAGACTTCCTTCCTTTCTCCACCCTCCCTACCTCTCTATGAAACATGGCCATCGCCTTTACTGCTGCTGCTCCAATAATATATTAATTTATGAAGTATGAAAAATGAGGTAGTTTTGAATTAACGAGGAGGGGAATGGTGCTTCACAGACAGCAGGATAATCAATCAATAATAACGAGTCAGCATGTCCTGTTATTAAAAAGGAGAAAAAATAATAGAGTGGGTGGAGAGCAGCTCTTGGAAAAGGGGCATGTGGGTCCTTTCGGAGACTGCATAATGCTCTGACCTTGATCTTTAGTGATAAGAGCTGCTTCACCTGGACACAGTTATTTTTCTTTGAGGAAAATCCTTCCCCCAACCCCCAAACCCACTAATCTGTGGCAAAATATCTTTTTATTTCATTCTTTGCCAAAGTGAAGAATAGAGAAATTCAGCATTACTAATTGAGTGAATTCTTATTTTTAATAGAGTAGATCAGCAGAGTCTGCAGGGTACATGCTCACCGCAGTTTCTGCAATATATGCATACCTGCCTCTTACAGTGTAAATGCAGTAACTCTAATTTCAGCTCTGATGTGATCAATTCTGTGTACAAAGCACTGTGAATCCTGGAAGCCTTTGTGTGGCTGTGTTAGGAGCAGTTTTTCTTTGCCACGGAGCTTGGCTGGGCTAGATCTTAGAGAAACACTTCAGCACATCTCAGAGTGCTTGAGGCTTCTTTTTGCAGTAGCCAGAGTTCATTGCCTTTGACCCTATCTGTCCCAAAATGCCTTTTTTCATTGTATACAGACAGATGTTGCTGGGCTCTGAAAGTAATGATAGGGATTTTCTAAGTGATGCACAGTTGCAGTTAGAGGAAACTCAGGCTGTAGTTTTCTTATAAATCTGGGGACTCAACACTTAGCCCGGTCCTTATGTCTCTGTCTGAGGAGAGATTGGTGCTCCCTTTTGCAGCAGGCCACACAATATTTTAATTCTCTGGTGCAACAAAACAGGTTGTCCGTTTTCTGACAAAAAAGCTTATCTGACATCTTTAGCCTCCCTTGGAGCCATTCCATGGCAGGCCAATGTGATTCTTAAAAAGGACTGCATGAAAGCAACAAAACTTACAAAGCAGCCGTGCTCAGAGACGTGAGTGGCAATGGAGTGGAGTCAATGAACATAGTGCTCAGGACCTGGAAATGGGTGGAAAGATGGAGTCCGCTTGTCAATTTTCTGATTTTGCCAATTGATTCCTAAACCAAAGTGCCAGGGTTGTACAGCAGAGAAAACCTTTGTCCCCTCTTCCAATTCCCTTTCCTCTTACACTAATTCTTTAGGACACTGCAGTGATCAGGGCTCATGTCTGTGTGTGGAAGGATACGGAAAGGAAAGGATGTGATTTTTCGTAAGGTGACCCTGTTGGACTAGGACATAGTGGCTGTGGTTCACAGTCACTAGGGCAGTCATTCACCTCCTTGGTGTGTAATTGCAGACAAGGCTTCTACCATAAACCTGCAAGGACTGTATCATTGGGAGGTAATTTTGCAAATGTAATGGAAAATGCCAAAGCCAATGAGCTGGTAGTTGTGAATCCTGGTCCTAGGTCCTGAACCTTCCCATATATTAGGATCTCTGGCACCCGAGTTAGTGTGCGGAGCTTGTAACCACAGTGGATAGCTTAAAGCTGACTGCTACTGTGCAGAGCACTGCGATGCCATCATGCTTTGTAACTTTAAGCTTTAATTTTTGGGGACCTCATCCTTCTCCTCTCTCCTTGGCTTCCTCCAGTGGGGGGATGTTAGGAAGAGAAGTACATTAGGGACAGTGAGGGACATGAGTAATAGATGCCAGGTAAGTAAATTGAGATAGATCATTAGCATCTGGATGTGAACATTGATAAAGCTGACTGTTGTCTATGTTCTCTCTGCAATCTGACTAAAAAGCAGAAAAATAAAGTGTGTAAGCAGAGGAGAAGCAATGATGCATTTAAAATTGTATTCAGGTTTAATGGCCTCAAGGGAGATACATAATACAATTTTTATTTTTCTAAAGAGTCATGAAATACTCTACTGTCCTCAAATGAAATAGACTGCTGTATATGGGCTGCAAAAGTTTTACCCCCATGAGTAACTATCCATGCGCATCTCTGTTTTCTGTAATGGGGTAACTACTGTGAGTAAACTTATTCCCACATGTAAAGTGTTCTCCCAAGTGAGACCTATAATCAGAGGATTGTTTTTATATAAATGGTGTTCTCAGTTCCAGCAGCAGTGGTGCACACAGCCTCTCCTCACTGATAACATTATTTTCTGTAACTATTTCTGCTTACACGGTAAGTTACCATAATGGTGAAAATTACTTTGTAGTTCTATGGAGAATAGCACAACCATGCATTTACTCAAATGACATGTAATTATAACACTGAATGCTGCTTTTCTCTTTCTGTGCACACAGTTTGGGATCAGGGCTGTTCTGTGTCACTAGAAAAGCTGGTGACCACAAGACAATGTGCCAGTTGTTGCAACAGTCAGGGATTTCCTACATAGAATTGAGAAGAGTAAGAAGGCATCATGTAGAACTGTGCTGTGCAGAAATATAAGGCTCCAGAACAAAGCATAGATCAGAAGCTTTACGTTTCTCTTCGGCTGATTTGATGCCTGATTTTCCTGTGGAAGCGCTGGTTGCTGCCTAAGGTGACCAGCTGGGCTTCCTTCTACTTCTGGTCCAGGCCCGGTCATAGAAGTGCTGGTCAAACTGCATATATACAAAACCAGCCGTAAGTGGTGGTGCTTGTAACCCATTTGGCAGTACGTAGAGGGGAACTATGCATAAACATGCTGTGATATGGAAAAGCCTCCGGCAAAATAGCTGAACAGCATGCAGCACCAAAGCGGCCTTTACTGCGGCAGAGGACTTTGCTCTGATGATCTGTGGGGAGCTGGAGAATGTGCAGCTGTAACAAGAGTATAATGGGGTGGAATAACCTTGGGTAAACTCTGCCTTGCTGTGACAATGAAAAGGTTTTACAACCAAGCATGTGGCCGTTGCCAATCAGTCACTCTTTGCCAGGTCAAACACATGCTTTTTGGATGGCTTCCATCCCCACTGGCACCTGAAATTTAACAAGCAAATGCTTGCTGTGCCTTGTAATTAAAAGTGAAAAGTACACGTGTCCAGTGCCAAAAAGACAAGAGAAAGTGGGGAGACATGTTGTTCTGACCTGCTTAGCAGTAAAACAAAGATGAGACGTTCTGCTTTGTTGGGTCTAGTACGATGGCTTATTCCACTCCTGTGCATGCAAATTGGATCCAGCCTGGGATTTGGCATTGTGGGCAGGTTAGCATGGCAGCCTTAGAGTATCTCAGTTCTTTTCCCAGCTCTGATTTTGCCTAAGCCTTACAGCCATGATAATTTTCATTTCCCACCTGCCAAGGAGGATGGCAGAGTGGTTTTCCTTGAGGGGCTCTTGCTCTGTATCCAATTTAGCCTTGATTTGCTCCTGATCCTCAGGGCACCCTGCAAGGGGCATCTGTGCTCTTGCACAGCTGTTGGAGGTGGTAATTAAATGAAGCATTGTCTCAATAGGGGATGGGGTGTGTGAGCTTGGAATTCTGTGAAGTGTTTTGTTTTGGTATGCCAATTTATGGCAGGTATGGCTGCAATGCCAAGAGCTTGTTTTAATTTTGTATAAATCTGAACAATTAGTTGTTATTGTGATCTGGATGTAACTGGATATGAGAAACAATAGAGGTCAGAAAGATTAACCACTGTAACAAGCATGGTGGGCTGATGTGCATCTCCTTAGAGGAGGCAAGGTGGTGCTGGTCCTCATTTGACGTGCTTTTGCTAATCTCTTTTCTCAGTGTTAATAGTGTAAGATATCTCTCCTATGGATTTGGAGACAAGAGGATGATAGATAATCATTCTTTTGCCACCAAACTGCTCTATCTCAGAGTCTCCCCAAAGTCTTTCTGGCATCTCCATCCTTTTTTATCTTTACGAGAAGCAAATGGAAGAATTACTGAGATGCCATAATCTTAAACGTGTGCTCTTCTCTGACTGAATCAACTGTATGTAGCACATGCTAGGACTATATATTCCAATTGCATGTTTAGTGTCTGAGAGTAATACTATTATCTTATGCATGTAGATTATTCAACCTCATAGGCCAGACTTGTGCTCCCTTGACCCGCTGGTTCCAAGTTCTGTTGAGACAAGGTACATATTGGATTGGTTGTAGCTAAAATTCTTAGTTTTATTTCTGACAGGACTACGATTCTGCTGAGGGGCTTTTCAAGTTAACAGTGAATCTGGGGTGCTTGATCCTGGCGGGGAGGGTGTGCTGGTTGGACAGCAGATTTATGCTTGCATAATTTCTGATTGGCAAAATGGTCTTGATATCTATGCAGAATATTGTTGTGGTACAACTTACAAACCTTATGATGAAACTTGCTCTCAATTTTGAAGATGGGCTGTCTAAATACATATAACAAGGGGACAGCAGAATAATTACGTATTGCATTTCAGAAGGGGATTTGATATTCATAAAAAATGAACAAGCACCCCAGTGATGTCCTCTTTTGTGTTGCAGTATCACCAGAAGACCCTGCTGGTTTAGATTAAAAAAAAAAAATTTTTTTTCATTTTATAGCTTATTTTCTGCTTTGTAATGGTCCTCTTCTTTCATGTACACTCTACAAAAGACAAAATGTTCTACAAAGACCTGCTCATAGGACCTGCATGTAACCTGAACAGTATGATGTGCTCTGATCATTCTCAGTGCTGGAAAGGTGGGGAACCCACAAATGGGGTCCCCCTGATGTTAGTGTCAGACATCTATGCTGTCTTCTCAAACCATCTTCCTGAAGAGATGAAGAGAGAAGCCTCTCTTCCTGAAGGTAGAAGCACAGCTGGAGGAGTCTGTGGAGGAGGTCTTCCACAGGAGTTGGATGCTTACAGAAACAGCTGTTGACATCTGGAAAGTTCATTGACAAGCAATGGGATTCTGCAAAGTAGAGGTTGGTTTGTAATTACAGAGAAGTCCTGATGGGAAGGAAATTCTGGAGAGAGGTTAACTTGAAGTGCCTGAAAGGTCTTGAGAGAGCTATTTGGTTCTTTGGTCACGGTACATATAATGCCGAACCAATGCAAAAGTCTCAGGAAACTCTATTTCATTACTCAGTTTCTATGGGTGTCTGACTCATTTTTCATTATCCAATAATAAATACAGTAGTGAAAGTCACCTTTAACACTTAAAGATTGCTTGGATTTTATGGGATTGTATTGAAGTGAGTGCCAAGGTATAAAAGCCTTATGGTTGAGGTACTTTTATAACACATGCTTCATAAACCCTTATAAAGTGAGTGCAGTGCACTTCATCCTTTAAGATTACAGAATTATGGTTCTGAGAGATGGTGATCTGGTGCTATATTCATTAATTAAATCTGTTATTAATGTTAAATTTCGGGCAATAAGAAGTGAAGTTACAAGAAGTTGAAACGGGGTAGGTCCAGGCAATTTATCTCTCATGAAAGCTCAGTGCACCTTTATTGCTTGACGGATGCCCACAGGTTATCCTTACATTAAGGGCGTTCTTGAGCCATGCAAAGCAAGAAGGAGCCCCAAATCTGGGCTACTCTGTAACATAAGGGATTGCAATGAGTTTTATCCTTTTGGAATGCAAAGTTAGTAATTATGTGGAAGCTGTTGCCCTCTTCATGGTTGTCTTGCTTGGCTTCCCGGAGAGCAGATGTCCCTCTTGTCACAGCTGCTGATCACTAAGTAGTAGGGTGGGTTGCTTTACTTGTACATAAATAAATAGGATTTTGCTCTAGAGCATATTTTTCTCACTGCCATCTCCCATTTTTCCCTGTCTGACTGATATGCTGGTCTTGCTGACTGGAAGGTAGAGGTTGAGTTCCTTTTTCCCTGATTATTGCAGGAGTCAGTGTATCTAGAGGGCAGTGAGCAGGTATCTAGCCGTTTCTGAACATCTTCTGTAAAAGTTTGCATAAAGTTAAGGTGTGCTTTCTGAACTAGTGCAAATCATGCAGAGAGATCTTTAGCTTAATGCTGATTTATATGGGCGTTACTTTTGTGGGTGAGCAGACAGTTACTTGTGACACCAGTATACTTTTATCTCAGAGGGGTTTGGGCTGATTTAATTAAACTGAAGATTTTTAACTGAAGTGACATGTGGTGAGGAGAGAAAAAAAAAAACAATGAGATTTTCTTTGCAATGAGTTGTCCTCTGAGGACATCCTTTAGCCTGCAGGGCAAGTAAATTGCAGTAATGATGTAGGAGAGAGGAAGAACGGGAAGGGAATGAATAACTGAATACCTGCCAGGGAGAAATTTCAGATGGTCAAACGTTTAATGTAAAATGCCTGAGCAGTAAAAAATTACTTTTCCATAAGAGAGTTCCAAACTATTAAATGAAAACTAATATTAATAAAAATGCCTTTTATGTGGCTCATTGGACATACTTGTGATGAACTGATGTTTTGAAGGAAGAAAATAATTTTTGTATCTTTAAGCCTTTAAATGTCATTTGATTTTGGTTTTTCAGTTTCAAAAGGAGGAAAGGACATCATAAGTCCAAACAGAGCAAAAATCCTCTGTTTGCGTTGACATTTCAGCATAAATTGTTGGAACTTTTTGGCTTTTTAAACTCAAAGCTAATATGGAACTTTGTTGGGAAGTAGGCTTAGCTCCAGAGGTCTTGTGGGACCCTACAGTCCTTTAAATATTTCATGTCAAAATGGGAAACCAAAAAAAAAAAAAAAAGCTGTATTCTTTTTTTAAATCAGATTTGTGTTTTCCTGTTGTTGATGGAGAGGTAGCCTGGCTTTAGGAAGGACCTAAAGTGCTTCTGAGTTCAGGGTCTAGAAGCAGGAGGCAAAAAAAAAAAAAGCCTTTTCATGTGTAAACTGAGTACACTCAATATGGAACACACTATGAAGCTGTAAACGTGAAAACTTAAGTTTCTGGTTTTGCACCAGTGTTTGTGGCAGAATTACCTTTTCAGTTGCAGAAGAGGACAATGCAGTGCTACAGAGCAAATTGCTAATACTTGGCTAAGGAGCTGGGTTTCTTTTGTAGCTACGGAGGCTTGGGTGGTTTCTAGGTGGATTTTTTTTAACTGTTTTGTTTATTTCTTTTTAGAATAGCACTTTATATAGGCGAGTGAGAATGTAAGCGGGACCTCTGAAAAGGACTGCTTATGAAAAGCGCATTAAAATGAAGAGGAAAATCAGAAGGCAGTACACAATAGTTTAATGCTATCTACTTATTTCTGGGAACAAAAGACATTTATTTTGAACCTGTCGTCTTTATTCATTTACTGAGATGCTTCCTGCTAATGTAGCTCAGTGGTACTACTGCTACAGTTATTGTACCTATAAAACTTCTCCGTGCTGATTTAAAGAGATGCACTTTGGTAATTTACAGTGAAAATTTATGTTGGCTGAAAAAAATAAAAGGATTCAATGAAAACTAATATTAATAAAAATGCCTTTTATGTGGCACGTTGTTTTGGAGATAGTTTGTTAAAAGATTCAGCTGTGTACAAAACAGATCTCTGTTGTGCTGGGATAACACAGAAACAGGGAGCAAGAGCGGTGATAAAGCTTTTGAACCTGATGCTATGGATACAGGTAATGTGATGGGGAGATGGGGTGGGTGGTTGTTTTTGTGCCTTGGGTGCAGAAGAGGAAGGATAGCGGTGATGTGCCAAGCAAGCCCGTTAAAGTGAGGGCAGAGCTGTGAAGGGTGCTGAGAGAACTGAGTGCCAAGCTATAGGGGTCTTTGGCATAACTGCAGTAGGCAAATTCAGGCAGATACGAGGTCAGGTTACTTGTAGCTCCAAGCCAGTAGAGTCTGGGCCTGTTGTGGTGTTGTGACGGTGAGAAGTGACATAATCAGCCATGTCAAGATTGGAGGCAGCCTGGGCTGCAGTGATCATGCAGTGATGGAGTTCGCAGTCCTGAGGGATATGGGTCAGGTGAAGAGTAAAGTCAGGACCCTGTATTTTAGGAAAGTAAACTTCCAGCTCTTGAAGGAGTCAGTCAATAGGGCCCCCTGGGAAACTGCCCTCAGGGACAACGGAGCAGAACAGAGCTGGCAGATCTTTAAGGCTGCTTTCCATAGAGCACAAGAGCTCTTGATCCCCAGATGTAAGAAATCAGGAAAGGAAGGCAAGAGAACAGCATGGCTGAGTCGAGACCTGCTGGTCAAACTAAAGGGCAAGAAGGAAATGCACAGGCAGTGGAAGCAGGGACAGGTATCCTGGGAAGACTACAGGGACGCTGTCTGGTTGTGTAGGGATGGGGTCAGGAAGGCCAAGGCATAGCTGGAGCTGAACTTGGCAAGGGATGCAAAGAATAATAAGCAGGGCTTCTACAGGTATGTCAGCCAGAAAAGGGAGGTCAAAGAAAGTGTACCTGCCGTGATAAGCAAGACTGGCAAACTGGTAACAACAGACAAAGAGAATGCTGAGGTACTCAACAACATTTTTGCTTCAGTCTTCACTGGAAACCTCTCAGCCCACACCTCTTGGTTGGATGGACCGCAAGGCAGAGACTGGGGGAGCAAAGTCCCTCCCACTCTAAGAGAAGATCAAATTTGTCACCACCTGAGGAACCTGAACATACAGAAGTCTATGGGACCTGACAAGATGCATCTCAGAGTCATGAGGGAATTGGCTGATGTAGTTGCCAAGCCACTCTCCATGATATTTGAAAAGCCATGGCAGTCAGGTGAAGTCCCAATGAGTGGAAAAGGGAAACATTGCACCCCTTTTAAAAAAGGGTTGAAAGGAGGACCCTGGGAACTAGTGACCTGTCAGCCTCACCTCTGTGTCTGGGAAGATCATGGAACAGATTCTCCTAGAAGCTATGCTGAAGCACATGGAGGACAGTGAGGTGATTTGAGACAGCCAGCATGGCTTCAGCAAGGGCATGTCCTGCCTGACCAACCTTATGGCGTTCTATGATGGAGTGACTACATCAGTGGACAAGGGAAGAGCTA
>RSEF01000006.1:26761286-26777594 GCA_003993805.1 Himantopus leucocephalus
TAGATGATCTTTAAAGGTCCCTTCCAACCCAAACTATTCTGTGGTTCTCTGATAAGTATGCTAGTTCATTACTGGTGTGGTTCAGTATTCCAGATCCCAGTCACCTTTGTGCCTGGCTAGCTTGGAACAGAGGAGGAGGAATGTGTCACCATCTTGATTCATCCACCTGGACATAGCCTATGTGAAACCAGTACTGAGGAAGGTGTTTGCATTAACCCAGTGACACTCCTGAGATTCAATCAGGGTATCAGGGACTCAGATTCTTAATTACAAATCCTGCCTTAGTTTTTACTATATTAGCCCCACCAGAGGACATGCTGTTCTAGTGGATTTGTGCTGTGATATGATGTCACTTTCCTTCCTTTTTTCTTCTGCATTTGTTCAGAGCTCCTTTAAGGGTCCTAAATGCTCACCCAAAAATCTGAGTGACTCTTAGCTACTTCTGTGGTTTGCTTTCAGCCCAAATGTATCATGGCAGGTTCTTTCTGCTTGGGATAAATCTCCTCGAAGTATTCAGAGCTGGCTGTGTTTCCTGATCACGTGTCAAAGACGTCAGTCTGTGCATTGTAGTTTATGTTGTTCTTGCAAGGTGGCCTCTCCGAATCATCTCCCTTCTATGTGCTTCCCCTGCTGGTGTCTGGTCTTCTGCTGAACTGAAGTTCGTTCAGAACAGCCCTATGTGTCATCATTGCCCTGAAAGCTCCTGCTTTAAAGGAGATACACCACGTACCAGACGGTGCTCTTCCTCTGCATTCATCTCCTAAGGAGCTACCTAAATTTCAGTCTGATTTTTCAGCCTGGTTTGTTTTGTCTGGTGCCTGACATTCATTGTCCACTGAATTTTGGAGGTGAGGCTATAGCCTCTAGAGGAAAAGCTACGTAGTATAAACCACCTCATCTCAAGTATGTTTTCAAGGACTTACCCTTAGCAGTAATCAATCCTGCCTCCCCTTCCCCTCTCCACTTAAACTAGAGAAGGCAGCAACTGAAAATATTTTATATATGTGTGTGTATATATATATTCTAGAACGTAGCAAGGTGAAATGCAATTTCCTTTTTATTAAAGGCTGCCATTTAATTTAATATTATAGAAAATGATTAGATCTTTAAACCCTATAAATTACATTTGACAACTCTCTGGTTCTCCTTTGCTATTCCTTATGGCAATTACAAATGGCAACACAGGGTGCTGGCAGAAATGCTTTTTCTGACCAGAGTTTGTTTATTGGCTCTTAATGAAAAGCGATTAATCTAAATCACTACTGGGGTGGATCCTTCGCCCTGGCCCCATAATGAGAAGTGGCAGTTTCAGGCCTTTGACAAATGCCCTGCTATTTCCTCTGCCAAAAGTTGTCCCCTCCCGCCATAGCTTCCAGCAGAAAAAAAGACAAACAATAAAAAAAAAAAATAATGAAGCCCAGAGTCTCCCACTCTTCCTGTTTGCCACGTAACAAAACTGTGGACGAGTCCTAGCTGGATGACTGGTGGTGGCCTTTTGTTTTTCACTCTGAGCCTCCTGTTTCTTCCATCCTGCTTCGTGTAGGATCAGCCTTCCCTGGGAGGATGGATGACAGCAGAGATGTTGGGTGTTTTCTTTTCTCCCTTTGAAGAATGGCGAGTTGATATCAGCACTGGGTGATGAGGGGTGGGTGACTAATGTATGGCACTTACAACAAGGTACGACTGTTGTTAGACTCTTCCAGCTTTCCCTCTGGCTGTTAATTTTCCTAGCTTGATGGCTTTCTTATTCGACCTTACAACCGCTGTTATGCTTCCAGAGGAACAAATTGCCTGGCTTTGTGAACCATCTCTTGGAAACATCACCTTTTCCATCTCATCTGACCCATTGCTTGAACTATCCACTGAAGTGTTGCAGATTGTGTGTGAAAGGGGAGAGTGGATGTTTTGTCAGTGTGCCACATCAGGTCTATGCAACTGTTAGCTGTCTTGTGCTCCTCATTTTAGGGCAGAACTCTTAACAGTGACCTTTTCGTATACAGCATTATTAACTTTGTAACCTTCTGCGACATCAGGTGGAAAATCTTTTTATTCCTGAAGTATTCTTCTTGTTAAATGTAAGATCTCTCTGGAATATCTTGTTGTATTGGCAATCTTACATCCTCCTTCCATTCTGCAGATGCAAGCAATTTTTACTAAACTATGTTACAGTTCTCCGTCTGGCACAGGCAATATGCTTTAGATGAACAGGGGTAGACTTGGGGCACAAAATGTCTTTGAAGTCTCAGTCATCAGTGACAGAAAAAATATCTTGAAATAGTGGGGAAACCTTTCTTCTTTGGAGCAAAATTAAATAAGTGTTTTGATCTGATTAGAAAGAAGAGATATGCCAAAGCTTCCTTGTAGGTGGAGGCCACCAGGACCTATTCTCAAGAGTAATTCCCAGGGAGTCAGTTGCCTGTGGGGATGTTTCCCGCTTCCCATGCTGTGCACCAGAGCACAAAGCAACTGTACTTTTTCAGGATTTGTGGCGTGGCTTTCTGTGGGAACAGGTGGCGATTGCTTTATGAGGCTGGGAAGTGGTATATGTGAGGGATGTTGAAGGAGCTCTGAGCTCAAGCTGGATTCATACAGGTAGCTTCACCCAGGGACAACGTTCAGTTCTAGTTTTAAAGGCCCTTTTAATTTCTTAATGGAAAGGATCAGAAACCATTTGCATGATATTCACTTTCCCTTGGTGACTTCATGGAGTTAATGAGGTGCTTAAGATAAAACAAGCACTGAAATTTTTTGCTTGATCAAGGTCTAACATACCAAGGGTCTTACCATTCCTTGCAGCTGATTTTGGCTGTCAAAATTAATGTGTTTCCCTATTTTAGTCTTGAAGTTGGAGCTCTGTGAAGGTGGATAAGAAAAGTTAACATGGACATGCGAGTATAACAAAACTGCAGTGGATCTCAGCTAGCTGATCATTCTGAAACTAGCTTAAAAAGGCAGCTCCTGGATCTGTTTTCCTGCTGAAAGGCAGTTTCTATATTTGTTTCAGCTACTGTATCAATAACCTGCTGTGTTTAGCACAGCTCTAATTTATTTCCCACTGTTTGCCTTTGTTTTATGGTACTGGCATTTGCTTTAATGTGATGTCGTTTTCTCCAGATGTTAATAAGATGGTGTTAATGTTTCCACAACATTTTTCTTGATAACATTTATGTAGAGCGTGCCATCTGATAATGTGGAATTAACCCATTTTAAAATATTGGTAATAATTTTCTAATTAAAATTAGAGGCTCAGAAGTGTTTTTCTCCCTGTACAAATTGAGGTCATACACTTTCCCGCACTTGGGGAAAATTATGTATTCACTGAGTGAATGAATATCTCCTACTGTATAAATTGGAAACATGATATATGAGATCGTGTATCAATGTTTGTGCACATGCACATGGACTATTTTCAGATACCAGCAGCTGATCCAGGTAGGCATTCTGTGTTTCCAGTGAGGTGATGCTCTCGTCCGTAGCTCTGCAAGCTGCCAAATAATGAGCCTTATATCTCAGGAGAGCCCTGTTTTGTACTTTTGGAGAGAGTATTCCACATTTGGGAAGAGCGGTGGTAGACTGGAAAGGCACCAGGAAAGTGTGGTGTGCTGTCTGAAGTTGCTATACCAAACCAAAATCAGCTTCAATATCAACATAGCATTTTTTGTTCTTGTTAGGCTTTCTGAATTTGTCTGGATAAAAATAAAATGAAAAAAGGGAATCAATGAATGAATCTATGAACAAATTGCCAAATAAAATGGAAGTGAAATGCTAAAAAAAAAATCCCTTATTTGGGAAATCCTGTGGTCTGTTTACCCTGTTGGGCAATGTTCTGAATACATCTAATAGGAATCAGTGCTGTATGACCTCACTTTTAAATGATGTTCAGTTTCACTTTCCTGTTAACAGTCTTTCCCTCCATTTTTCTGTTTAGATCATGCTGCTTAGTGATCCAGAGATTGAAAGCAGCATCCTCATCAGCTCTGATGAAGGGGCTACCTACCAGAAGTACCGTCTGAACTTCTATATCCAGAGCTTGCTCTTCCACCCCAAGCAGGAGGAGTGGATCTTGGCCTACAGCCTGGATCAAAAGGTGAGCAATTGGTTTCATATTTCAATGATTCTGGACCCAGGTGTTGAAAGGGATAGTGTCTAGAAATGCTCACTTCCAGAGATGGTGAAGAAATTATGGTGTGCTTTTCTGCTCTCGCCTTGCAGGTTTAAGTGTGCTCAAAACCCATCCAGTGAGTCGAAAGCAAGCTTGCTAAAGGGAGCGGAGTTATACAGTGATCATGATGGGTATGGAAACTTTATTAGTGGTGAAGGCACAAAAGGTTAAAAGAATTTGAGATTTGACATGACATATGGAGCTGTTCTAAAAATCCGTTGATTTGTAGGCCCTGGTGATTGCTGAGCTGTCTTTAAGGATTGAGCGCTCAGCTCGAGTTGGTCCGTAACAGCTGGCTGTTGCGTGTGAGAGAGTACTCTTTCTGCTTGAAAACAACCAGGTTATCTGGGTATTGGTGAGAAGCAACAGACGACAAACTCCTCTGTGCCACTTTTTAAGTTATTTTGCAGTGCCTTCTGTTAGTGAGACAACTCTTAAGTCTGTTGCTGTGTCCTTAGCAAGCCTGCTCTTACATAGCACTCATCTGCCTTGAAGGGTGCTGAGCAGTGCAGGTGCAATGTGACTTGGAAAGCGTTGTGGCTATGGAGCGTGTGTTTCAGCTCTGGAACAGCAGTCCCCACTACAGCCCAAAGCTGAGACATAGACCAGTCAAGTTACAAATTTTAGAAAGCCTAAAACTTGCCATGCTTTTATCTTTTCTCTCTTCTGTTTCTGTCATCCATAGACTCTGGAAAGTAAAAACATGCTGAACAGCCACTTTAAGGTTTTTGCGTTAATCTGTCAAGTGTGTGTGTGTGTGTTCTGGGTGGGATTTTCAATACCTACAGTTATTTTTGAAGTTTTCTAAACTAGTCGTCTCACATCCCATCTATAATGAAAATACACCCAAAATATTGTGCCTCTTGTATTTGACAGAATTTCCTTTGAAAGACTAGTGCAAATCTTTCCCCAGGTAGATACTGAGAATGTAATCGAATAATCTACTACTGCTGTACTTCCCGATGCAACCTTTCCATCCACTTGTTAACAGAATGCTATGGCAGGCACCAGGTGGTTTGCTGCTATGCTACTGATGATGCTTGAGTGACATTTGCAAGCACAAAGCTATTGTAAATACACTCCTTTCATAGTATCAAGTCCTTACTGTATGAAGGGGTTAGTCAAATGTCAAATAGTTTTGTGCACTCAGACTTCAGTGTAACAGGGATTTTGAAGTAGGCTAGAAAGACCAATCTATTTATTTGATGTCACGGGATGGTTTGATGCCACTTTTAAACTGGAGGTAAAGATTTTAAATGGTACTGATATTTGTAGAAAGACAGCCCTGAAAGAAACAGACATCTGATGAGGCGCTCATGGATGTGAGAAGCCAGATAGGACATGCTGAGTATGTGTTTGCAAAGAGATCCAGCTGTAGTGTGTGTGGAGCATCTGCTCTTGTGTTGAAACACTGTACTTCTATTTCCAGTGCTTTGTAGTCTTTTTATGATGTGTTAGCCACTGGAAGGAGAAATCAAAATACAAAGTATGCACACACACTTGACTGTGAGTTTGTAATTATGCTCTCCTGGTCCAGTATAGCAATAGTGGCTCAAGAGCTTTTTTGCTTCTGCTTCTTCAAACTAATGCATCTGAGTGCCCACCTCAGCTGTTCTCTTCTGCTCAGAAGAGAGCCAAGGAAAAGGAACTGTGAGTTAGAAACACCCTGAGGCTGCTTGCATTTTATCCCAGGAATGGAACAAATTTGTTCACAGTGTAAGAGTGAAGATGAGGTGCTCTGCAGCTTGTTGGTCAAATGGAAATGGAGTAATGCGAAGTTCAGGCTTTGCCTTTGTGTCTGCCTTCACATTCAAGGCCACTCATGATGCTTTTCTTCAGTGTTCAGAAAGATGGCCTCAAGCGCTGGTTGAAAGTTGATCCTTGAGTGGAGCCATGGAGACAGCGCTTTTCCCAGTTGAAACGTTTATTTAACATAACCCAGGTATGGATTGTGCCCAGCCACACCTTGGCTTAGTAAGAGCTGTGAAAGAACTGTCACTGGCTCAGGATCATGCAACTTCACTGCAGTTACGGTTGATACTGAGATAATGGGCAGCGCTGTTACAGCGCAAAAGCAGTGCTATAGATTGTGACGGTGGTGCTATGTGAAGTCTCCAGATGAAGTCTTCTGAGAGGCCGGTGTTATACATCCCTGCCTGTCTGGAAACAGGAGTACTGCCACAGCTGAGTGGGAACCAGAGGTTAGCCATGACCTTCTGTTAGATGGGGATTAGGCTAATGAAAATAAGGAAGTGTCTTTTAGGCTAAAAATCCTAAATCCTTAAGTAGCTTCGTCAGGTCTTGTGCATCTTCATAAGCCTGTTGTGATTGTTCTCCTCTCTTGTCCTCTAGAAGCCAAATCTGGATATCACACCTTCCTGCGCTGCTATGTCATGTCCTATCTGTGATCATGGGATCATGCCAGTGTCAAAGGCCATTTGATCTCTCTGCTGCTGACTATAAGAGAGATATCAAAAGCTCCTAAAAATAAGTGGCTAGAGAGGCTGCAGTAGTGCTCTGCAGCTGTGAGAAGGCTATCCAAAGAGATGCCGTGCTGTTGTCAGGGGCTAATTCTCCAACTGCGGCCTGGTTCTGCTGGTGGTACTCTGTCCTTTGGTTTTCTGCCTATTTTTCTGTGAGACAGCATGAAAACACTTGGCACAAAATAGGTGGTGCTGGATACAAATAGTACTTGCTCTCTTACTTTGTGTATCCAGGTTTTGGGGATACAACTGCTCTGAAACACTTTTGATTTAAATGCATGAAAGGGCAATAAAATAGAAAGTTTATCATTAGTCAGTAACCTGCAGGTGATACTCATCCACCGCTACTGTGACAAGAAAGGTGCCGATGAAAGTCAGTGGCTTACTGTACGTTCAGTGGTGCAGCCGCTTCTGCAGTGGGAGACCATAATCTTTCACCTCTCTAAGCTTTAAAAGTGTGTTTGACCTTTAAAGTCTGTTTGTAATGACTACTTTAGAGACAGATTTAAAAATGCAAATAACTGAAAACAATTCAAATACATACAATTTGACTCCCAGCAGTAGGAACTATTCAGGGAAGATCTAATCCATCCTCTCGTAACTGTGAATGTGTAAACAGGTTTGTGAATTTAATTTCATTTCTCAGATTAAAAAATAGCTTTCAGGTTAATATTTATTTTATTAATTTTCTTTCAGTTGAAAATAATAATATGGTGTTGTAAGCAAGCTGTGGTCAACTTGGAAAATAATGAGAATGATAAATCTGAAAATCCATTTTGCCTAGTATGTTGTTTCACACAGTGAAAAGAAATATCAACAGCTAGTGCCCTACAAATAATTGATTTGGTCACTGCCTAGATAAAAAGATTTAAAAATTGTTTTGTGTATAAAAATAAAAAACAATATTAAAGTTTTTGTTTGAAATAAAAATACTCAATGTTTTGGATCTTCCTGTTGCAAAGTTTTTCTCTGAGGTCTTCTGACCTACAGTTCCATGGCTGTGATTCAAGCCTCTTTTTTAATCATTCTTTTATCCTAAGCATCTGTCCTTTTTAGCTAACTTCTACATGTTTGACAAAAATATTAGGCTATGTATCCAGTTGATTGAAAAAAAACAACCAGGCAACTAAAAAAACCCAACATGTTTTGAATTCTGTCCTCTAACAGAATTATTGCCCCTTCCAAGCTGATGTTTTAGAAGGCGTATTCACTGTTCCAAACTTAGAAGGTGTATTCACTATTCTAAGACAGTAGTGAATAAACGGAATAACGTAGAACAACATCCTTGTGGAACCACACTCCTTACATGTCTCTTGCAGTTTGACAGTGGCCAAGTTATAACTGTTTTCAGAGTATGGTATATCAGTTTGTTTTTACCCAGTTAATAGTAATTTCCTACAGTCTTTCAGCTTGCTTAGGAGAAGCTATGAGAACTCAGACTGAGTGTATGTGTCCATGATGTGCAAGGCTTGTCCTCTCTTTCCTAAGCAAGCGATGCCTTCCTGCGGTAATCTTCTAGTTGGGAATTTTCTCAGCCAGTCACTGTTATGCCACTATTATGTGTAATTCTGATCATAAGTTTATGCTTCAGGCTTCTCCTGCTGGCTGTCTCTTACTCTCAGCCTTGACGTTCAGGTGTTGCAGGATGCTTTCCAGATAGACTTACTGTTCTTCTCACGGCTCCTCTTACAGCCTTGTTGAGTAACTCCACTCCCCTAGCTTATGCCTTGCATGGATCTGTTTTTATACCTACCTGTGGACTTTTGCTGTCGGTCTCACGTGATTCCAGTTTAAAGCCCAAGCCTCACAGCAATCTTATGTCTAAAAATGACTTTCCCCTTCTTTAAAAGAAGCAGCCCATCTCTTCTCAACAGAACTTCTCCTTGAGATAAGACTTCGTAGCTGAGAAAGCCAAAGGCTTTCTGACAACTTTATCTCTTCCATCAACTGAAATAATTGAATACAGCATGAGTACAGTCCCAAAATCTTTTATTACCACTCCCACATGGGTATTGTCCCTCTTTTTCCTGCCTGGGGCTATTCCCAGGAGCAAGGGAGGAGATTCAGTGAGAGAGGGATGGAGCTCCGCAGGCTTTCTGAAAGGTGTTTTGCTGTGTGGCTGCTGGTTACTTTGTTCATTTAAGGACAAATCACAGCCACCGCCATTTGTTTTCTCTTTGGAGTATCCAAAGAGTTATTGGGGATACTTCCTCAGTATGAGTCGACACAGCATATCAGTTCCTGTTCTTAATTTTTGTAGCCAATTATGACCCTCCTCTGCCTTGCTCTCTCTCTTGTATTATCAAATAAATGCAGTATGACTGAGCCAAGAAATCTGCTTGTGTGGGCATGAATGTGTAGCAAGTTCGTAGACCCTAATGTCGTCTCACAACATACACAGGAGGAATTTTTGCAGGGCTTTAAGCAAGCATGGGTGGGTGTAGTACTTCCCCCTGAGCAGCCATGTGGCATTGTGCAATTATCAGGCCCTGGGAGATTAATTGCATCTTGTGAGTTGAAAATCTTGGGCCTCTTCCCAGTGGCTTTGTGTGTGTCTACTTTATTGATAAAATAGTGCAATCTGATGTCTGCACGTGTTGGTTCTGTTAATGGCCCCCTGTGGCCTTTGGCAGAAGGTGGACGCTATGTAAATGTTATAGCCAATTTTGCTGCAAGTCAGGCTGGGTCTCACTAGCAGCATCTGGATTGGCACTTGGATATATGAACCAATACAAAGGGAAAATGGGGCTTCATCCTCCACTTTTCACAGGTTGTTGCAGAAAATATATAGGAAGCGATTTTAAATGACCCTTGTATCAAAGTATGATGGGAAGGGGAATATATGAAAAAGCTGTGATATTCTCTGTTAGAAAGCATTGGAAACTGCTTTATGGAGTGATGTGAAAGCTCAGAGTCTACCAGTATATACGTGAGGTGTAGTTTTTATTGCTGCCATTCATACTGGCTGGGGGTGAACTAGTCTTGCATTTCTGATACTAATATTTCAAGTTCCTCATCATTTATCATTTATCCAAGGAACCGACTAATTCTTAATAAGCTCAACTTTTCACACCCCAATACCTCTCTGGGGAACGGATCAGTCTGGAGGTAGAAATGGAGGGGAGTTTCCAGCTCTATGGAATTTTTCTCAGAATGACACTGAAACTTCTTTCAGAGCAATGTGCACAGCTCTTTTGCATGCAAATTTGTTTTAAAGATAATTTAAAAAAAAAAAACAGAGACAATATTAGGGAAATAGGGAGAGAGATATTTAAAATATTTCAAATCACCATTGTTAAAAGAAGAAAAACTATGCAAAGAGATACAGTTCTGCCTGTTCCTCACAGGCCAAACTGTGATTGAGAACCCGCTGGGAATAGGTGAGAGACTAAATAATTCAATAACAAACCATTTTAAATTCCCCAGCTACACCATTATGAATTTGAGAACAAGAAGTTTGGCAATAAGTGACTTCTCCCTCCATAGGGCTTAATCTTCAGCAGGAAGCAAACAAAAGAAAGTAGGTGTCTTCATATCTCTTTGAATGAGGTGATAAATAAAATATGCAAGATAACATTCTGCTGTATCACCAAGTTGCACCTGGCAGACAGTATCAGGTCTGGCTGAGGAGATTCCTTCAGTGTTGGAGATGTGGCAAGTAATGATCTGAAAATTGAATGTGGTGCATGTCAGAGCCCTGACTATCTTGACTAGATGCTGCTGAACTTATCAAAAAGAATCACAGATAACACGGGGACTATCTGGGAAATATTTTTTTTTAATAGCCTAGACACACAGAGCCAGAGCCACGAGGGCAGTGCCTCTCCGCTGCCAGGCAAAATTCTCCCCTGGAGTTTAGGCAAGGGCTTAACGGAGCAGTTAGACAGCTAAGTGTGGGATTTTTTATTTTTTTTATAGTGTCTGGTTGGGTAGAGTGCTTCCAAAGAAATCCAGTGGCACTTGCTGAGAGGAGGGAAAGGCTGGATTCATGTTCTCAAAATGTAGGCACCTTATTCCAGGCAGTCATCCATTTTTGTTTGTGTTTCTTTGTGATGAGCCATTTTCATGGAATCATAGAACAGCCCAGGTTGGAAGGGATCCCAAAACATCATCTGGTCCAACCTTTTGTGGAAAAGGGAGCCTAGGTGTGGTTATCTAGCACTCTGTCCAGTCATACTTGAAAGCCTCCAGTGATGGGGACTCTACCGTGTGTGGGGGGGTTCCAGTGATTGATTTCTCTCACTGTAAAAAATTTCTTTTTTATACCAGGATGAAACCTCTCCTGGTGCAACTTATACTCCTTGCCCCTTGTCTTCTTCATGTGGCTCCTTGCGAAGAGGAGTCACATAAAGAAATTAAGTCAGACCTTCATATGGACATTCACACATGGAGAAGACCACAACTCCTCATTTCCTCTTTCCCTGTCATAGCAGGTCACTGCGCTGGGACATTAAGAGAGCCCCTGGTCCCCTGAGGGACCCTTGGCCCCTGTGTCTCAGGGGGTGCCAGTGCTGCAGGCTCTTGGGCTTAGCTCCCCCTCTATCTGCTCTGCTTAGCTTCACTAAGACAGAGACTGGGGAGTCGTATTCTCCTTCATTCCCAGCCAGTTCCCCCAGCCCTTCACCTCAGATTTTTCTGTGCCTCACACGGAAACTTAGGCACGTGGGGACTGCAGAATTGTGTTCAGGTGGGGATATTGCACTTTGAGTTGGAACTCCTAATGTTGGACAACGCAATTCTAAGATAGCAGCTGCACACTGCAGCAGCGCTGAAATGAAGTAGCGTGTGCTGCTGCCGGTCCAAAGTGAGATGTAACTCCAGCCCAGGCCGACAGGTTTTCTTTCCTTAGGAACTGAGGTATGGGGCTGATGAGGAGAGGTGGGTTAGTGGCTGCCTCACATCTCATTTTGATATAAATCAGCAGGCACCCAGAGCTGTCACCTGGTCCTCAGCAGTACTCCCGGGCCTGGAATTTAGATGTAACTGTAGTTGTCAGAAGTGTGAGCAACATCTCCTTTTATCAGCAACAGCTTGAGACTGCACCTCTTGGGTAAAACTCAGCTTTTCTTAGCAAGGTATGAACATTATATTTAACAAGGAAAATAAGCTCTTTCTGCTCCTGCATGGATCCTCATGGTAGAATCACCATTTCATTGTATGATGTGAGAGAACACACTGGGGCTAATTTCTCATCATGGCTCATTGATACCTGAAGAGCATGATGACTGTGGTTCCAGTCCTATGGATACAATACTCAGGTTTCAAATTTATCTTGCACCAGTCACTTGGCATTTGAGCACCCTGCAGAGTGAAGCTGGAGGCACAGCTACTGCATTCTTTTCTTCACCCAAAGGGGAAAGAAATCTAGGAAGCTGCCATAATAACAATTACTCCTACAGGCCTATCATACTAAGGAATGAAATAAAGTGAGTATGTTGCCCAGCTATAAAGGAACACTTAGTGTTTTGTGTTTAGTACAAGCCATATTACAGTAACTGCTCTTAAAAAATCTCTACCATTCTGAGTGGTCCATTGTATTAGACATTCATATTAAGAAGCAATTCCTGCCCCAGAGAGCTTGCAATTAAACGTGAAGCTGACAGACAAAGCATTGTCCCTGGAGTATCCATAGTGTATTCAGGCACAGGTCATTAAAGTGTTTCATTGCCTAACTACCACTGAGGACTATAACAAAGTCAGAAGCTGAACCCAGACAGAGTCCTGTTCCCATGACTTAACCACAAATAAGCCTTTCATCTCTATGCCTTTTGAATGCTCTTCTGAGAGCATCAGGTTCTACAAACATATCATGTGTCCTTCGCTGGTCAAGCCACCTGCCAGCAGCGCTCCATCAAACAGATAAACTGAAATGTTAGTAAAGCTAAAAAAAACCAAATCAAACACCCCACCCACCCCCACCCCCCAAACCCTTGAGATTGGGAGTATTTAAAGGCAATTTACAGAAGTCTCTTCTTCAATATGGTAATGAACTGGAGAATCGAAATCACTTAACTTCATTTACAAATCATGAATATGTATCAGTGCCTTTAAATGAAAGAACGACTAAAACAGATATAGTGTTTGTTCAATTCATTAAAAGGAAGACAATTTATCAGGAGGGTTTTTTCCACTCTTAAACTAAAGCTATATGCAAATGTAGGGAAATCAAGACCTTGCGCTAATTCTGCTGCATGATGAATATTTTTATAATCCTAATTAGAACCAGTCATTTAGTTCAGCAATTTCCCCCAATCTAGCCAATTTGAAATTAAAATAGATGCCTTGATTACAAAACTCATTAGCAAAGAAGCACCCTTTTCGCTAACCAGTTCATTTGGAATGCACAAACTGAATGAAGTGAGGAGCACTTGTGTTGTCAATTGCCGTAAGTGAAGTGAGCCTTAATTGTTAGCATTGTGAAGTATTTGTATTGCTGCATGTTTCATTGCAGTATAATATATCATTCATTAAATGTAACAAAAGCAGTTTTTAAATGATTTAATTAAGTGGTATTGGTGCACCAGGTAATTTTTATAAAGTCAAATGTCACAATTGTTTGCATTTGAAGTATTGATAGGCATTACTGTCGGAAAGAAGACGTATGACTCGGCATTTATCATTCTGATTATGGTAAGCCTGGCAGTTCTAATAGGAGATGAGAAATTAAATTATGCAGCCCTGGCTCTACTTCAGAAATGCCCAATGAATTTTGTCCTAGCAAAATAGTGAACTTCGGGCTTGTGATGATTTGTGGTGGCAAAAAGAAAGTAACTGCTCATGAAACTTGATTTAGCTAGAACAGACTTTCCTATTGCTTTTTATTTATGTTATAGATACTTCATGAACAGGTTTTACTTTGAGAAGGAAAATATAGAGATAAATGGAGGGAGACACATTCAATGCTTAAATGGGCTCTGCTGCTGAAGAAACCTAGTTTATTGTATAACAGAGCAAGGATCCTGTGGTTTATTCCTGGGTCACGCTAAATCATGGCAGTATATTGATTTTATCTGGAGCCTAAGTGGGGTGAGGAGTGGTTATAAATATAGCAGATGGGAATAAACATGAAGGAATGAAGAAGTTTGAAGAATAAGAACACTGGGGGCATGATATATTTTGCCTGACTGTAGAGATCTAAAATGTAGCAATGTATACCTATATTAGGTGCTGAGGCTGCACATAGTAGTTGGTGGTGATCTGCTGAATGGTGTTGATTGACTTCTGGAAGCAAATGCAGGTGACTATTTTAGGATGAGGTAAATTGTACCTTAGACTCGTTTGTATTGACTAACCTCCACTGACTGTCAAGAAAGTAATTTCCTTTGCTGAGATGTAAGTAGTTGCTATATTACCTGAGATTAAGGGACATGAAACCAACCCTGTTGTCTGGATGTGTGGGATATGATTCCAGTTTGATCAAAGCAACAAAAAGCATTAAGTTTCCCAGTTCCTGCTACGGTGCCTGCAGGTTATAATGACCCCCACTCTGGGGGAGAGAGCAAACGTGACATGCAAGCAAAGATGGAATTCCCAATCTTTTGTTTTTCTTTATCAGGATTAATTTGTGTAGATATGAGTTACCTACCAGGCTGCATCAGTGAAATTAGATGAATCCAGAAGGGTTTCCTTGCCCTTTTTTCCCTTTTCCTTTTCTTTCTTTCTCTCTTTTTTTTTTTTTTTCTCCTTTTCCTTTTTCTTTGCCTCCCGTATCGCTTTTCAAAGCTCTGTCTCAGTAATTGTCTGGCCTGATGGCACCATTGGGTCTCCTCTAAAATCTGTTGCGCTGAATTACAGATGATACGACTTTCAGCTGAAGAAAGAGCACAAGTCAACTGTTGACTTCACTCAGATGCTGACCACGGAACACTTCAGTTTGGTGTCCTTCCCCCTCTCATTGAATTGACTCCATGTAGTGCTTGAGTTTAGAAATGTGACTAATCCAGGCCAAAGAACAACAGGATTAATTTTACCGAAAATATCCCTACTAAAGTAACAGAGGAGCCTGTGACAATGAACATACTTGTGTGAATTGTCATCAAAAATTAATTTTGAATAGCACTACATATGAAATGTAGAACTTAATAGAAAAAAACCCCACAACCTTGACCTCAGAGAAGCCAAATGTTTTAGCCTGGGCCTAATTTTAAGATTATAAGTGCTTTTGTGGATTTAGGCCTATAAGTATGTAAGTCTTTATGCATTAGGGTGTGAAGTGGTTACACAGACACTCTTTCACTATTGCTAAGCGCGTGCAAGAACGTACAAGTCACGTATGGGCTTTTAGTGTTGGGATTTTAGGTAGTTTCACTCTCTTGGATTTTGCTATTCTCTCGTCTTTCTTTAATGCTTCAGGACATTAAAGCCATAGCTCGGGGAAGATGGGTCTGCCAGCAACTGAAAGTATGACCATGGGCATGTAGAATTGAATACAGATGGATACTATTTAATTCCCTCGGACCAAGAGTGCTTTCTGGAAGGTGGCGGTTAAGAAGCTGTTATGTTTTGTTAACCAAGAAGGCTCATGCTTCATCCAGAAGGATTCGGGACCCAGCAGCTCCCATTACTGTCAGTGATTCAGGCAGCTGAGAACTGTTGGAAATCTGCCCAACAGGGACTATTCTTTATGTCTGGGTAATGGCGGCATTAATTAGTATTTGCACATTGCCTTGACGATAAAAGGCCTCACTGTTTGGAAGTTAGTATGGCGGTGGGCTGCGTAAGACAGTACTTTCATTTTTAACATCCTCAAAGATGGATGACTGGGATGAGATAGAACAGTGTCCTTGAGGCAGCTGGCTGGATGGATGATGCTGAGGGATGAAGGCACAGTCCTCCTCCCCTGTGCATGCACCTGCGCGTGCCTGTTTGCTACATCATCAGCAACAAAGAACTGGGGCGGTCTGTGAGGGTGCTTCCTAGGGGTGCATTTCCTTGTGCCAGATGGGGAGCTCGCAGTCAGGAGTGGGAATACCAGGCCTGGGAATAGCAGGCTGTCCCTTGGCCTCAGTTCTGCCCCTAAGGTGGGTGTGTTTCAGCTTCCTATTAGCAGCTGCTGAACTTCTGGCATATCTGTATAATCTGAAAAAAAACACTAGTACTTGGAAAGAGGGCTATGTGAACCATCCGGGGTGGGAACCTTTAGGAAGCATACAGTCCTGATCCTGATGCAGAGCCTTGGCTGTAGTTGGCAGTGCCAAGGACCAAAGTCTTTGCCACTGTGTTACTTCTAGCTGCTATTGTAACTATACTTTGAATTCAGCTGAGGATGTGCAGAGCCCAGTTTGGCAATCAGATCCTACAGGCTGGCCCTAGACCACACAGAGCATCTGTGACTTGATTTCAGTGGGAGTCTATTGCTATGATGGTAATACGTGCATAGTGCTTTCCTGCTGGGCATGGCACATCCATTTAATAGGACACTGTTATTATATCTTATGTCCACCAGTATACTATCAAAATCTTCTTACACAGCTGAGAGATGCATACCTGAGAGTCAAAGAAAGAGAAACTCCAGAAAAGGAGCAGGCAGGAGCTGACATTTCCTCTCCACCACTCTTCTGTGAAGCCTAACTAGATTTTGAGACCCCACCTGGAGTACTGTGTCCAGCTTTGGCGCCCCGAACATAGGAAAGACATGGACCTGTTGGAGCAGGTCCAGAGGAG
>RSEF01000006.1:26777694-26788511 GCA_003993805.1 Himantopus leucocephalus
GTGATCTTCAAAGGTCCCTTCCAACCCAAACCATTCTATGATTTTGTAAATCCCAGGACGCCCTGGTGATTTTTGCACCATGCAGTTCTTAGTAAGTCCTTTTGTGCCATGACCACGAGAAATCATCTGGTTTATCCAGCAGTGGCAGTGTTACCACAATCTTGTCCTGGTCATGTTACCTACCACTGCCACACAAGGGGTTTTTAAATGGTTCAGAAATCACAGCATGATGGTTGCCAGTACAGAGGCACAGTCAACAAGGCAGTGAGAGAGGCTGAAGGGAAATTGAAGCATGGGGAGGTGAAGTGAGCTGTGCGAGGTTAGCCAGCTAACCAGTGACAGAGCTGCAACGTTACCCAGACTTCTTAAATCATGGTCTGTTTTCCTTTCCACTGGCCCAAGTGGTCCTATAGAAATGTTACAGGAGTTCCTCTTCTTGCAACCTTGTCTCTCCCCAGGCTTCAGGCTGTGGCAGAACTTCCAGCGTGGTTGGGGTGGGGACCCCACGTGGGAATTTCACATCAGCAGGTTCTGTAGTTGTAGTTGTGCCACGGGGCAGAGAGGGCCCTTCTTTTATAGTGTAGCACAGCAGTATACTAAAAAGCTCATACATTTAATTTCAAATAATTTGGTGGCTATTGTGTGAAACGGATTTCAGCAATACTGGAAGTTGGTGTGTGGCCTTAGTTTTGTTTCAGGTTGCCCTTTGCAAATAGGTTTCCTCTCTGTCTCTCTCCTCCCCTTTTTGACTCAATAACAAACCATCCCTGCCTCCAGTGCTTGGTTTCAGTGGGGAAATGGACCATGTTCTGATCTAATAGCACACCTGAGCTGGTTTACAGAAGATGCGTGCAGTCACATATGTAACAGCTGAAATTCAGTGTAGCAGGGAAGGGCTGATTTACATCACTGGAGGATCTGGCCTAAAAACATGTATGTGATTCTGTTCCCTTAAGTAAACAAGATAGATGTAGTTTACTGCTTCCAGTGTACAGGGTTTTTTTTTCCCTAAAATCCGCCTGCTGAGATGCAGATTCCCTGGGCTCATCTGCCTGTGTGCAAGGCCATTGCTTAAGCTAAGGCAGCTGTTTGTTTCCATCATTCAACCTCGACATACGAAAATTTGCCAAATTTTTTTTCTCTTTTTTTCTTTTCTCTTTTTCTTCTGAAAGAAACTGCGTGTAATCAATATTGTTCTGGGGAATAAAGGTACCAGAGGAACATCTTTAAGTCCTTTGTCCCTACAGTAGGCACAGATGATTCAGATTTCCCATATGCGCAATGTCAACCCAGTATGTTTCAGCTTTTCATTGTCACTGCTTCAGTGGTAAAAAAGGAGCCAGTGCCTGGATTTTCTGGTCTAGCACCTCAGAACTAGCAATCCCCAACTTTTACCAGTCATGAATTGGTCCTTTGAAAGTCAGGAGTTTGGCAGAGAGAAAATCATGAAGGTGTTTGGATAATTTCAGCTGTCCTCTCTTATATTTCTCTTGATGCTTCTGTGACTGAGGAGAGGTTGGAAATCATGTTTTTCAAATGCTTCCTCACAGTTAATACAACTAGAAGCAATCTGATTCTAGCACTGTTCTGCTGCGGGCCATTTATGCCTCTAAGAGAGATCTTTATTTGTCATTGCAAATGCGGCACGTCTTCAGTTGCATTTTGGTCAAACTGGTCTTCCATATAGGTTGTCTGGGAGAAAGCTGGTGGCCTGTTTGTGTGGGGTGTGCACACACTTGTGTGCGTGTTTGAATTTTTGCAGTAGAAGCCCCACAATAGTTTTGTGGCAGTTACAAGAAGTTCTTCCAGTGTAATAAAATTCTTTAGGTTTGTGTTCAATTGATTTTTATAGGACCATGGGTGGCTATAAAATGAAAGTTAGGGCACAATGCAGTAAAATTTTGATACATCTGAAGTATTGTGGGTATGATAAAAGGAGGAGCTGAGGCACCAAAATGAAGGGTGATATTTTTAAGGGAAGGACAATTGATAAAACAAACAACAAAACTTAAAGCTATATAGAAAATCCTTTGGATTCTGTAGTGCAAAAGGAGGAAGAAGCCTGATCCTTCCCACAGCCTGCTACCTTGGGCATCTCATTTCTGCCAGAGGCTCAGTGATCATAAACCATCTGAATGTCAATTTGGTAGCATTTTGTACTTGCAGTGTTCAAGAGATAACAGCACGTACATATAACATGTTAGCAGAATATACTGTACCCAAGGGGACTTTCCTGCCATATAGTAAGAGAACAATAATGTCATCAAAAGTTTTGCTGCCAAAACAGGATTCTGGTTTTGTCCTCTGACTAACACAGTACTTGCTTCAGGCCAGTTGATTTCCTCAGATCTCGGTGCAAGTCCACAGGAGTTACGCACACTTACCCAACGGCACAAATGTGACAAACCTGAAAGTTCTGCTGCAAAACTGAGTCCGATGTTCCCTAGCCAGATGAGTTGTGTTTTTGTCTCTAGTGACAGCATGGAGAAGGCTGCTTTATTTTTCCTCTGCAGCCTTCCCTTGTCTTATGAATTATGCTGTACCATCACTGTGAACATTGGTTAACTTCAGGAATTAAAATTACATTATATCAAGTTTGGTGACTTGTTGTTGTCTATAGTTGTTGCCTTGGATCGAGTTTACTTACTGTTGTTGAGTTTTTGTGGGGTTTTTTTTTTCTTCACCCTGTTCCATAAGGTGGATTGAAGGTACCTAGAGTTTGAATTAAATGGGATAAATAGTTTAAATATAAACACCACGGAATATATAGAAATGTAGATAGCTGCTGAGAGAGGTTAGCTAAGAGTTCCTTTTTCTTGCATGTTCTGCAATTGCAGATTCATTTATTCCAAAGGTACAATTTTCCACTGTTTGATTGCAGGAACCGGGTGATGGATGAATCAGAGATGACAGTGTAAATGGTGTATGCCCAGCAGCCCTAGGGGATCCCTGAAACATGCGAGTTTCTCATTTGGTGATTTTTCTGGCAATGATGCCTCAGCGCAGTGACAGTTTCTGCTACAACTGTCAAGCTAAATTGTTCCTGATGGTGGCTGGCATTTACAATGATGCTGTTCATTTGGGTTCCTCCTGTAAACATCCGTATGCTGCCCTTCATGCCGGGGAGTGGGTGGTGTTGTCAGTCTCCCCTGCACGTTTGGATCAGGATGAACTGAACGAATCCCTATGAAGTACAGAGAGGACACCATCTCTTGCCTTCCATGAGACCACTTGCTGTTTAGGATGCAGGAAAGGATGCTCCCCTGGAGCTTTCCAGGTTTGAAACTCCTTCCTGCATGTGATCTCTGGCTTGGCTGTGTGTGCATGTAGAGACAGGTGCCCGTGTAAGCAGGCTCTGCTTTTTCCTTCAATAGTTACCTGTTGTCAATGCATGGGTTGCCAGGGAATCTGGCCAATGAGAACTGTGGCTAGCTAGAGCTGGGCTGAATTACCTCACAGGTTTTTAAGAGTGTTATAATAAGAGCAGTCCTGGAGAACATCTGCAAGCTAGCAGAGCTCCTTGTGGACACCAGAGCTGACTGGGGAGTAAGAGAGTAAGGCTGAAAGGAACTCTGAATTTCTTTATTATATTATATGTTAAAGCTCACAGAGGCAAGTTTGCTTTGGCACTTGAGGCATCCAATGAATCAAGACGTACTGGCCATTTCAGCTTAAATTTTAGTTCTCTTGATTAATTTATTATAGGACAGGATATGACAACTGTGTGGTAATGAAGATGGCCTAAACAAATGAATTCTAGAAGATGGTACAAGAGCTAGGGTGTTTATGTAGGAGATAACATTTTCTGAAGCTGTATCTTCAACACTGTCAGAAACTGAAATTTTCCACCTCATTTTTATAATCTTTTTACTCATAGAATTTATTTCATAGAGTTGTCCTATAGGGAGCATCTGTGTTCTCTTTTGGGGGGGACACAAGATTCCCATGAACTATGGTGAACCTTTCTTTTTGCTGGTTTGGTCCATTATCTGGCCTTGGTCCCAGGCAGTATAGAGCACAGGCAGTGTGTGGGGACCAGAATTGTCCAGAGAGTGACTCAATCCATTCTCCACCCAAGCACAAATACAGGCTGGGCAGAGAATGGATTGAGAGCAGCCCTGAGGAGAAAGACTTGGGACTGTTGCTTGATGAGAATCTCGACATGACCTGGCAATGTGCTTCAAAAGAAGCGTGGTCAGCAGGTTGAGGGAGATGATTCTTCCCCTCTACTCCACCCTCGTGAGACCCCACCTGGAGTACTGTGTCCAGCTCTGGGGCCCCCAACGGAAGAAGGACATGGACCTGCTGGAGCGAGTCCAGAGGAGGGCTATGAAGATGATCAGAAGGCTGGAGCACCTCTTCTATGAGGACAGGCTGAGAGAGTTGGGGCTGTTCAACCTGGAGAAGAGAAGGCTCCGAGGATACCTTATTGCAGCCTTCCAGTACCTAAAGGGGGCCTACAGGAAAGATGGGGAGGGACTCTTTATCAGGGCCTGTTGTGATAGGATGAGGGGTAATGGTTTTAAAATGAAAGAGGCTAGATTTAGAATAGATATTAGGGGGAAAAAAAAATCACTATGAGGGTGGTGAGACACTGGAACAAATTACCCAGGGAAGTTGTGGAGGCCCCATCCCTGGAAGTGTTCAAGGCCAGGTTGGATGGGGCTTTGAGCAACCTGCTGGAGTGGAAGGTGTCCCTGCCCATGGCAGGGGGGTTGGAACTGGATAATCTTTAAGGTCCCTTCCAACTCTAACCATTCCATGATTCCTTCCAGTGCAGGACCTGTACACATCCAAAGCAGTGCCCGTTCATCCACTGTAGCTTCCCGGAAGACTTTCAGGATGGCATCAAGGGCATATTCATAACCAAAAGAGTTGGAGGTAGCATAGTGTGTAGTGGCAGCCTATAAATGCCTGCTGTAGGGCCCAAGAAGCAGAATCCAGCTATAGTAAATCCGGGGAAATGCCAGTTGTGCCATCCTTCCTGACTTGCAGGTCTCCTAACAGGCAGAGCTGAGAATATGTCCTTTTGGCCCCTTTGCAGACTACATTGCCATGAGAAGTAATAGACACCAGCAATAAAATGGAAAGTAAATTATTAGAAATTAGTATTTGCAATGCTTGTATTGAACTGTCTTAGGAAGTGTATTTAGGAAGGGTCTCTAAGGATTAGAAATGTCTGTTGTCTGCCTTCTCCCCCATGCCAGCCTTCAAAGCTTCCTGTTTCCTTGGTGTTATCCCGTTTACGAACAGATAGACAGTTCTGTGCTTCCTTTTTACAATCCCTAGAGAAATTCTGCACATTCAACTCTTGGAATATCTCTCTCCTTGGTTCGCTCTTGTTATTACCTTTTCCTGACTTCCCTCCAAGTTGCCTGGCACCTGCGCCTGTGATGCATTTCTTGGTGTATGCATCTTTGCCTCAGACTGAGTGAAACCTATGCCACGGAGAGCAAAGCGCTTAGCTGCTCTGAATGCACAGCACTGGCTTGTGAACCTGCTGGGCTGATGTGCTAATGCCACCGAGCAGAGCAAACCCCTCCAGCTTCACAGCTTTGTTATTGTGTGTGCACGCAGAGAGGCTGCAATGGTCTCTGGCAGCAGAGAAGGGTGGGATCAGAGCGGGTTTAATTGGATCAGTCTGTATTCATTCGGTGCCCAGCCACAAGCTTCCTCAATCACCAGAAACTATATCTTTTGTGTAGCTCAACCTTTGCTCACCCTGATTTTGGGTGCTTATAGGAAATGTGCTTGGCACAACAGGCCAGTGCAACGCTGTTCTTTTCTCGCTTTTCCTGAGGGTGACAAAAACTACTTGTCAGCTTTAGAAATTTAGCAAAGGTGCAATTTAGTGGCCACTAAATGTTTTGCAACAGTCCCTTCTTTGCCTCATAAATCCCTGACAGAAGCCATGGCCTCAGGCTGAGGGGGCACAGTGTCCTCCTAGGGTGAATGGGGTAGAAGAATGTGGACGGTTTGTGAGACTGCTCTGACTTTGTGAAGAAAGAGGGTTGCACACACCTCTGAGCAGTGAGGTGCAGGTCTTAAGGACCTCTGAAGTTTGCTGCTTCTTCAGCTGGTGAGATGAGAACTGTATGAGGAGGGTGGACACCTACCCTCTGCTGGGGCTGGCCTGGAGTGGGAGCAGCTTTACTTTACAGCATTTTCACCTGTGTGAGCTAGATTAGTTTCAGGTGTGTGTCTGCTCAGTGTCTGCAGGGTGATGGGTCACATAACTTGAGAACTGTCTTGAGTAACCTCCCCTGCCTGTGAAAATGCTGATGAATGGAAAACTGAAGCTGAATTGGGTGGCAGGGGTGTCGGTGTGTGTTAAATGACATATGATTTAACCTGGAGCAAAACACATTGCTTTAATTTTGCCAGAATGACGTGTTCTTCTTAAGCCCAAACTAATATTTATTTCTTTCAAGCCATGTGAAATTTTTTACATGAACAACTATTACAAATCAGAATAAAATGCTGTTCTAAGTGCAGTTTTAAACCCTTTCCATTAATGCCCCTGTATACCCTTTCAGAAATGTTGTTTTTTCCACATAAAGAAATAACTCAGCAAAATCTTATATGAATTTGGAAGGTGGTTTGGTGGTGTGAACTCCTTCTTTAACTAGTCTGGAAAAAACCCTCTTCCATGAAATCCTGTTCTGCATAATATTGAGGTTACCCTACAGATAGAAGAGTGGAAGAGCCAAGCACGTGGTTGTAGCTTTATGTCCTGCTCTGGCTAATGTCGGAGCCTCTGCTGCTTTGCTCATTGTAGTCTTATGCTCAATAAACATGAAAGATTGGGCTGTAATAGCAACGAATGTACCCAGACGCTTGCATTGTAATTAAAGGCATATATCACACAATAAAGCACATTTGAATGAAAAATCTTCCCATTAAACATGCGGTTGCCATTTATTTCCCCTTATTGTTAAACTTTTGGAGTATACGCGTTGATGGAGAGTAAGGAGGGCCTTCTAAATGGCTGCAACGTGGAGCCCCCAGGAGCAAATAAGATTTTCCTCTTGGGCTGTGAGGGCACAGGGCTTCTCGGAGCAGGCTGTCCTGCACAGCCCCGCTGGCTATATCCACGCGGTTGGTGGATCCAGGCAGCATAGACCTCAGACCAAAAACTGCCTAATGATTTTTAAGCTGAGAAGAAGCTGGGCAAAGGGACCAGCTCGGTGTGGAGGGAGAAAACTCAGCAGCCATTAGAGTGGCTTCAGTCCTTGTCGCTGTTAAAAAGCTGATCCTAGGGAAAAAGGGAGTGAAGCAGCAGCTGGGGAGAACGGGAGCAGCCCTGCAACCCTCCTCTGCCTCTGGCTGAGCTTATTGGATGCCAGTGGAAGAAATACTGGTAAAGATATGTCCTGGTGCACCTTTTAGACCCTGGTAGCAGGAGGCAGCTCTGCCACCTCCATCCTGTTCTGATCCTTTCATAGTCCCAGTACTGTCCCTCCCTTTCCCGTTCTGTGTCGGTGCCCCTTTCTGTGTCTGGTCTCGCTCTCTGCTCTGCATCGGTGATGTGGGAAACTGTCCTCCTGCATGGCACGTTGCTTGCCTTGTCTGTTATGTCTCAATCTGTTCTCAGGCTCTGCAAGTAGGGTTTTTTGCTTTCTGGTTTTTTTTTTTCCCCTTTTATGTCTTTAGTTTTCAATAAGGCTTGTTAACAAAACGCTCATCAGAAGGAGGTCAGAGGTCAACTTTAGCCCTCCCTCAGACTCTAGAACTGATTTTGAAGTGGTTAAAATGTCATGAAGAAAGGAATAAACAAGCAATCAAAAAAGTTAGTCTTCCCTCAAAATGGCATGTCTATTTATAGTACCGTTTGCAAGTTGCTGAAGCTAAATTATTTAGAAATGACTGAAATGTGTTTTGACTGACCGAAGTGAACATGTTTTTTCCCCAGATTTTCAGTTTAAGAAAAAAAAATCTGAAGCTAATACTTTTCATCTCGGTTCAGAGGCACTCCAGCATTTCTGGAGGTGGGGAGAAAATAGTAAAAAGAGAGGCTGTTTTTCACCCAGTGCTGAAATACGCCTTAACTTCTTTAGTGATACTCATTTATGTCACTGCTCCTGTTGCAGCTGTATCTGGACTTCTTGTTCCACTACAAACCAGTCACACAGTAGAAAAGCAAAAGATACGCTGTGCTCTCAGCAGAAATGGCAAATTTTTGGCTGCGTATGCTCAGTACCAATTAGGCTTAAGAGAAATTGAAATGTGAAGGGGTTTGAGTGGACTTTTTTTCCCACTAGTTTAATAAACTTTCCTCTTTTTCTTGGAGGTGAAGTGGAGAAGCAGAGAGAGGTAAGTCTTGCTTTGAGTATTAAGTTTAAGCAAACTGCACTGCTGTGAGTGGACCCATCAGATGAAACCATTTCTTTTTTTTTTTTTTTTAACTGTAAAACTGTAAAACATAACATCAGTGCATTATCTTAATCTACCTGGTTTCTTTATAAGCCAGGTCTGGGTTGAGCTATACAATTACAACATAAAGTCAAACATTTTCAGTGTTTGGGCTTTGTGCAGATCCCTGACCAGTTTCTTATAATAGTAGGGATGAGTTTGAGTTTCTTTTGTCTGAAGACCTACTTTTGCCAGCCAGCATGTGAAATATTTCAGTATTAGATTTTAAAGTGCAAAGAGAACTTCCCAGCTTCTGATACATTTTTCCCCCTCTCTGTATGAGACAGATGATGGAAATGCATTTAGTATTTAATTTCTGTCTAGACCAGTTTCTCATCAAAGAGTCGGTTTCCAGTACCCCTTCTGCTGTTCAACATCTGTAGGGAAATGAGCAGCTTTGATGAGTCTCAGACATGCAGCAATCTGTGGACAAGTTCTCTTTCCATGCCTAAGACAATCTGCTGCACCATGCTAGAGAAGAACCTTGGGCTGTAATGAGGTCTCTTGATGCAGCTTTTAATCACCTGGAAAGGAAATCAAAGCAGAGAGATTAAACTGGTCCATTTGTTTTCATTACAATTACTAGTTTTTACAACTCTGTGTAAACAAAGCCCATAAATATGGTGCTGGTAGAATTCTTTCTCCTAAGCTCAGCTCCACCAGCTGTTACACAAATCTTTTGGCTCAAGAAGCAGGATTTATTTTTAGGTTCTTTAGTGTGGAGCTGTCAAGGATGCCTTACCTGAATTGTGATCTCCAGCAGCTTGTGGCAAGAGAAGAGAGCAAGAAGCTCTTCTTTGCCTTCTCTAAAGGTCCAGAAGCACTTCCAAGCTATAGATCTTGGTTCCTCTGGAGCCCTAGCAAAGCAAGGTGACAAGGAAAGGTATTTCCCTGGAAGGAGGTGGAAGGAACAAGCACAGATGATATCATTGTTCTTGAGTTGGTCATCAGCTTGAAGGTGACATTAGCCTTTGTGTCCCCTGATGGTAGCTACTTGGCATTCCATAGGTGTCTCACTAAGGCCCAGCCTGAGGGGAGTGGTGGAACAGAGGAATCAGAGGAAGGCCCTGACTCTTTCCTTGAATGCAGCCTTTCCTACTGTGAGTAATAAAGCCCCTTTCCATGGCAAGGGTTGCTCCTGACCCAGTTTCAGCCACCCAACTGAAGCATGTTAGACGTTAGTCCTGTCCTTATTATGCTGCAAGTAACATGTCCTGCCTCACAGGGGAACCTGAGAAAGGGGGCTGCATAAACCCCACAGCTTAAACATGATACTGGTGCTGTGAATGGGAGAGGTATCCATCTGTCCTCAAAAAAGGAGGGATGGCAGATAGGCGAAGAAGGTACGATAGAAGATGAGATATAGAAGTAGGGCGTGTTTCTGTAGTACTAACTGCTGTCTTCATGTCTACGCCAAATCTATCCTGTCTGTCTTCTTATCCAATTCTTCTCGATTCTGTTGTCTTTTTTTTGTTGCTTTGTTTTGGCAAGGCTTCGCAGTCTACTCTGCTCCCAAAATCACACCATGCCAGTGCCTGAGAGCAACTGATGGTTGCAGGATTGTTTTACGGGGTCTCCGCAAGTGGATTTAGCATGTGGTGCTACGAGAAGGAGGAAAACCACAATTTTATGGCATCTGAAATGGAAAAAGTTAGTTAGTAAGGGGAAATGGCTTGTGTGTTGTGCATATTGGTTGGAAATCTTTGGGTCAGTCTTGGCTATTTAAGAGTTTACTATTCCAACTTGAATTCCTTGGGGATTTGCGGGTCTGATTACTATTTCTATGAATGAAGACTTATAGGGAGATAGTGTCTCAGGGATTCAGCTGGAGCTGAAGGAAAAAGACAGTATTTTCAAATGGTGAAACAATAAGAATAGAAGAGGGGATACTTTGGCAGCTTGGAATTTCTGTGCTAAATTCAACAAGTGGAGAGTATAGTGGCTAGATAGATCTGACCATCAGGAGTGGTTGAATAGGGGTAGGTGTTGTTTTAGAGTTAAAGAAATATAACAAGGAGAAATGAAATTATTACTCCTATCCTTTCACTTGCTGGAGCAATAATCTCCTACAGTGCAGACTCCTTTGTTTTGTTTTGGTTTGGTTTGTTAAGTAAGGGCAACCTTATTAAATCCTTCCTGTGCCTAATTTTAGGTGTGGAAAAAAGATCTTTCTTTGCAGTGGGTGAAGTGAGGACCATCCATTTATTCTATGCAGAATATTGTTCTGAGATCTTGCAAAATGTTTCTCCTGCAGTACTCAGCTCCTCAGTGTGCCTTTAGAAAAAAATGTTGATATTGTCATCTCCTGAAAAGTTTTCACTGTAGTTTGAATTTGTTGCATATGGCTGTCTTCTTCCATGGAAAGGGCAACAAAACTGGTGAGGGGTCTGGAGAACAAGTCTTAA